>QLNU02014802.1:69664909-69679291 GCA_006491805.2 Dysdera silvatica
CCTTCAACAGCATTCACTCTTTACTACTGACTAACAATTGATTTTTTCGCACCCTGACCTCTTAGTTTGAACTAATTAGCATAATTAACATAAATAATAACTCACAGCAATTTCTTTCGTATTTTGCCAATCTTTTGTTTGATCCGAGAGATCACAACATGTAACCAACAAGCAGAGGAGCAACTCATGATGTTTCGGTTTGGTGCGATCATAGCCATCTGAAAGATGTCATTGAATGAAAAGTTGCAGAACAAGCTATTTTAAAAACATTGAATGAAAGCATCTAAACGTGTTAAGTCACCAAGCTGTTAAGCACAGTCAGCTGGTATGTTACTAAAATGTTGCAATAAACCATTGTTACTAAATTACAATTGAAAAAAGAAAAAGATTGCACAGTAATGATGTCATTGAACTGTTAAGATATACGGTTTAGTATCAAGTTGTAATAATGAAGTGCCGTACCTTGCAACATTTCACGAATATCTTTAATTATTCGGAAGTGGTGGGCTAAGTCTGTTGCTAAGATTATGTTACGTATGTGATCCAAACATTTCGTATATTCCTGCGAAACAAATATTTTTATACCAAAATGTATTTTAAAAGCTACTTTACGAAGCAGTTAAGATTCTGAGATTTCATCAAGTGCTGCAAAATCAGAAGAGTGTGGCTCAAATCACTACACTCAAAGAGTATTAAAAAGAAAAGTGATAAAATATATAATATAATAATGTACATGCATACTTCATCTTATTGTGTTCTGCTTCATTACACTTCAGAAATACTGAATTTTTAAAAAAAAAAAAAAATTTAAGGTATGTGGCAACTTTGCACCGAGCAAATCTATTGGTAATATTTTCTCAATGGTGTGCATTTATGTCCCTGAGTTAGATTTCGGTAATTAATAAATTAAGTAATTTATTATGTCATTGCACACTTAATACAGACAATGCATACTTAACAAGAGACAACAGTATAGTGTAATAATGTGATATAACGAGCACCAATGTGTGCTGAAATTTACATATGCACATATATATATATATTTAAACATACAGATAAGGTCTGAATCAAAATGACAGCACCAGTTACATATTTGCCAATTTTATTTACAAACGAAACAAAATGAAGTCAACAACAAAAAATAAAGAAAATATATGTATTATGCTTCTACTTACATATTAAGAACAATTCATGTTGCCATTTGGGTAAGCACAATCTTCAATAAAAAAATTTGACAACAAAATCCTGAGTCAAAATGAGAGCACCAGTTGCATTTTTTCACTCACGTAAGCTTTTTTTTTTTTTTTTTTGAGACCATTTGTATACATTGCAAACAAATACTTCTACCTACAGTTTAACAATGAATTATGGATAAAATTACAACATTAAATTATACGTACTCTGACAGTAGCAACAGTTTGTGTTTATAAAAGAAGAAAATGCTTTCTTCTGCGTGTTTTCGTTTTTTGTTTTCATTTAATTGGCACTGAGTGGCAACACAGTATTTTATTATTGTTCTAAAAACAGTTCTGAAGAGATACCATCCACAGATGAGTGCACACATTTTGCAATGGAGCGTGGAAGAGCATAAGCTAAGTTTGAAAAGTAAGAGAATTACATAAGGTTGGACATTCAAAATGAGGGAAATATTTAGAAGATTGACTCGCTCCCACACAGTTATAGGCAAGTACCTTGCATTAAAAGACAATTATGGTAAAAAAAACATCATAAGTTATTACTGGCATGATATTCATTCGGAAGTCCTATGTGATCTTCTCTACCAGGCATTACTGGAAGTCCATATCCTGCCATTTGAAGAGAAACTGGGAGGCCCTTGTTTCGTGTACTAACGGGATAACACCCACATCCATGTTGCTGAATCTACGTTGGCATGGTTTTTGAAGAACGAAGTTTGTATAATGGACTAGTCTGAGAATTTTTTAGATCTCAGCCCTATGGAGAATTTGTGGCACATACTTGCATGATCTGTGTACAAAAATGGGGTACATTGCAACTCTATTCAGGAGCTTGATTGATTGATTGTTTGGCTTTTTTATGGCGCAAGAGCATCTGGGCTATACTGCGCCAAACACGGATATTATTACTAAAAAACGATTACTATTATTACTGAAACAATCAATAGAAGTGATTTGGGAAGAAACTGATGCCAACATACTTCAAGCACTGGTGGCATCTATGTATGCCCACAAGGGTATTTAAAGTCATTTCACAGCAGGAAAGCTTTACTGGATATTGATCACATGCATTTTTTTGGTGTTACATTGTTTTGAATCATGTTATCAGCATTTTGACCAATCTGTTTTCATTTCTATAAATATAAAGTGTTGCCACTGATAAAGTATGTATAATTTGATGTTCTAATTTTATCCACAATTCATTGTTTAACTGTGGGAAGAAGTATTTGTTAGCAATATATGCAAATGGCCTAAAAAAAACTTATATTAATCTGTCTATGCGTGAAAAAATGTGACATTCTATCATTTTGACTCAGGATTTTATTGCCAAATTTCCTTTCATTAAAGATTTTGCTTATCCAAATGGCAACATGAATTGTTCTTAATTTGTGAGTAGAAGCGTAATACATACATGTTCTTTATTTTATATTGTTGACTTCATTTTGTTTCGTTTATAAATAAAATTAGCAAATATGCAACCGGTGCTCTAATTTTGACTCAGACCTTATATGTATACAGGGTGGTCCTGAACTGTACTGACAAAATAAGAGGGGTTGTTGGGGACACCGGAAATGTATGTGTAGAATCTGCCACTTCAGTTGCGACCATGGATTCTACACATACATTTCCGGTGAATTTAACTGATTTTAGAAAGTCGCCGTAAACGTTAAATAATTTTAGAAATTCTTGAAATGGCGAATTGTAGCCGTTTGTGGAAACCTTGAATGTGGTGGATGCAAATACTAAATTCACTGTAGTGCCCGAACGGCTAATTTTTGGAAAAAAATTCACTGAACAAAACATGGTTGTTTTTATATTTTTCACCTGTTACACATACTTGGCAATTGCCAACTCTTTTCTAGTGTGTTAAGAAAGCCAGTTTTAGGCTTATTTTCACTACACAGTAACACAGATCAAAATCAGAAAACGGAATTCCGTGTCTCTATTACATTATTGACTCAATCACTTACGTTATGCATCAAAAATTGCATTTAATTCGTGCAATTGGCTACGTAGCAACGTGATAGACGTAAACAGTGGTTACGCTCTACAGCCAAACCGGACCCTTTGCGGACACGGGGATATGGACAAACATGCCTTATTTGGTGTCAAAACAACTTATCTTGTCAGTAGAGTTCAGGACCACACTGAATATCTATTACAATATGGAATGTCAATGAAATGATGAGAGAGAGAGCTTAAACGATAGACCACACCTCAGTTAGTGGGTCATTTGGCATGCGAATAAAAGGTCCTACGTTTGAGTCTTAGTACTTGCTGCCCCACCACCATCATGCTTATATGTGATCTTCAAATTACATTCTATACATACGTTTACATGTGAATTTGAACGAACATTAGAGCTTGCTCCAATAATTCATTTCTAATGGTTGTAATATATACATATGATTATACAAGTACTTGTATCTACTGTATTACAATACTGTTTAAATTGAGGAAGATCATGGAAAAATAATTCTATTAAAAAAGGAGGGACTTCAAGCATTCTGTTATTAAGAGTGTAGTCATAATGTATGTATCGCCTATTCACTAATTAAAGAGATTAAGACTGCTAATTAAGATTCTTATTTAAGACTGAAAATATTTAACGAACCTCTTCCGTTAAATTTTCTAAAATGTTGCAGCCGTCAGTATGAAGAATAGCCATTGTTTGTGCAAAATGATGTCTCTAAAAAAAATTACATATATTACTATCCATGGTCAATATAATACTACGAAGAAGTGAAATTATAGATGTAAATACAACGTGATATAGCAAAAGTTAAACTGTAGTTTAAAGCTTTTCAAATTTCATTCTGTTGTTATTTCCATTCTCGTCAATCATTTAACAAAAAAATGGAAAAAAAAAAGATACTTACTTCAAGAACAGATCCTTCCGAGCTATACAAGGCGGCCAAAACTGATTTCTGGTATAAATAAATGAATAAATATAGATTATTACATATAAACTAAATGCATATTTTGAAATAAGGCCTCTGCAATTAAACAATGATTGATGTATAATACTGCTTTATCCTACATTTTTAAAAGATGGTTTTATAAACACTCTTTAAAAAAAAAAAATGGAACACTTCAAAAAATAATCTGACAGTAATAAAACTTCATATGCAAATGCTTTTCAACAGACGACGTAAATGATAAAAATTATGAACTTAGTGAATGAATAGCTGCAGCTACGGCACATCAGAACTGTACATCATGGTGATGTATATTAAGAGTGATCCACACTTTCAAGAACAGAATTTTCAGTGCATTTTGTTTATGCTTATCTTGATTGACCGTGACAATGTGTCGATGGTGAATTTGGACACTACAGTGGGGGTTTGGAAGAGGATAGATGGACAAACTGACATTTGCTTTCAGATAAATGTAACAACTGGACGATATTCGCAGGAATGAGTTGAGAAGATTTCACCAAATAAGCAGGCAGTGGACAACCAAGGTGATGACAGAACAGGAAGATGGCGTAATTGTAAAAGCTGCTGTAACGTAACTAGATATGTCATTATCGATCATCCATCATATAACCAGTGCTGAAGTAATCACTGAAACAATTACTAGATAACTACATAAGCAGAGATTACACTCACAATGCCCATTATGTCCGACTACCATTAACCCCTATGCATCGTCAGCAGCATATTCGGTGATACCAAGCCTGATGAATGTAAAATTGTGCTCAGCAGGGTTGAATTGAATTCAGTTCTCTTTCATATTCATCTATTTCGTATTGATGGCCATAATGTGAATGAAATAGCCCGTCAATCGGCCACTATTTATCAAGAAGCCATTCAAGACACTTTCCATCACCTCTATGCATCAATGCCACATCAGTTACATAGTAACTGCTTGTATGTGTGGCAGAAGTGGACCAAATACACATCGATCTGATAGCTTTGTGTACTTCATTTTCTGGAGTAAATAACCAAACCGTTCTGGGATTGTAACAATCTCTTTTTCTGTACATGTACAATAAACATACTGAATTTTATCTTGATTAATCCAAGTACTTCATTTTGTTTTTGTTTGTTTTTTCAAAAAGTGTATCACATAACAATGCTATATATATTAGAACAACCATATCCCACTCTTACAATACATAACACAACTAAAACATTACAATTTCCTGATTATACATACATTATGTAGGAAACATGGAAAATGTACAAAGTCAATGACAAACCGTAAGTTTCCCATATAAACCTACTGACTAATAGATTAATCAATCAAAAGAGATCCTACTGACTAATAGATTAATCAATCAAAAGAGATCCTACTGACTAATAGATTAATCAATCAAAAGAGATCCTACTGACTAATAGATTAATCAATCAAAAGAGATCCTACTGACTAATAGATTAATCAATCACTTACACATGTAACTTGAAAGGAGCTGGTAGTTCCCCGGTGATCCAAATCGTGGCAGAGACTAGCCACAAGCAACGACAGTCCTTCCAGAAAGCTTTAACGAGAAAGCAGTTCTTTGATTTAATTACCAAGATTGAAATTTTCCAGATACTTAAATTATTCACATATAGCTAACCCTAATGTACATTTTTAACGTTATCTTTGAGTAGTCTACAAATGAAAATGAAAATACTTACCTCAATTGGTTCCCCATCAACTTCAAATTCTTAAGTAACAAGTAGGCAAAATGAGCCACTGAAAACCCATGCATCCAGTTGTGGTACGGGGGGTCCCGATAACCCTGTTTTACTGTCACAATGAACCTAAAAGTATGTATAATATATTATGCAAACCCAAAATTATTATTATTATTAACAGGTATCAGTAATAAAATAAGAATCAGAAATTTTGCAATACCTGATAATAGATTTGAATAACTTTACTTAATAATTATGCAATTATTAACATGAGAAATAAACATTACCGAAGATCAATAAATTAAAATTTTACATTCTACTGAAGCATAAATTTGCTTACATATGAACTTAAAGAACACCTTGGAAACTAATAAATACAATTCAGAAGGCCATGCAGTTATTAATAATGAATAAATTGAAAACAGTTGAACAAACAAAAAGAGATTGAAAATGTGAATTATAAGTAACTGTAATAAATTGAGAATGTGATTGAATTGTATTTTTATCATTGCCTCCTCTGATCCAGAGGACGGCCAATATGAATCATAGTTCCTTTTCTGTGCATTTAGAGATAACTTTTTCTGTAGTCAGTCCTTTTTAAATCATTCATTCATTCTCTCTTTCTGGCTCTGGATTTTTTTTTTCCCTAAACAAAAAAAACCCTCTAGATTGAGCTAATTATACATGGGTGTAGAAATTATTGTATAATAAATTCCCCCGTGAAAAAACTCGCCCCGGTGGCTTTGTGTGTTGACCATTATTTGGCAATTGTGTTATCCCTGCGGAGGGTAATAATATCTTACATCCTTTACATACGGAGAAAAAGAGTGTCATTCCTGTCCTCGATCGTCTAGCGGTTTAAGACACTCCAAGCTCAACGGAGGGACCCTGGTTCGAATCCAGGATGAGGACGACGTCTCTTTTTCCCCTAAAATAAAAAAACTCTAGCTTAAATTACTTATATGTGGGTGTCGAAATTATTGTATAATCTGGATCTCTTCCACATAGGCATACTTGCCAACATGCCCATTCCGAAAATCTTAGAAATTTTTTAAGGATTTGTGTTATCGGGATGTGAAAAGTATACAAAGAAACCTGTTGAGAATTAAATGAGGGTAGTATGCTATTTCCTTCTTACGCATAGCTTACTGATAATTAGGTTATATTTTCAGCATCTGGGGCCTCGTGTAAAGAAGGTTGCATGAATTAAGAGGCTACATACGAAGTCTCCCACCAGGATGTTTAACTCCAATTATTTGACCAGAAGGTTACTTTAATGGCATTTGCGAGACGATCGCTATTGAGCTAGAGATGGAGCATCTAGTGACAAACACAAGGCATTAGCAGTTGATGCTATGATTTTACAGAGGTGACTTACATGACATCGTTCTTATTTGCAGTAGGTATTAACCCGACATAAACACCATGGCATGAGAGCCAGACGTAATGTTGTGAGATTACTATTACATGATTGTGGTGTCATAAGCAGCGACCTATTCGATTGAGAGCCAGAATCATATGTTCTACATTTGAGAAATGATTTTCTTAGTGTTGCGATTGGCCAGCCTGCTGGTGGCAACACTAGTTTGGGACTTTTTATTGGCCAGCAGGTCGAGAGGTGGGGCTAGACATAAGACTTTCACAAGTGTTTGTAAATACGTCTGTTCCAGCCACCTGTATGTTTACCTCACAATGAAATGGGATTTCTCTTTTGTCCATGAGAGGAGAGTTTCCCATGAGGTTGGCAGTATAGCCTTTCATGTACTAGAAGAGCAGTATAGTTGTATCTGCTGACCACGAGAAAATTTTTGCCTGTATGACGCAATAGCATAGGAAGGATTACCGCTGCATATTAAACACACAATAAAATCCAAGATGAGTTCCCAAAATTAAAATAACTAAAACATCAACATATAGAGAAAACTATGAAAAACTAGGACATCACCAAGATAGTTAAAAAACTGAAAGTACATATTAGTATTCCGTATTTTATTACACTTTAAGCATTCGTAAGTAGTTGATTTAGACATCGTCAATTTTTTCTCACATCACACCCCCATTCCCCTAGAAATGTGTACATCAGATACAAAGGTTCCTTTTTGCTTTTGAAAAACATTAAATAAATTATCATATTTGTGATTCATTTGCACATTTTCTAAAAAAAAAAATCATACGATCTAATCAATAATTGTTATAATTTTACTGTATATTTTCTTTTTACGTCTGAAGAATCAATCAATCCTTGGTGATTTGGAGGTGTTACACAAATATCAGCAACGATTGGAAATATTAAGAACATTGGGTCTACATGTAAAAAAAACTCTAAGATGTAATTAATAATTATAGTTGATAAATAATGACATGATATACAACAGAGTGAAAAAATAATCTAAATCATAGCAATGATACCATAAACTTGCATAAGTTAAATTCCTTACCTTGTCAAAACCTTTTTATTAATCCTCCATAACTGCGTCATGCCCAAATCATCAAACATGAATATTGTTGCCTAAAGAATACAATAGTAAGATTTTAATTCACTAATATAAACAAATTTTATTATTTATTTATACATGATGTTACTTTAATGTTAGAAGGCACTATGGATGTGTGTATATGCATATACAGGGTAGCAGCGAACTCTGAATAAAAAACCTAATTATAATAATGAAAACGATAACAAAAATATTTATTAAAGTACCGTAATTCCGTAAACCTTAGCGACAATAATTCATGAAACCCACAATGCCAGGTGTGTAACATATGCAATGTTCTCTGTGAAGCAGTCTGCCACACGATGAAACATCAGAGATACTTCTAAAAGTATTTACTTTCCAATTGCACCCAAAAGATTAATATCCATTAAGAAATAAATTGCAAGGAATAGTATATGAAACATACAACATGCCCATGATTCTGCAAAAAGAAGGTATATATTCTGTGACATTGCAAGTTGATGAATGTTAACCATGCCATTGTAGGGGAGTAGAATTACATTTTCCCTAAGAATTAGAGCATCTAGAGATCTATGTAACCAAATCCCAAACTACAGTAAGTATTCAGTCAGTTGCTTTCTACTTCTTGGGGGCACTGTTAGGAGTCGCTCAATTCTTACCAAAGTGCCCCCCACCTCCAAAAGACTATTTATTAGATTAACGACTTGCCAGAACTCGCTTTTGAATGTATAATTACTCTACCACCATAAGAATGCTCCCAACTAAAACACTTGTCAAAATATTTTGCAATTCAGCATTGATAAGACTCGGGTTGCACATAAAGATTTTGTGCCAAGAGTAAAACATAGCAATCAAGACTAAGTTGCTCATTATGTTACGTTTGTTTGTGGTTTTATGGCTCAAGGACTACAATGGTCATGCTGCACTCGGACCTACTGTTTGCCAAGGAATTCAAATCTCTTAAGGGCTAGAGAAACAAACCCCAGAGTACAGTGGGCAGTGTGCTCTTTATGAGATTTCCGAGTAAACGTTCTTCGCACCGTTGGGAGTTGAACCTGAATGAACGGCGCACTAGTTGAATGTGGTACCACACTGTGTCACTGCAGGGCTCATTATATTATGATGCTGATTCTGAATATTGGCCCGTGGCGCCGACTTCGTGGATACGAGACACTTTTTGAACCCTCAATGATTTTGTTGTGGATTCCCCAAACCCCTAATATTTTCGCTCGTGGGGAAAATACACGTACAGAAATATATGCACATCATTTGACTTCTTTTTTCATCTAAATGTTCTTCTAAGCTATTATTACCATTCTCAGGGCTAACAAAATTGCAAAAACTGGTCAACACAAAAAGTCCCGGGATGAGTCTTTGTGATTTTTTCTTTACGCTTACGAAAGCACAATAAAATAAATAATTATATAGAGAAAAAATACTTTTCTATAATTAACTGTAATTTATTTCATTTTAATATCTCAGGTGTCTTATTGAACCAGATAATTTGATTACAAATTTAAATTAAACTTAAACCCTCTGAAAAATGTGCCAGTCATTCGATTTAAAATTTTCAGAACCTCCAATAATTTTTGAAATCGATGCCTATGATATCAGATACAAATTTTCAAAATTTAAAGTAATTATTATTTTCACTGAAAACATTATTAGAACGTTTTAAAGTAATTACTTGAGCAGCATCATATTCTCGCAACAACCTTGGAATGTAAGTGAACATGGAGAACTCGTTGCAAATAAACTTGGAAATGCTATGGGAGCTAATGAGATTTAAAACTTCCTCCTCAGAGACCTAAAGACAAATCAATTCTGTCATAGTCTTAAACATAAATGACTAAAATATACATAATAAAACTTTAAAAAAAAACAAAACATAGGAGTATATATACAGTAAAATCTGTCATAACAATATCTTACAGAATAGGAAAAATATTGTTATAGACAAGATTGAATTCAATACGCTGTATATCTGTAACAGCAATGGGGAAAATATCATTAACAGGTAGATTTCATTGCATACACATAGGCCTTAACAGAAACTTACGTTAGTTTGCATAATTAATCCATTTGACAACCTGCTGCGTGATTGGTCATCCCGTACTTTCTTCCACATTAAAGACTGCAAAGTGAAAATTTGAGACCAATCAAAATCATTTCTGTTCAACACTGATCATAAATAAAGCTCATAGATTAATAAACAAGCACTTACATGCATTATACAGATGGCACAATAGACTGAAAACGTGCTGGCAATCTCTTCATCGAAGTAAGTAAAGTGAGTTCCATTTACTTTGTTACACAATTCGGCAACGCCAATCACTCCTGATTAAAAATAATTATTAAAAATAGGTTACGACAGACACAAAATCTTTTGACACTTGTTCAACAAAACAACATTCAATTCACAGTCGTAAGTTGCCAAGTAGTTAATAACCTAAGTCACATCATTAACAGGGTTCCCACTCACCATGGAGAAAAATATTCTCAGACTTTTCCAGGTCTTTCCCCAAGACTTTTCCAATGAAATTCCTCCGACTTTTTCAACAAAACTTTGAATTAAACTTCATTTTTAAGGATAATAACTTCACATTTACATGAAATTCACCTGTTCAGGACAGAAGTTAGGAAGATATTCCTTGATTTTTCCAAGTTTTGCCAAAAAATCGTGTGCCACCCACCCCCTCCTCCGACTTTTCGGGATGATGTCAAATTCCCCAGTAATTCCAGGTTCACCAGGTGCAATCGGACCCCTGATTAACCTTCACCATATGGATGGGACAGCATATATCCAAGCAGATTTACCTCCCAAAAGAACGGGGCTGGGATAAGCCCTGTCCCAGTGATTCCCCCCTTTTGTGTTCTTCTCAAGTCAATGGTCAGTTTCGCTTGATCACAGGTGGTAACGAAAAGTGGGACAAAATATAAGCCTACTGTGCAAACAGGAACTTTTCCCTCCTCCTCTTTCTCTTCTTCACTGCCTTGTAGGAAAGTTAACAATCTGCTATTAGATTATGAGTAAGTTTCTTATCTTTCACTAACGTACAATACATGCCCACTAAAGTCATTTAGAATTGTTTATTTGTACTTAAGCACAGCTACACCTCCGTCCTGACTCTGATGTAGAGAAGCTTTCAGGTACCACTTAGATTGGTTTGTATGTAGGGAAGGGAGGAAGCAGTATTTCCCTAGGACATTTCCCCATACGGAATGACAAATTTCTGTTTTCCAGTTCCGTAAGCTAAAGGTTAAGTAATAATTTTGTATGTGTTTTAAGGTACAAAGGCAGCCAAGACCATGCAGTGCCAGGACCTACAGTTCACCTGGGAATGAAGATTGCAGTCGCCTTAGGAAGCAAACCATGTTCAATGGACCGACTGAAGAAATGGCATGCATTCTACACCAGATGGCATTCGAAATCAGATGGTCTGTATGCCTGATATGTGCATTACTGCTCCACCACAAAGAGTAATAATTGTGTACTCGGTAAACAACTCCAAGGTAAAAAAAGTATCCAAATAACTTTCCCCAATGGATATAATTATAATAAGAAAATCATGAATAACTTCACTGATAGCTGTAGTTGTTTCAATACAATAAAACGAAAAGAGGAGAAATTACCTTTGTCGTCCATTATCGGGAAACACAGAATATTCCTGAAAAACATTAAAAATAACTTTAAAACTTACACACATACACACGAGATGCCGAAAAAAAGCACGCCAAAGCAAAACGAATTAAACTGTGTAGGTGGCAAATTTTCACAAGTGGTAAATCATATTTATTTATGCAATATATGGCCGCCAGGGGCCCCAAACAGGGTTAAATAAAAGCCGTTTTTTTTCAAAAACCCAACCTGGACGGGGTTTTTTTTTTTGTTTAAATGGGTTTTATTGGGTAAAAATTTTTTTTTTGGCAAAATTGGGTTCTATTAAAACAATTATTTGGGTTGTTTTCAAATCTTTACACAAATGAATAATAGTAATGTAGCATATCCTATACACATACCCGTATCCAGGGGGTGGATCTTAGGGACCCCCATTCCCCCTCCCTCCAAAAAAAACATTTTCTAATTTGAGTTAGCTACCACCTTTCATGCTGTTTGTATCGAAACATGATGTAAAAGTTTTTCAACCCCCTCAAATTAAATCCTGGCTACGGTCTTTCCCTATACACCTCAAATATCTGTTAATTATATATAGTAAAAAAATTACAAAAAAATTCCACATAATTGTAATAAAAAGCAATTTTATATCCATCACATACCTGCCAACTTAACAAAGATTTTTTTTTTTCAAAAACAGTCTTTTTTTAATGTGTATGAATAACTATTCCATAAAAAAGGATTTTTAATAATACTATACATATTATTCATATTTTTATGATTGTTTGTTTGTTTGTTTTTTATGAGTAAGAGCATTCAATATAATTACCATATTTTTATGAAATGAAAAAGAAGTTATATACAACGGGGTTATAATACAAATTAATTGATTGTTTGGCTTTTTTATGGCACAAGGCATCTGGGCTATAATTTCGCAAGTTATAATACAAAGCAGATTATCCGAGTTAATACCTAATTATTATTTATGAAGAACATTAATATTTTTTAGACTAAGAGTGACTTTTTAGAATCTTGACATCATACAAATACACAACTTTCAAGCTTGGGTGGGGGTGTTTACTTTAAAAAACCCTTATTTAGTACAAAAGTAAGGATTACTTTTTAAAATTACAAGATATACAACAAAAAACAGAATTTATTTGTTTTGAGTGATAAAAAAACCTGCTCGGTTTTTGGGGAGGGTCAGGCAAAATACAACTCTGGCCCCAAATAGGATGTTACACATTGTTGGATATGACCAAAAGTATTTAAGTGGGCTAAAAAAATTATCCTGAATTATATTCCAGTTTTTAATCATTTGAATTTTAAAAAAAAACTAAATTTATAAGTGTTAGTATAAGCGGTTACTAACTGTAATTTCAATGAATGATTAGTACAAGAAAAAACACAATTAATGGGTACGAGATATTGTGTGCTTGTTTTACGGTACAAGGGGTACAAAGGTCATATTGTACTAGAACCTACACTTTACCATGAAAGCCGAACCTCTTAGAGCCTAAGAGACCACTCCGTGAACTACAGTGAGCAGTTCGTTGGCAAGCATTCTGGTTGGTTGTATTTTTATAATGCAAGGACGGCTAGGGTCATTCTGCAGTAAATAAGGTGAGACTGCAGGTGCGGTTTCAACATGAGAACAAATTAAAAATATAATGGCAAACTATATTAAAAGTACATTGAAACAAAATGATGTAATAAAATCAAATGAGATTGGAAATTGGTAAATGTTCTATCTTGGCACCATTGGGAGTTAAACCCGGATTAAGAGCATGTTTGGTAAATGACTTACAGCACCGTGGTACTGGTGTCATAACGCATTCACCAAGCCATGGTGCCATTGCAGTGCCACGTGAAATACTGGGAAAAATCATACTTATATTGATGACGAAGGATTTTGGAAGGTAAGGTTGGTTGGTTGGTTGTATTTTAATGACGAAAAGACAACGGTTATGCTGTGTCAAGCAAGTTCGGACCATACATACGGTTTTAATATTAAAATAAATTAAAATTACAATGTTAAAAATATATTAAAACATACAATGAAATGAAACGATGTAATAAAATCAGGTGAGATATCTCAATACTAGATGAAAATTTAAAAATGATTTCATGATTAAAAGAATCACATAAAATGTCACAAAGGGTAAAATTATTTTGGTTAAAAGCTAATGAACATTGTTGGTTAAAATTTATGCAAGTGACGGAGGGTAAGGAATAGGTATTTACCATGGAGAGTGGGAAGTGAGAATTAAATTTAATGAAACTTTAAAAGAGGTAATTGAAACATTAGAACACCATGCATTCATGATAAAATGCATCGCCAAATTTTGAAAGGCCAATATTAAAAATGATGAAAGGGAATCACAGAGTTCAGATGCATAATTTAATTGAAAAAATGTAAGCTATAATATACTGATATGATAAATTTAGCAGAATGTTTAATTGTCTCTGTAGATAAAATGTTTTTGATT
>QLNU02014802.1:69679391-69693612 GCA_006491805.2 Dysdera silvatica
TGTTTTAAAACCAGTGGTTTCGTCAACTTTGGAGTAAAAGAGTGGATGGGCATACGCATCATGGATATTCAGAAGCTCGCCTGAAAAAAAAGACAAATTCTGTTCAAGATACCAGCATATAATACAACCTTTCCAAAACACAAACCTTTGTAAAAAGCACTTCAAACCAATTTTAAGCATAAAAATTGATGAAACACTATTGCAAAATGCAATAAGAGCAATGAAAAAAAGGTAAGGCACGGTTTTCAACATCTAAAACTACACAGCATGATGTTGTATACATATACCTCCTATTACACCTCTGTATTATAAAAATTTGTTGTTTCTTTGGGTTTTATGACATGAGAACAGAGAAGGTCATGCTAAACCGGGATCCAGGGGTGGACTGGGTCCTTCCAAAGGGTGCCTACCTTGGATTTTCAGTGGGTGAGAGTCCTATCGGCTATGAGGGTACACTGGCCTTGGGGCCAGTAACCCAGTCCACCCCTGCCAGGACCAACAGTTTTTTTTTAGAAAGCTGAACCTCTCAAGGCCTAGGAAACCAACCCCTGGACTATGGTGAGCAAATAGGCGATATGCACTTTTTCTTTTCTTTTTTTTTTGAGTAGTTGAGTGTTGAATACAGGATAACTATATGCTAGGTGAACGTGTTAACACTGCACCATCGTAGGACCAAAAGTTGTTGCAAGTCTCTTTCATGAACAGAAAGTTTATGACACAAGGACCAACGAAAGTATGTTGCACCAGAAGATACAGTTTTCCCAGGAACCTGAACATAGTTTGCCTCAAAATCGGGTAATTCTTGTGGTAACTAAACCCATTACACATATGCCACCACTGTGAGACTCATAAATAGAAAGGTACACTGAACCACATCCTTTCCATCAAGACACACATCTCTTAATAACCTGGGCACAATGCTACTAACTTGTATATAGCTCTAGTAACAAATCTTGTACATGACTCTCATAGCAAAACTCATACACAACCCTCATAGCAAAGCTCATATACAACTTTTGTAACAAAACTTGTGCACAGCTTGTGCAATAGCAGGTGCCTTGCATTCAAATAGCAATGTTTTTATGCAAAAAAAAAAAAGATTAAAAAAAAAGAAACATATATAACATAATCCAATATGTGAATAATATTAAGGTAAAGTGTGTCATTACTTTAGGTGTTATTTTTTACATGTTTGGAATAACCTGGAATGTTTTAAAAGGAGAATGTAATGGCTCTTAACGAACAAGTTTTTTTTTTAAACGTAAAGTCAGGTAAACATAAATTATGGGCTAGTTTAGCTTTAAAGAAATACTTCAGAAAATTGCACAAGTTCGGGTTTATCCACATCGTCTACCCACTATATTAACACAGCCTTTTATTAAATATAGATTATTGTGTTTTTATGCAATAATTTTAAATATTTTGAGATTGACACACCCTTAGTTTGAATATTGGACATCGTAATGGTAAAAATTTTCGCAATTCTTGGACCAGATTTCGTTTCTTTTCTTTTCGTAAAACTAAAATGCAATATTTAACAGTCCACTTACAATATCCTACAATTGAAATTTTACTACCCTATTCATAATATGTGCTGTTCAGCCATGCTTTCCCAGTACTAATAAGAATTTTATCCTAACACGAGAAGTACGGATGAGCTGCATAGTCAGCACTAACAACCAATATCTGAAATTAGTGTGATTCATGATACAATTTTAAACGAAGACCATCGAACACAGGAAATATGAAAGGATAATAGATGAGTAGTAGTTTCTTTCAAATCAATTCAATGTGAAAGAAGTCGCAATAAAACATTGGTTTAAACCTAACCCTTTTTTACCTCGCACTTGTTTAAATATTAAAATTGCAGCAGAATAAGCAAAATTTTCTAAGGTAGGATGATTGCTGAATCACATCTGCAGCAACATTATATATCTAAAGTTAGTTTCATCATTAAAAATAAATTTACGTGAAAAGTGAACATACCGCTCAAAGCCACATGGCCAGCTATACCTTCGCTGGCAGGAATACGAATATCTCTCAGGACCTACGACAAGTGCAATCGGTTAAAATGTGGTAACAAAACAAGTGATCGAGAAATAAAAAGAAACTGGTACAACATTAAAAGGGCAAACAGCTAGGACGTAATTCATAATATATATGAACACATTCAAACATACGTACAACTCTCATGTCTTATACTTATCAAGTAGATATTGATCAACTCAGAATTTTATTAGTCAATAATTAATCTAAACTAATTAATAAAAAATTCTTCAATGTATAAACTAAAAAAATACATGCTATCAAAAATAGCATTCAAAAACCAGTTCAATGAACCAGTTGCAGTTTTTTAACTGCAACAGCATTGAAAATTTCAGCATAATTTGTGTTTACAGATCCCAAGACTGCGTGATGAATATCTAGGGTGGACCTCAACCATAATATGGCTGGCTAGATGCGACTAAGCTTACGGGAAACGTAGTCCGAAGCAGTGAGCCTTGAAGCTGAGAGGCATTTTAAAGATTTGAAAGGTACTTACATTTAAAGACAACCACTAATAAAAATGATTACTAATGCTTAAAAACTTTTTTTAATTCAAGAACATGACTATACCATGGGTATATGCAAGGGGATTGTTAGGAGATCAAACACTCATCAAGTATAAATATACATATATATATATATAGACAATTTTCTACAAGCGTATCTGCAGGGCTCGATGAACCCTGTTGACACTGAGAATAAGATTTTTACACTTGTGTGGGTAGGAAATCTTGTTTTCCTACTAAGTTCCTAAATTTCCTTTTTGAGGCAGACAACTACCATTCTTGTTTGGAGAATAGTTTGCTGTAGATCTGTCAAGAGAGGTATACATCTACATATGGAGATGTAGCCATGTAACCTCCCCCCAACTTACGAACTTTCTGCATACACCAATGACTGTGCAAATTGGATTGTTAACTGATATCCAAAATGTCATTAGTACTATGAACTCGTGCCTCCACGTTAAAAATCACGAATATGAAAAGTACTTGTCAATAACCAAAACCCAAAAGTCATTCAAAACAATATTGACGTTCACAATTAAAGAATAATCTAAGAATACCTTTTTGTATTATTTAATTTTGTGTACCAGTGAATTTATTAAAAGTACTATTTTTTGGGGGGGGTTGGGGGGGGTCTTACCTCATTCATGTTTTCCGTTTCATCACCATCAAACACTTTGGCAACTAATTCATTCTGTTCTTTGTCAAGCAAAAACAATGAACACCTAAAAACAATTATAATTTCATATGCTAATTGTAATTTTCCAATCCAAACAAAAGGAATATATATATATTAAAATGTGACATATTAAACAGTCCACCTTCACATCAATAAAAGCACCACTACCAAGAAAAAAAATTAAATTGCGAAGTGATCAGTCCACAAAATTTAAACTCATGTGGATCAATCATGGTGAAGTAAACTAAATGTATGGTAAAATGTTGATGCCTATAGTTAAAACTACATTACTGTGCATTTTCAAGTTCAAAGTGGACAAAATCTATTTTGAAAATAATCTTACTACTGCATACAAATTATATAATACTACAATATAAAACTAACTCTTCATACTAACAGAGGCGACAATCAGAATTAATCTAGACGTCATAAACAGTATTTTTAGATAACAATATATAATTATATAAACGATTTTCTTCTTCCATCCTAACCATGAATGTATGGAAGATACGGAAGAACTTTCAGGAAAAATAGTTTTCGAAAACTTGATGAAGTATAATACAACATCCCTAGAATACCACCAAAAGCTCTACCATTAAACTACAGGTATGGCGATATTTAAACCGCAGTCATGACACCGTTCATTTAAAAAAAAAAAAATAGGTCATAAGGAAAGAGGGACATGCGATCATACCCAACCAGGTTTCCAAAAATGCTTTTCTTTCTGCGAGTTTTTGTACAATATATAGTTAAGCGAAACACTTCATTCCTATAGCACAAATACTGCATACTTCTATGCATATAATGAATAACAAAAGCTTTTAGTTGCTTTTTTTTTAATTTTTGAAATCTAAGTAACAAATGCGCAAAAACATTCTTTATCCCAAAATTTATGCATCAATTTTCTGGTAAAGCATATAGCCACATGATATACAAATAGCACAAAGGATCAAAATTAAATATTCAATTATTATTAAAACTGTTAATAGCTACTTTGGTAGCCAAGAGATTGTTCTGAGGAACCTATAACAATTATCCTTTCAAAGAAGCCAACTCTTAATTACTGAAGTAGATATCAACGATTTAATAAATAACTAAACATTTAACTGTGATTATTTGTGTTTTTTGTAAATCTTCAACATGCAGTGTGTTGTATATTCAAGTATATTAGTCATATTGCAACTTTTCGCTGCAGTACATACAAGCATTGAATAATAATCGATAAAGATTTGTACATTACTGCACAATACAGGTAAATGCTTGCTTTAATCTTATATTTAGAAATGATTTGGTTCCATGGTTTCAAAAAACATCAAGGTAAACGGAAGTGCAAGTAAAAAATAATGTATATTGAGTCTCATATAGGCAAATGATATAAAAACTAAGTTATGAAATGAAGGAGAAAAACTGAATGCATCTATACAAATAAATAATACAAGAAAATAAGATTTCCCATACACAATATAAAATTGCAATTGGATAACTTTGATTTAAATTATCCATATATTATTTGATTTAAGTTATTATTAAAAATACTTTCAAATTAGAAATAATAAATCATAAAAGAAGTGTGTTGGTCAAAATGGATACGCTCTGTCCTAAATGATCACCAAAGGTATCACAAGGCTTTCGATTTGTGTATTGCAATGAATACTGTAAGACATGATAATAACAGATTTATTATTTCAAACAACAATATAAATCAACGTTTATTGGCGTAGTGATACCAGCGCCGATGTTATGGCGTGATTAGATAGTGAAACGTTCGAAAGAAAATAAATATTTCTGCGTTCGGTGGGACCTGAACCCAGAAATATTTTCTTTCGAACATTTCACCATCTAATCACGCCATAACATCGGCGCTGGTATCACTACGCCAATAAACGTTGATTGATATTGTTGTTTAATTTATATAAATATGATTTATTACTGCTGAATTTCCGATCATTTTCTACAACAAAAACTCAGAGCTCAAAACATTGTTAGTAACAAAAACCACGCAAAAAAATATAATAATCCTTCTCCCTATCGAATTCTAAACTCGTTTTTTATTTGTTACGAGATGTTCAATCCACTCACAAGTCGTTAATCGTTTCTCATGTCACGTGAATACAAATAATAACATTACCAAATACATGTCTAATTGTACTTGATTGCATTTTATGGCACAAGTATAGCCAAATTTGTTAAATATTTTTCCGAAGGATCTGAAGTGTTACCTAGGCAATCAAACCTTGAAATACTCATTGGTAAAAAATGGCACACACCCTCTTCCAATGCAATACTAACACCAATTTCTTACACCATAGACAAATGCCTTACTCACTCTTACTCTAAGACACCGGGGTTTCGACTCACCGCGGTGGAAAAAATTCCCCAACAAAATTCTCTGATTGATGGTAAACAAAACTTTGAACTGAGCTTTGGTTTCAGGGGGAAAATGGCCTCATGTTTGGGTGAAATTCATGTTTGTTTGTGGTTTTACGGCTCAAGGACTACAGTGGTCATGCTGCGCCGGGACCAACTGTTTTCCGAGGAATCCAAACCTCTGGACCTACAATTTTCCGAGGAACCCAAATTTCTTAAGGCCTAGGAAGCCAAACCCCAGGCTACAGTGAGGAGTGCATCTTTACGAGATCTCTGAGTAAGTACTTTTCGCACCATTGAGAGTCAAACCAGAGTTAACGGCACACTAGGTGAATGGGTTACCAAATTGTGCCACGGGAACTGTGGCAAGGGTGAAATTTAGCTATTCAGAACAGGTTAAGAAGGTTTTCTCTGATTTTCCCAGGTTTGACCAAAAAAATTCCCATTTTCCCTGACTTTTAGGGATAATTTCAAATTCTCTGACAATTTCTGGTTCTCCAGGTTGCACGAGAACCCTGCAGTATAAAAAAATACAAAAAAAAAACGCTTCTACATTAAGCAAATCAGAGGCATTGAATTGTGGACACTCGGTACTTTGTGTCCTGTGGTGTGAAGACTGCTATGACCATGATGCATCAGGAGTTACAGTATTTCAAGTACTTCGAAGTTCATTCGCCAAAAGATTTATACCCTGAACAATGGATCTATAATTTGAAACGAACACAGACACAATCCAATAACATACCAACAATACATTAAATTCTTTACTTGGTTACCACTTCACAGGTTCTTACGTAACGCACAGCACTGAGAAACTTGGTGATTGCAAAAGCTATGGCAAATAATTGGAATAACATAATCCGTTTCCCTGGACAAAACGAAAACCAGCACCTGAAATTTTTACCTTTAATCAATTACCTTTCTGCTTCTGTTAGCTTTCGGGCTTCAGTCATAATTTCCTTCAGAAGTAAAGAAAGGTTATCTATAAGGAACAAAACAATCTACAATACGAACACTCCTCAACAATGTACCATATTAATTTATATTTCTTTTATGTCCCGAAGACAAACAGTACTATGGATCCTGTACGACAGGATCAGTGGCTGAACGTAATATTGGAACTATTATACATTTATCTACAACTATTCTTACTGGGATTGGAACACAGTTTAGCTGGCTAAAATACAGAATTTATACCATATTTAACTATTACAGTGTATTGTGCTAATAGTTCACTCATCATTATGTATTTTACATCCCACGACAGAGCGATGCTCACTGAAAATAGGACTTACAGCTGAGTTTGACCTACAAATCATGATACATTAACATAACAAAGCCTATTGGTAGTCAAGTCCAATCCAGGGAGCTCATCATGGCGATCATAACTAAGGCTAACAAATTGTGCTGAACCATACTATTCCGCCTAAATAAAAGAATCTAGTGGGAAAAGGAGATGTCGTATGTGCCAACTGCAAAAATCTAGTTGCCAATGGCAACCAGATAGATTTGCAAAGTCCTAGCCATAGCCATTGGGAAGCATCATTGTTGTTTTAAATGCCTTGACAGTATAACATTAATGGGACAAATTGTCTGCAAATGGCATTCTAGAAAGAACTTCCCTGACTCTTCTTTTTCTAAGTTCTCAATCGCTCAGAATGTTGGAAACATTACATTATTCAGAAACAAAAGGATTAAAATTTATTAAATAAGTGGAGACTTTAAATATAGTATACTTACCAATTTGTACTAAAAGCGTTTTCACAACCATTAACAAAGACTGAAAATGAGAAAAAATAATTTTAAATATTATAACTATAAAAAAGAAAAACAGTTATAAACATTAAACAAAATTTTATAAATCTTATTGATGAGCAGAAAATTACAATTTCTACATTACTACCAGATATCAAACACTGAACCATAGCATGGAAGATCGTTTTAAATAATATATATATATACATACATATTAAGTTTACATGTTCCATATTTTATTTTTCAGTTAATTACAAATATTGCATATATTCTCTAAAAATGCAATAATATAATAATAATAATTTAAATTCACAAATCATAATTCTGTGGAACTATCTATAAAATGGACATAGACATAACGCAACTCTTGCGACGAAAGTGTTACAACTCAAAATTCGGTGAAAATTACAATGTTACAACTGGATGGAGAAAATAGTGTTGCATCTTCTTGTGCAAAAAGTTAAGTAGTAAGTTATTCGCGTTTCCGTTAATTGGCACATGTCATGAGATGAACACAACATCCCTCAATGCAGCCAGAAACAGTTTTTTTGCGCTTTCTGAAGATTGGGATTTTTTGAGTTGTAACATTTTCGTTGCAAGGGTGCGATATGATACATCTATTACTGCACACTCATTTAGATCTATAGAAAGACAATAAAAAGTCAATTTAAAAAATCAAGACTCAAAAATAATTGTACAAAAACTGTACAATTATTTTTTTAATTCTGAAAACTCATAAAAAAATGTATAACCTGGCTCTGCCTGCGAATTTTTCGCTCTTCTTCATAACCCTGCGATTTGAATAAAAGTGGTGCAAGGTATTTCACCCAGACTTTAGCGACTTCCAGATCGTCGGGTGTAAAGCTTAACAAGAAAAAAAAAATCAAACGACTATTAACTAAAATTTAATATTCCACTATTTCGTATAAATTTTAAAAAAAATTAGTTATAAATTTGGAAAATCTAGGATATTAAAAGCAATTGATTCTATAAATAATTCGCCCTTTAAGGTATTTTATAGTAAAATCGCACATAAAAACTTGTATTTTAAGAAAGTTCTTAACGAACTGATAGAAAAGATTTTAATTTATACACCATCATACACTTTTATAAAAAATCATTTCTAAATGACATATGATTTAAAAATTAGATAAATAGAGCAAGAGAGTTTATGCGAGATATAATCTTTAATATAGACAGCTTTTGCCGTAGAAGTTCTTCTGTCTAGATAAGATTGCCTACTTTAAGAATTCTAAGACTAGGATCTGGATTAGAACTAGCGACTCAGCACAACCTCCAAACCATTATGGGTTTATAAACATCTAACAGTTTTTTTAAGTAAAAAGTGGTAACTAAATCAAAAATAGTAAATCAATTGCAATGAAGAGAAGGTCTAAACATTCATAAAGTATTCCAGACCATGTTTCTTCGTATTTATATGACAGGGTTGTCTAATCTTTTTGGACAGGGTTGTCTAATCTTTTTGGACAGCAAGTCACGTACAAACTTACCAAACCACTTTCATAGATCTCGCAGGCCAGCGGTTTCAGCAAGTTTTGTAAAAAACCCTCTCCCTTCAAAGTTTCTTCCGATTATTTGCCACTTGTGATATGGAAAGGGGTCACCCACGCAGTTTTCTCGATTTCTGAAAAAATCTAAATATTTTTTCATTCCAAACAGTTGCCAGCGAGCAGGATTAATACTGCTGATGGGCCAGATGGTGGTCTGCAGGCTGTATATTGAAAAACCCTATTATATAATGTGTGGCAAATATTTGTTAAAGCAGGAATCAAATTTCCGTTTTGCAAGCATGCTGGAAGAATGTACCAGCATGTGAAACAAGAACAAGTTACAGAATTAACATTTAATCTCAAAAAGATCACTTTCGCATCATTTCTGAAACAACACTTACTTCTTTTTGTTCGCAAGGCACAAGATATTTGTGATTCTATCATCAGCACCATGTCGAAATAAAGGAACACACAGCACTGATTTCAGTTGAAACTCTCTGAAATTTTCTAACCCAGAATCATCCTGTGCAGCAAAAGAAAATAAAGATGTTTACATTATAATAATAATCTTTTATTTTAGTCAATAGCACAATAAATTGCAGAAAATATTCTGAATTTGATATCTCATCTTTCGATTTTTATATTAGCAACCTTCCTAACGATCCTAAAAATTAAATGTCCCTATATATGCAATATAAATTGATGTGGCACTATGCAGATAAGATTTATAATAAGAAACAACTTTATACAAGCGTAGGTAAAGTAGAAAACTTTTGATTCTACGTACGTATCAGGTGACCTCTGCCACCTTTCGTCAGGAACACAATAAAATTAAAAAAATTAAAGATGACGGTATTATGTGACGGGAAAGATGATGGTATTATGTGACTCTTGCGTTGCCAGTTGTTAAAAAATAATTAACATGAAAATTTTATTAAACACTTTCACGCTTGACTGAAACGGGATAGATTTTTGTTCATTCGCTATGGTAGACAAATTTTGAACTATTTTTCTACAACTGGCAACACAATAATCACATAATATCTTTAATTTTTCTAATTTGTGTTTCTTTTATTGTATTCCTAACAAACGGCGGCCCAGACTGACTAAAACGTATGTCAAATAAAACTTTTCTGCTTTACCTATGCTTGTAACATTATTTTTAATAAATCCTGATACATATACTTTCTTCATTTTATCTCTTCCCCTTCACTTTCTTCCAAAGTAATATAATGTTTCACCAGGAGACTACGTAGCACTTATTATTTCAACACTGATGTAAGGTTAAAGAAGAAGCCAGTTGTTTCCTTTGTCAAATGATGCGTTTTTGCCTTTACATAATAAAGGGAGGACTTCACTTCTGAAATATTAATTTTCTTCCATATATGGATCAGTATAAAAAACTACGAATTACTCAGATTGGAAACTGATAAAAGCCACATGAACTTTTTTAACGTAATTTCAACATTCGCCCTAGACTATCATTTCCTGAAATCTGTGTGGAAATCTTAACAGCAAACTAATTCATTTCCTTTTAAAAAACAAGCTGTATTTTATGCTGCAATGACAACAAATGCTAAGCTAACCCATTAAAAACTGCGTAGTTCAACTAGACAGATGCAGTGCTGCCCTATATTTTATTCAGGGCCTAGGGGTATACATGTATAATACACATTGCCTTAGTTGCCCCGATACACCTCCTTTGGTGCAGTAGGTTCTAGGATATCCTTGTGTCATGAAAGCTTAGCTAACCTACTTGTTCAGTATTTGGAGTTGGACAACCCAAGTATTCGATTTTTATTCTGAAGTGGGAAAAACACACGGGAGAGCATGCAGCAAGAAAAACTAAAACATTACCACAGCATGAAACAAATTTAAAATGATTAGCATATATATATATATATATATCAAGAACCATTTTTAATCCACTGAAAGGTGGAGGTCTGTGTCATCACACATATACTTCTTCTTTCTTTCTTTTTGGTTTTACGGCTCAAAGACTACAGTGGTCATGCTGCGCCGGGACCTACTGTTTTCCGAGGAATCCGAACCTCTTAAGGCCTAGGGAACCAAACCCCGGACTACAGTGAGCAGTGCGATCTTTATGAGATCTCTGAGTAAGCGTTCTTTTTGCACTGCTGGGAGTCGAACCCGGATTAGCCGCGCAATAGGAGAACGCGTTACCACAGGCTGCTTCAAATTAAGCAGTCTGTCATGAGACAATATTCTTGAAAGAGGAAGGTTATGGAACGTACATATATCCAATTATTTGCCTTCGCTTCTATTGTTTTTTCACTATAGCCATAGAAAAAGTATACATTCAAGAAAAAACTATTGTGTCACCACTACTAACTGTTCACTAGTTGAGTATTAAGTTATTATTATTAATACTTAATTATTAAGAATAATATATACAGGGTTTGTACACTTCAGGAAGAAACAAATCCAAGGCTTTTCAAGGTCCCCCGTTTAACGTTAAAAAAAAAAAAAAAATCAAAGATGAGTTGCAACACGACTATATACATTTCAATATTATAATGTAATTTGCAGTTCTGCTTTGGGTAAGCAGCCATTTTTATATCAGGGGAATGTTTTTAAAATTTTATTTTTATCAATTAGAAATGGCATACAAAATAACGATTCAAAATAGATCTTAAAAAATGAAATGTTAAACACTAAACTATTAAATAATATTCGAAGAAAAATGGGGCGGGGGGGTGAGAGGCATGTAAAGAGTATAAAAATAACGAATATTTTGCTAAAAGACAGACGTTTACATGATCAACCCTACCCAACGAGAAATCATAGGTGTGCGACTGGCAGTAGTGTAGAAATTAAAAACTCATGGGTGGCGGAGGGCTCAAGCGGCTTTAAAAAAGGGTTATGTGATGACGTCTTAGAGAAAATAATGTCTTTTGATATCCCATGGGGGCTTGAATTCCCCTTTCATATGCCACTGGTTTAATATCAATTGCAAAAATAGGAAGAGGCAGCTAATAAAAGCTAGCTACATACACAGTGACAATTACTATGAAAATGTACTAATTTTACCCTAGCAATGGAAGGGGGGAGGGAACTAATCCCAATGTTACAGGAAAAATAAAACTCAAATTAGTCTTACATCATTTCTTAAAATACTTGGGCCACGGATCCCTTTTTAATCCTAAGTAACATTGCAGATCCCCCCACCCCCATAGTTTTCATTGAAAAATTGCTTTGTTGGCAAGGATGACACCAAAGGGAAGACAGTTCCTCCAAGTGCAGACACAGGGTGTCATGATCCTCCCAAAATATATTTTTTCACTGTAAAAAATTCCAACTTTCATGATAAATGAAGGGTGTTATTCCAAGACCATGGCAAATTCTGTCCTTGACTCCCCCCAAAATGAAAGCCTGTGTCCGCCCCTGAGCTCCGCCTCCCCCATTGGGAATAAGTTTTAGTGAATTTCTAGGATTTCTTTTCTCTGCAAAAGAACAATTCTTGGCTCCTACCCTTCAATCCAAAATTATGTTGTGGTTCAGCATTAGTGTAAATAGTGGCACAGCCAGGAAAAAATTCTAGGGGTTCTTCGGTTATATAAATATTATTTAATATAATTATTTAGTAATTATATATCATTTATTAATTTTATTTATATATATATAAATATATGAGGCGTTCAGTAATTTTCCCATTGTAATATAAGTAGTATGTGATTTTCTAAAAAAAAAATTTGGATGGGGGGTTAAATTATAAAACCAAAATTTGAGATTCATTATGTTTTTGACAATAAAAGTATGTAAATGTGTAAAAATATATATTCTGTAAATAAAGTTCAATGAATATTTATACAAATGTGTTCTTTTTTAAGAATTCCAATTTCGTCGTCATTCAAAATTTTCATTTTCTTGAAAAATAAGTCTGGAGAAAAAAAAAAGGGGTGCACGATAAAATATATGAAAATTAAATTGAAAATACAAATACTTAAATTTAATAATCCATTTAAAAGAAGACAAAAAATAATATATGTCTGCATTTATAATAAGCGGCGATTGCATAGCATCAAAAGAAGAGTAAAATTCTACGCTCCCCTATTGGAACCAGATGGCTTCTCTGCAAACCTAAAAAATTGCTGTGGGAATAGACAACAGGAGAGCATCTCACATGCTGCAGACCATGGGAGAGAAAATGGGGAGGGAAGTAGGAAGTGGCATAACTGGTTTATTCAGCTGGTGCTATGTCACTATCTAACTACAAATGCGCATGACTAGATAATCCAAATGCAGTGATAATGACTAAAAATAGCCTAACCAGGAAATAAAAAAAGGATTTACAGAAAGGGATAAATGAAGGATTTGTCCAGCCACTGTGATAAACCTGATACTTTCCCCAATATTTAAGGCCGTGGAAGAATTTTTTGAAATTCAAGGCTTTTCCTGGTTTTCTAGTCCCTGTGTATAAACCTTGTATATATTACTAATACTTAATTATTAAGTATTAGTATATCATAAATAATCACAAAAATATCAGAACATATATCACAAATAATCATAAAAAGGGCCGTTCAGAGAAAATTCAAGGTCCGGGGCAACTAATATTTTAGAGGCCCTTCAAAACTGACACACACACCCATCTAACATATCACACCCTTGCGACGAAAGTGTTACAACTCAAAATTTGGTGAAAATGAGTTAATGTTACAACCAGATGTAGAAAACAGTGCTGCATTTTGCCATGCAAAATGTTAGGTCATAAGTTATTTGGGTTTCTGCTAGTTGGCACATGTCATTAGATGAACACAACGTCCCTCAATTCAACCAGAAACAGTTTTTTGCATTTTCTGAAAATTGGGATTTTTTGAGTTGTAACACTTTCGTCGCAAGGGTGCGATATATAAAGTAAAGCCCCAGATATTGCATGACCAAAGGCTGTAGCTCCTCCTGCGCTCCCATAGGCCCTGAACATATAGCATAGTAATTATGACAAAAGCACTAACTGCACGTTTAAAATACTAGGAATCAGGGCGTCAGTGATTTTAATCATAATTTTTTTTAAAAAATCATATGATTAAAATCCAAATTTACCTTATGACCTTTTTAAAATCAATGTATTAAATTTAGTTTTTTAATATATGTTTAAAAATAAGTTTCAACTCATTTTTTAAATAAGTCATTTAAGTCTGTGTGAATAAAAAATGATTTAACTTGATTTTTCAATGCTTAAGAAAAAATAATTTAAAATAAAAATGAGCGTTTCCTTTTATCGTCTTGTAAAACACAGTATAAGCAAAAACAACTTTCTGGATAATTTCATTACAGTTGTTTACAGTTTATGGTCAACGATATTTAAAGGTCAAAGTAATGCATTTATCAGCTATTTC
>QLNU02014802.1:69727080-69764381 GCA_006491805.2 Dysdera silvatica
ATTATTATTATTTTTTTTTGAGCTGAATCTTTTCGACATACATCAGCTGAATCTTCCTTTCAGTCGACTTTCGAGCCTTTGATGTAATTTTGTACCCTTCTAGATATTGTAGACTCTTCCTGTTTGCGAAAGAATCTTCGGGTTGATTGAAACACGCCGCTTTTTATGTGACGTGGTCTCTTCGTGTTCTTTAAGGATTTCGGTTACTGAATTAACCTTTTATCGGACCTCCTTTACCTTTTTCTTTGTCCTCCTCCTCCTCCTCTTTCCCCCTATTCTTTTTTCTTTTCTTATCTTTTAAACTTCTTTTGGTTCTATTGTTTCGGGGAAGGCAGTCTTAGGAACCTTCAAGAATCCCCTTTCTTTAAAAGGAAACGCTTTATAGTTCCGATACGAAATCTTCTTTACTTCGATTATTGTTCAAGAGTTTCTCGGCTTAACTCAACAATTTTCAAAACGCATTTAAAGGTACTTCCCTTTTGCGATATTTTTAAAAAAAAAAAAAATCTTTTTAAATTTCGATTACGGATTTTCTTTAGTTAAAATAAATGCCTTATGTGTTCTTTAAAATCCCTGAGGCAATAGGCTGGCCCCTTTCATTTTATTATTCTTCAGATGCTGGTAAATAGCGTAAAACCTTTTTTTATTCGAATCAATTAGAACTTCGCCTATGTCGGTAAATCGGAATTTCTGGATAAACAACGGCGTGCAAATGCGTACAGAATGTTGCCCACAGTAATTGGGGAAACCTTCCCTGGCCATGATGCATACTTGTGTACGGTTAGGTAATGAAAGATAGTGTCCAAATGCAGGGTTCGAAATTAGTGGGTGCACTGTGCACATGAAATTTTACATATGCATGTAAATTTTTAATTTGGGTGCATGCAGTGCACCTAACTATTCAAAACTATGGCTACTTGCATTTATTTTTCAAGAACGGTGACCTATGGACTAATTTTATATAATTTTCTCCGGGTATCTGCATTTGCTTTGATATTTTTAAAATTACAAACGGATCAATTATTTTGAAAAGTTGCATTCTTTATCTTACATGTTTTAATGTAATTATTTCACTTACATTTTACCCGTTTTTAAGGTTGAGGTTTACTTTCTATTCTGTTCGTTACTTGTACACTTAACTAGTATTTAATGCACCTAAGTCGTAAGACTTGGGTGCATTTGTGCACCTGATTTAAAAAGTTAATTTTGACCCCGGTCCTAATGTCATCCTGCGGTAGATTTTGCCAGAAATTCTGTAATTGTTGTTCCAGATTTTCGATATTTTGTTGTGTCCAAATTTGGCAGACTACCATGGTCTCATACGTGTTCAGTTGGCGAAAGGTCTTGTAAACTTGCTATCTTGAAGGAAGAGTTCGCACAGCACGGAGATATGCCATCCACATGGGGCTTGGCATTGCCATGTTGGAAAATGATCCCAGGATGACGTTCCACGAATAGCGACACCAGCTGTGGTAAGATGTTATGAACGTACCGTTAATATGTTATAGTTGTACGCAAGACTACTAGGGGTGGTCTGCTATTGTAGGAGATAGTCCCACCATAACACCAGGACACTCCACACCAGAACACCAGGAGTAATGGTTGTGTGCCTGTGCAAAACGAAGTCTGTTTGTGAGCGTTGGCCCCATTTCCACACAGGGATGAGATGGTCGTCTGCTCAAAGAGACTCAAGCGGGATTCATCACTGAACATTATGTAGTGTCCGTATGTTGGCAACCATGATAATCGGGCACGACACCACTCCAGGCGCCTTTGTCGATGTTAGGGAGCTAAAGGCACGCGTCTTGAAGGGTAACGTGAGCATAATCCTGCCTCAGCCAAGCGCCGTGAAATGGTGGAAGGTACTACAGGTGGTATGGAAGAATCTGCAGCTCTCGTTGTATGGCGGACAATGATGCCGTTGGTGCAGTTTGGGCCTGTAGCATAAGCAGATGATCTTTTCGCATCTGGTCACCTTAGCCCCAAGGTAGAGCCTTTGTTTCACCGATGCGTACTTTGTAGCAGCTTTCATTGTTGTTAGCACCTTTGCCCAGCCGTGTCCGTATGGCTGAAGTAACGCCCTATTGTCGACTTTGGCCAGCCCTCTTTCGCGTATCCTCCAACACCTTCCCATCCCCGTTCGAAGTCGACCAGTTGTTTATAAGGTCTTCGAGTGAGTCGTAACCGCATTGCCATTAGTAGTGTCTCCAGGTGACGCATTATTAGTAGGGTCTCGTAAAGGCGATGATGAGAAAAATTATAACAGCCTGCAGCTGTTAGCTGCCTTTATTGATGCCAGCCACAGTCGGAAAGCGTGATCTTATGGTCAGCGCTGTGTAACTCTCATGGTCACACTGTGCACACTCATTGGTCACGTAAATTTAATTATTTACGGTCTTGAGATAGAGAAATTTCCATACAAAATTTCGAGATGATTGGATTAGTTTCTTGGGGTGCTTCGTGTTTTATGTTAAAGATTGTATATACGTATATATTCCATGTGCTTACCCCCCCATGATTTACAAAACTGTACGTTGCAGCATTTAACAAGAACGGAATGTCATTATTTTTGAAAATAAATGCAGGTTCCTGTTTTTTTTTTCAATCCTAAAATTATGCATTTGAAGTATTTCACAGAAGTTTGAAATGACGTTTGGTTTGTTTATGTTTTGTAGTTGTATCACGTAGCTTCTTTAAACAGCATTATCTTTCATTTTTAAATTGTTTCTAATGAATTAATTTTCTGCTTTAATTAATTAAATTATTTCGATTTTTATAACTTTAAGTTTATTTAAGTTAACTTCGACGTAGAAATCTAATCTGCATAAATGCTACATCAAATCATCTTGCATAGCATTAGTTCTGTTGAACTAGTTTTTTGTCGCTTCAAGTATGCGAAGCTTTAAGGGGAAAAAAAAAAAAACCCTATGGAAATGGACCTTGATTAACATCGTGTCAAATTATAAAGATTTTACTATTTATATATTGGTGTTAATGTGTTTATATTAGGAATTCTATCATCTCATAATAAGAAATGCACGGCTAAAATGTATTTTTTCGCTTTTACGTTCAAATTAATGCACAGATTAAAAGCAGTTGCGAATAATTTGACAACATTCGTTATAGCAACATTAGTAATTAATTTTATTAAAGCAAATTATTTTTCCTAAAGAAACGTTAATCGATATTGCCAAAGCAAATTCTCTGTAGAAATATTATTAATATTTCCAATTAATATTGATAAATATTAATTGTAAAAAATTCTGTTCGAATTATGCGGTGACGAGATAAGATACGACGTAATTCTGTGTGGGCGCATTTTATATATAGCATGTAGCACAGGAATGTGCACTCTTTAATAGGAATAATGCATTCTTTAATGGGTGAAAGAGATAAAGGTAAAGATGAAAGAGATAAGGATATAGATGAAGGAGATAAAGGTAAAAATGAAAGACATAAAGGTAAAGATGAAAGAAGAAAAGGTATAGTGTTTTAAGGGTGTAAAATAGGGAGCGATCAGTACGCGCAGCCAAAAATCTGAACACCCGTTTACAATTCGCGTACTAATTGTGCTACAGAAAATTCAAAGATGCCAATCGATAGGGAAGAATGAAATCTACCAATCCATGTGCATAAAATTTACGTAAGGGACCGTCTTCATATTAAAACTTGCAGAAAATTTGCAAATTCCAGTGGTAGCGATTATTTATGATTATATATTTCGAATCTGAAAAAAAAAATAAAAATTGTAACGATTTTTATCTCCCTACCACTAATTGGGGACGGATGGGCAGAAAGGGAGGGCAAAAAGTATTCTTGGGTCGTCAAAAAAGGTAGCATAGGGGCGGCAAAACGATAAATCCGGCCATGTATGTAGACTTACATACTGAGTGGCCACTTTATTATGATCACCCGACAGTTTTAAGAGAGCTTGGCTATGGTGTCATACTGTTATCGTAGAGGGCTAGGCCAGTATAAAAAAGGGAAAGCTTAGTTTCTGAGAGAGTAGTACAGCTGATTTCTTTGTGTACACATCGGAGGAGAAACATGATTTGACGGTCTTTGAACGTGGGATGATTATAGGATCTCGGAGCCATGGAGCGAGTATCAGCGAAACCGCCGCATCTGTGAAATGTTCAAGAGCAGTTATAATTAAAGTCTTTAAAGATTGGACTGCCAGGTCAAAGACTGGGTCTCAACTTGCAACTTGTGGTTATTACCTACTAGTGAATGCATGGCGGAACGGAGAGTCTCCAGACTTACAAAAGACAACAGAAGGATAACAGTTGTACAAATTGCAGCAGATGTTAATCAAGGATAGTCTCAAACGATCTCTGAACATACTGTTCACCATACACTGCATCGTATGTGATATGGAAGCCGATGGCCAGTTCGAATGTCATTGCTGTCTGTAGCTAATAGGATAAAACGTCTTAAATTGGCAACGGAGCACAAGGATTGGACAGTGGATAATTAGAAACAGGTTATGTGGTTCGATGAATCATGTTTTCAGTTACACCATGCACATGGTCGAGTGAGAATATGACGGAAAAAGCATGAAAGCATAGACGCTACAGCTCTTGAAGCTGGTAGAGGAAACGTGATGGTGTTCGAAATGTTTTCCTGATATGCTTTGGGCCCTTTAATTCGTGTTTATCAACGTCTGAATAAGACATCATGGCTAAATACTGTTGTTGACAAAATACATCCTGTTATGTTGATGGTTTACCCCAGTGGCGATGGCTACATTCAACAAGGTAGTGCCATGGTGCTGGTATTGTACAGGATTGGTTTGAAGAACATGAAGAAAAGTTTACTTTGCTTAGGTGGTTCCCACAATTCTCAAATCTCAACCCCATTGAGCATTTGTGGGATGAAATTGAAGAAGCCATCAGACATCTAGGTCCACAATCATCCTCCAATCTCACACTATTGGAAAGTGCTATTCATCAAGCATGGTCTATAAAACAGATTGAAACATGGTCAATAAAAACAGATAATTTCTTCATCGTGCTTCGGTTTTTTGCAAAAGAGTGTATGTGAGGTGTGAATTTTCATGTTTACTCACAGTTCCTCAATGGCTGCACCTGACTTTTGATATCCTTGGGATGGATATAATTCATAATAAGCTGTCACATATAAATGCGTTGTGGTTTAGAATTTACGTTCAGTTTTCGGTCCTATCTTAGGCGACCCGTCATACAAGCTTGGAATGCAAAACTGCAGTTTGACGCAATGCATCTCATTCCAAGGCTCAATATAGGGCTATAGTATAGCTAACTCTAGTTCTTGGACTAGTATGTCTAACTCTAGTTCTTGGACTAGTATGTCTAACTCTTGGAGTTGTATACGTATGGGGTTCCTACATATCTGAAGAACCTAGAGCTGTTAGGGAATTTGAAATTGTCTTTAAGAGTCAGGAAAAAACGAGATTTTTGGTAAAACCTGGAAAAGTCTGAGAAGATCTTAACTTCTTTTTTTGAATAGATGAATGCCACGCGAACGTGAAAACATTTTCTGTGATACCGAAGTTCAATTCAAAATTTTGTTTGCGATTAGTCAGGGAGCAACAACCTGGAAAAGTCAGGGATTTTTTTTTCTCCAGGATGGGTGGGAATTTTGTACCTAGTTCTCTTAGTGGCAGTTAGAAGCGTTTAAATTAAAATCTAGAGAGACGGGGAGACAGGTCAATTTTTAATTAATAATTTTCGACACCCAAGTAGAAAGAAGCTCAAACTAGAGCTGTTTTTTGTTTAGGAGAAAGAGACGCATCCTGGATTCGAATCAGGGACCCTCCGTTTATCCCAGAGTGTCATGACCACTAAACGAACGAGGACAAGAACAACGGTCTTTTTTGTGGCCAATACTGTGAAAATCTATATGATTATCTGATAGAATACCTCAGATGTTGGGAATGTAATTACATTTTTAGGGGAAGGACACATAGGCTGTGTTATCTATGAGCAGATACGTAAAAAAAAGGGGGGGGGCTTACGGGCTCAAGCCCCCCATTGCCCATCAAAACACATTTTGTTTTCTAAGGCCATATCAACTGATAGTCCTTATAGCTATTTGAGTCCCCCCCCCTTAATTTCTGACTTGCTACGATACTGTCCATGGGCGCCCATTAGTGCACCGGCCCAACAGTTGCCTAGTGATAACGCGTTCGTTTACCGTTTTGTTAGCCCTGGCTCCATTCCAATGGTGCAGCACAACTCGGATTGTTTTTGTACCCACCGTAGTCTAGGGTTTGGTACCCTTGGTAAGAGATTTCTCGTCAAACGTTGGGTTCTGACGCAACATTACCTCGGCTAACTTTCCGTTGTAAAACACAGATAAATCATTACACTGGTTAAGGAAGTACTCAAGGTCAGCGAAAATATATGCAGTGTATATATAAAATATATATAACTCGATATAATGATATCCCCGATTTAACGGTTGTTTTTGCTCGCAGGAGAGCCTGAACTGTAAAAAAAATATATATACTTTTAATGTAATAGTTGCTACTTTTAACGTGTTTTACATATAAATTTTCGGCTCATGGAAAGGCTCGGGATCTATCGCCCCCCTCCCCCCCATGTGGATGCGTCATTGGTTCCGATAAATGTATTCCAAAATTTAACGAATTCCTCGATTTAACGATTATTTTCACTTGTCCTGTGAAAATTGTTAAATAGAGGTTAGACTGTTTATCTTCCTTCCTTCCTTCCTTCCTCCCTGAAAACAGGTGAACAACAATATAAAGCAGCAGATGGCAAAACTAAACAGTTGGACCAGTAATAAAATCAATATTTATCGACAGATCCGTAATTCGGGGTTTGGTTCCCTCGGAACAATGTAGTTCCTAGCACAACATGAACTTAGCCGCCTTTGAATCATAAAACATAACGTACATCCATCAAACTGGAGAAAACGCAAACAAACAAGAGCCGGAATGGCTGTGCAAGGTATGTAGGAGACCAATTTAAAATTCCGTAGAATAGGCATTTTGTATCCGGCGAGGTACTGACATATATCTTTTCTTTGAAAATGTTGGACAAAGCGTGGAGGGGTTGGAAAATCCTGGAACAAACGGGCATAATATACAGGATGCTCCTGACATTTGTAACGATTTTGTTTTTTGACAGGATATTTGTAGTTTTCGGTGGAATACAAAGGATTTTTTCGCGGGTGGGAGTGGGGAGGCCGAACAAATGGGCCAACCCATATTTTGCATCAAGGGGAAGAGAAAGTTAAGAAAAAAAAAAAAATCACTGGTCTCTTTGTTCTGAATTTTTTTTAGAAAGGTTTGTTGTGATTTGGAACAAAATATTTATATTTTATGCTATTGTTTGTCACTTCTTCGTATGTGAATAAATACAAAATCCTTTTGGTTTTGTATATTATTATTCGTTATCAGTTTATTTGGATGGAGGTCTATTCATATATACAAGCCTTCTGGGAAAGTAATTTGAACATTTTGGGCATACCCTTATGTGTGGGCGTACGCAGAAAGTTTATAATGGGGCGTTATAGGCTCAATGGGCGGTTACAGAGCTACAACTCATGTATTCCTATGTTAAATATACAAAATTTCATTGCAATGGGGATTACAACCCCATCAACACCCCCCCTTACGTACGCCAGTGCTGTGTAGACTGATTTAAAGTTTTGTGGATTACCTGTTTCGTCTATTCCTTTATATGATTTAAATTTGAAATTTATCTTAAAAGATAAAATCTTCAAACTTGCACCAGCTTCGTGGTGGCTGACTGGTTATGTGGCTCTTTACCGTGCCAAAATCCCATATTTAACTCTCGATGTGATAGAGCACGAGCCTTTTTCTACTCACCTTAGTTCAGGGTTTGATTTCCTAGCTGACACGAGGCTCCGATCCTTTGGTAAACGTAGGACACATAAACGAACTTGGAAACGACGTCGAATATTCAGTTACTGGCCCAGCCTGTCGACCGAAGACCCCTATGTCCAGCCCGAGGCGTAGTTGTCTTTCGTTTTTAAACTCTACGACTTCCTTTTCCTTTATGAAAGGAATAACCTTTTTTAAGGTACTATTCTGTATATGGCACCGTTTCATCAATATTTAAAATTCTCGTGTAATTTTACGCTTATTTTTGTTTGCAAGATCCTTCGCTAAATTCTGTAAATTCATTTAAGAATACGAGCTCTGGAATTCGGTCAGCTGTAATTAGGATTTATTCCTGTCGGCTGCTAATGAGATTTTTAAGCATATTCACAAAGGTTATTAAGCCCTTGGCGAGTTTCGCCGCGCCCAGAAGTAAGCCGATTTGCTGGCTTGAAATAATTTTATTTATGGGGCTCGCAGCGTTGCAACTATATTTCAAGCATCGAGATAATGTAATATGCCCCATTGGACTCCTGACTCCCGCAAAATAATCAAGTTTTTCCCAATCCTCCCTCTCCTTTCCTACATTCGTTTCCCTTGTCTGACTTCATTTTCTCCGTATGTATTTTATGCAGGAACTGACTTCATTTTCTCTGTATGTCTTTGATGCAGGAAATTCTTGTGTAATTAGGGGCGATTGAAGACGGGACATGTAAAAGGGGGTTATTGGTAAGAGCGAGACGGATGAAAACACACACACCACCAATACAATACCAAAGGAGGATATACGCAACGTAAAAAACTAAGATTCCCCCCCCCGATATCATCATATTTAGTAGATAATCTAACCATTTTGGTGTCTGATAGTTTAGGTTGCCAAATAAAGGCGGATATTTGTCAGTCGTTTGGCATAGGGGCATTACAGTAAGCGACATATATCATCTCCTCTCCAATCCCAGCGAGCCGGAAGGTGATGGACATGACTACTACTTGGTCATAAACGTGAGAAAATTATTCGTAAAATGCAATATACAGGGTGGTCCTGAATTCTACCGACAAAATAAGAGGGGGTGTTGGGGACGCCAAAAAAGGCATACTTGCCCATATCCCCGTGTCCGCAAAGGGGCCGGTTTGGCTGTAGAGCGTAACCACTGTTTACGTCTATCACGTTGCTACGTAGCCAATTGCATGAATTAAATACAATTTTTGATACATAATTTAAGTGAATGAGCTAATAATACAGTAGAGACAAAGAAATCCGGAATTCCGTTTTCTGATTTTGATCTGTGTTACTGTTTAGTGAAAATAAGCCTAAAACTGCCTTTTTTAACACACTGGAAAAGAGTTGGGAACTGCCAAGTATGTGTAACAGGTGAAGAACATCAAAAGAAACATTTTTTGTTCAGTGAATTTTTTTCCAAAAATTAGCCGTTCGGGCACTACAGTGAATTTAGTATTTGCATCCACCACATTCAAGGTTTTCACAAATGGCTACAATGCGCCATTTCAAGAATTTTTAAAATTATTTAATGTCAACAGACGTCACGCTCTCTCTGGCGACTTGTTAAAATCAGTTAAATTCACCGGAATTGTATGTGTAGAATCCGCCGCTTCATGGATTTAATCGCAACCATGGATTTAAATAAACGAATTAAATTGTTCTTTGTTAGTAATTTATTACCTAATTGGCATGTAAACTCATGTTTGTAAAAATTGCAACACCATGAAGGAATCACTTGATTGAGCTGAAACTTTCAGGAAATGCAAATTAGGGTATGCTATTCAAATGATTAGAATTTCAGAGTCATCGCGCATGCGTGGGCTGAGCAGCGCCCTCTGAACTGCTGATGGATCCGTATAAATAGAGGGCTGTAGCGGGGCGTGTATGGCTATCTGCTAGTGGTAAACGTTACATGAGACGTCACTATGCCTCTACGACGAAAGAGGGCGACATTTCAGCAAGTTACGGAGTTTGAACGGGGACGAATGATCGGCCTTCGTGAAGGAGGGTTTTCTTATCGTGCAATAGCAGCTCGTATGGGGCGTAACAGCAGCACAGTGATGCGAGTGTGGAAGCAGTGGGTTCAAGAGAACCAGACAACTCGGAAATCCGGGAGTGGACGCCGAAAGGTGACGTCAGCACGGGATGATAGACACCTGGTCCGCATGGCGGTGACGGACCGTTTTGCTTCATCTGGACAGTTGGCAGAACGTTGGTGCACTGCTACAGGTGTATCATTGTGTGCTTCATCAATTCGTCGGCGTCTACTGCACCGTGGACTGCGTGCAAGAGTTCCTTTATACAGGATCCTCCTGACGCAAAACCATCGGCGCCTGCGGCTACAATGGGCTCATGGACATAGAGACTGGCGTGCTGATTGGCAACAAGTGGTGTTTTCTGATGAATCCCGCTTTAATTTGGGGTACAGTGATGGCCGCATCCGTGTTAGACGCTATACCGGTGAACGCCACCTTCCGGAGTGCGTTATCCAACGTCATAGTGGACGAACCCCCAGCGTTATGGTCTGGGGTGCGATTGCGTATCATGGACGATCTCAGCTGCTACGAATTGTGGGTAATCTTAACAGCAACCGGTACATCAATGAAGTTCTGGAGCCCGAAGTTGTTCCCTTCCTTCAAGGCATTCCCGGAGCTGTATTTCAACAGGACAATGCCCGCCCACATATTGCCAGGAATGTTCAAGACTTCTTTTCATCACAACAGATACAGCTTCTTCCTTGGCCTGCCTATTCGCCGGATATGTCGCCGATTGAACATGTGTGGGATTTCGTTGGTCGGCGTCTCGCTCGTGATCCTCGTCCCATAGCTACTACAGATGAACTTTGGGGTCGCATACAAGCAATCTGGAATGCTCTTCCTCAGGCACACATTCAACATCTGTTTGATTCCATGCCACGTCGTATAGCATCACTTATTGCAGCGCGTGGTGGCTTCACCAAATACTGATTTTCGACATGTAATATTGTTTTTTTGCTTTGTAATTTTAATCGTTTATTTGTATCAACACAGGTCGTTTGTACATTAAATTTCATTCAATTCGGACGAGTCCTTCATGGTGTTGCAATTTTTACAAACATGAGTATATATTTAGTTGGGGGTGAACGTGTAAATTCTGTGCCAGAGCCTCACGTTTTTGATTCATTCTTGTTTGTTGTTATTGTTAATAACATTCTTATTTTGTTAACGTTGTATTTACTTGTCATAAACTGATTCAGTACCACACAGATGACTACTCTGTCTTTATGTCAGAGTTCTTGCTCAAACGTATGTTTTGACATTGAAGTGTTAGTTACAGTTATACAAGTAACGGCGCAGTGAGAAGATGTTAATTAATATGGAAAAATTAATGTTACTGTTCCAATTTCCTTGAAGATTTGTAAACCGAAACAAATGAATCGCACTTTTTAGTGTGTTCTACTTTTTTGGAAAAGTTTTCCAATAAGTATTTAATGGAACAAGAATTCACTGTCTCTCAGCGAAATTAAAAGTATTTTTTAGAGTTCACAGTAAATGTTGGCATCGAAAGAAAATGTTTTTTGAATTTTTTTTATGAAAGTGACGTTAATGCGTTATTTCGCCAAAAAATTTCGATTAAAAAAAAATTTTAATCGAATCTTGAAAGACTGACAGCAGATTTCACGTGGCCATATCTCTGTCGATTAAATTTTCTGTGTCTCGTAGAATTTGAAAAATTTCCATCTAAGTCACGTTATTTTTATGACGCGTTATATATACATACAAAATTTCTTTTTCAGCTTGTGCTCGATGTTGACTGCCGATGTTTTTTGTTCGTTTACAGACTGCCTCTGCGTTTGATGTCGTTTGCGTTTTTTGACGTCTATAATTTTTGACTGTCACCTTTTTTAAATTGCTTTTCTTTTTCTTCTTGCAAACAAGATTTTTACTGCAACTTTGCTCTCCAACTGCCTGTTTCAAAAATTTCGTGTCCTCCGTAACGAGCGGAGAATTTTAAAATGTGTAAAATTTCTTTTGGATGTTGTGTCGCCTTTGACTTTGTCACAAAAATGTTGAACACCATTTCTTAATGCTTCAAAAATTCTTAACTTCATCCATAAAATATGAGCATACTACGGGGTGTCTCATTAGGTACAATTATAATACTCAAGTCTGTTGGCTCCGAATAAAGTCAGACAATGGGATGACTAAATAAGCAGAATCGTCGGCATTATCCGATTAATCCGAAATTAATGCGCTTACCCGGTCTGAGGAAATGTTGAAATAACGGAACGTTGAATTTCCACAAACAAAACTTGTATTTCTGTAATAAAACGGCTGCATTTTCTATTTCTTACGTTTACAATTGTGGAAGAGAGTATGGTAACAAGGTACGTTTTCTACACTTTTTCTGTTTTTAACCTAGCTCTTAGAATCGAAAACGAGTATGTCTGTATAAGAATACAGTGTGTGCAATTTAAGAACTGTTCGCAATGTATAATCATACAACACATATTATAGATTGAATAAGCAATTATTCAATCTATAATATGTGTCGATTGAATAAGCAATTATTGTTAAGGATATCGTTGTTCGCAGGTCTTATTACCTTCGCCTATCCATGGCCGCGTGTGCAGTCTTGGGACGGGATGATGGCAGACAGGAAATGGAAATTGGAATTTCAGTCTCCAAGCTAAAGATCCTAATTATCAAACTCCTATCTTAAATATCAAAGTTCAAGTGTCGAAGTAAAAGACAAATCTTCTCGACTTCTAATGTCAAAATAGAGTGAGTTTTTGTATAAACACGTAAGCCATTCTATAACGGGTGACAAATTGTTAAAAGTTCATTTCCTGTTAGTAAAGGTATTTTCTCCTTTTTGTGTGAAATCCAAAAGATTGTCGAAGGCCTAAACAAGCATATTCAGATAAGATGAATGAATGAAATAAGAAAGCAGGTTGAGACAACTTGGAAATGAATTTTTCAGAATAGACATTTATGGAAAGCACATATTGAGCAACATTTTATCCGGCTGTTGATGGACGGTGGTCAAATATGATAAAGACTTATTCTATATTCTCCCACGAAGACGTTCAGGAGTCTACTTAGGAGATTTTTCTCTCGAGTATTCACATCTTTGAGTCCTCATGGGAGGTTGTTTGTTTGTTTGGATTTTTATGGCGCAAGAGCATCTGAGCTATATTGTGCCACCTCATGGGAGTATTTCCTTCTTTGAGTCTTCGCGGGAGTATTTTCTCTCTTAGAAATATTTCTACAGGAGCCCCTTTAATAGATTTGGGCGAGAAGTGTGCATGTTGCTTATGGAGCCTTATATATATATATATATACTGTGGACCATATTCAAGTATTAAGAGAATTAATTGAAAGAACACATGAATATGAACTTCCATTGTGTGTTGCATTTATTGACTATGAGAAGGCCTTTGACTCTATTAAAACATCAGCAGTCATCAACTCTTTAAGATCAACAGACATTGAGGATGTGTACATTGACATGGTGAAACGTGTGTATAAAAATGCAAGTGCAAAATTTCGGTTACATAAAGATACCAAAACTATCAAACTTGGCAAAGGGGTGAGGCAGGGAGATACCATTTCTCCAAAACTTTTTACTTCAGCTTTACAGATGATTTTTCAGCTGATAAATTGGAATAACAAGGGAATAAAAATAAATGGTGAATATTTAAATCATCTGCGGTTTGCTGATGACATTGTTATTTTTTCAACGAACCCATTAGAACTCCAAGACATGGTACAGGAGCTCTCAACTAGAAGTAAAGAAGTTGGACTCAAGATGAACCTACAAAAAACTAAGATCATGTTCAATAATTTTGTAGAGGAAACAAAAATACAAGTTGACAACATTGAGCTAGAAATTGCTGATTCATATATTTACCTTGGCCAGCTGATTTCAATGGATGGCAACATTATGAAAGAACTCAACAGACGTATTAAACTTGGCTGGAGTGCATTTGGAAGAAACAGTTTTATCCTGAAGGGGAAATTGCCTTTGTGTCTAAAAAGAAAGGTCTTCAACCAGTGTGTATTGCCAGTCCTCTCTTATGGATCAGAGACATGGAGTCTAACAGTTGGAGCAATACGAAAGTTACAGACAACGCAAAGGAGCATGGAGAGGTGCATGCTTGGAATAACTAGGAGAGATCGAAAAAGAAACACTTGGGTGAGAGAGCAAACTAGAGTAGAGGACATCATTGTTAAAGTAAAAGGGCTGAAATGGCGATGGGCTGGGCATATTGCAAGAAGAACTGATCAACGATGGACAACAGAAATTCTGAACTGGTTGGTTGGTTGCTTTTTGGTTTTACGGCTCAAAGACTACAGTGGTCATGCTGCGCCGGGACCTACTGTTTTCCGAGGAATCCGAACCTCTTAAGGCCTAGGGAACCAAACCCCGGACTACAGTGAGCAGTGCGATCTTTATGAGATCTCTGAGTAAGCGTTCTTTTTGCACTGCTGGGAGTCGAACCCGGATTAGCCGCGCAATAGGAGAACGCGTTACCACACTGCGCCACCGCAGGGCAAATTCTGAACTGGATTCCAAGAGACCACCGAAGACCTAGAAAACGTCCTCAAACTAGATGGGTGGATGAAATAAGAAAACAGGTTGGGGTGACGTGGAAGCGAATTGCTCAGGATAGACTTGTGTGGAAAGCATTTGGAGAGACCTTCATCCAGCAGTGGATAGATAATGGTTGAATATGATGATGATGATATATATATAGTTGAAATCTACTAATACGAGAAGAATATGTGAAATTCCTCGTATTAGCCGTTATTCGTAAAACCCGTGAAAGGAATAAAAATTTCAAGCTACACATACGTAATAAAATAATTACTAGAATTAACGTGGGTAATTTTCTTAGTGCAAGATTTACTTTATATCATTTAATAAACATAGAATTTTCAACCTTACCTATATGGGGTCTATTTTTATTACACTGTAAATAAATACACATATGGTCTCATTTCGCTTAATTTCACCTCAATAGTTATTGAAAAAATCAGTAAATTTTGATTGTTTGTTTGGCATATTCATTTGTGCATCGACGTTTTCTTTTCCTCCGTTTTCATCGGAAAAAACGGTATGGAGAAGGGAAAAATCGCATTAAAGTTGGACAGATATTTTTCTCGTATTTGTCGAGATTCTACTTTTGTGCTCGTAAAAAGCGTGAAACTCTTAATATAGTTAAATAGTGAACCAAACTTACCGTTCAGATGTCTCGTATTGAGTTCGATTGTGTGTGTGTATATATATATATATATACGCTCCCCTTTTTACTTCAATAAAATAATTGAAGATAGGATGTTATACATATTCCAATCATCCTCTGCTGGGAATACCGGTACCCGTTTGGGGGCTGAATTTGCAGCAGTCAAGAGAAGGGCCACTCAATGGGGGGTGACGCAATGAGTCCTACCATAGTGAAGAATCTCGTGTTGGTTGTGAGGCCAAAGTTCGGATTCCGTTTTTAATTGTAGTTCCTGCTTGCCAACACGTCTGACCAACGTGGCGAGCTAAGGCCAAACCCTCTGTACTCCTTTCACCATATTAATGTGCGATAACAGTGTCTTTCCATCCTGCAGTAAAGCAATAATGTTGGTGATCCTTCCTTCCTCCCTCTAGAGAGAGAGAGGGAGGAAGGAAGAGGAAGCTCTCTCTGCCTGCGCAGCATAATTCGAGTTGTCTTTGCGCCACAGAAGGTGGAATTTAATCAGTGAAGGGAATTTTGTTAGTGTTTTCGCCCTTTATTCAATGCGTTTTATATGAACCTTTTTTTTTCGACATATATGAATTTTTTAAATCGATTGCGGAAAAGATTCCCTTGCATAGAGTTTCTCTTGTCACGTGGTTGTGCTTTAATAATCAGACACGTTCGATATTGATTCATGTTCAGAAATTCTAGAATTTTTTTCAGGTGTTCCGCTTCGTTGGGCGACTACCCAATTCTGTTCGGATTGTGTTCAGAATAGGTTCTATGTTTTGAGGGCGTTGTAAGACAGGCTTGCACCCAAACAGTTCCCACATATGGGTCTATATCGATTGCTTCATTAGAGTGGACCATCGATTGCATCTGCGAATCAATATTTATACTTTATTTCGCGCCCACTTCAATAGCTGCGCGGGAAAAGGTTTTGTCTGTGAGGGCATTCCTATTTATTCGACTTAAAAATTGGTTCATTTCTTTAAAATTTACCTTTGAAGAGAATTTGGTAACTTTTTAACGTTTTCACGGGTCTTTACTATTTATAATTCTTATAAAATTTTATGGTTTCTAGATTTTTTTTATGCAATCACCTTTCTTAATTTGGTTAGAGACTATTTTATTGTTGAAACTGATAAGAACAGTAAATTTGACAGTGGTTACTGCTATCGCCGTTGAACCATTCAGTTCCTAATTAAGCAGTCTTGTACATAATGGCTAGTTGGGCAATTTTAGAACATAAAACAATGCAAATAGAGCCTATAGACAAGTGTATCGGTTACCAACCATTGACAGAAGAACCTGTTGCCAATTATCTACTGCCAACTACAGATAAGAGTACCTGTTGCCAGCCATGGATAAAAGTACCTTGCCACATATGGTCAAAAGTATCTTGTCAACTACAGTTAAACCCAGTTATAGCGAGAGGAAATAAAAAATTTATGTGGTTACGTTCAAAATATACAAGACAAAAATCCATTATAGCGAACAACAGCTTAGTAAATTTTTCACTTAATATTTAATTATAGACAAAAGTACCGGTTGCCAACTATAGACAAAAGTATTTATTGCCAGTTGTAGACGAAAGTATCAATTGCCAACTACAGACAACAGTACCTGTTGCTAGCCATGGACAAATGTATCTTGCCAAATATGGTCAAAAGTATCTTGCCAAATATGGTCAAAAGTATCTTGCCAAATATGGTCAAAAGTATCTTACCAAACGTGGTCAAAAGTATCGTGTCAACTACAGTTAAACCCAGTTGTAGTGAGAGGAAAAAAAAATACTTGGTTGCATTCAAAATATATAGGACAAAAATCCGTTATAGCGAACAACAACCTAATAAATTTTCTCCTTAATTTACGTACGTCGAGTCTAAAAACAGACTATCCTCATATTTTACAGGAAAAAAAATAAAGATGTTTTCTTTCTTCTGATATGACATTGGATATTTCTACTCCTGAAGATATCGTCACTGGATATTTCTACTCCTGAAGATATCGTCACTGAGGTACAGGCTACAAACAATCCTGTCATCGAATAATGATGAATCGGATGATGAATCGGATGATGAATAATGTGAATCGGATAATGATGGCAATGAGCATTTACTCCCCGACCCATTACCAACTCATAGAATACCATCAGAGAGTGGTGAAAATATTTAAAATTCTGATATTATATACATACTAATTTCATACTATGCAGATACTAATTTGATATTATGTACAGATTAATTTTATATTATGTACATACTAATTTGATATTATGTACATACTAATTTGATATTATGTACATACTAATTTGATATTATGTACATACTAATTTGATATTATGTACATACTAATTTGATATATACGTATTCTCATATACTCATGATCTTATATATACGAGTATATAATCTGGTACTATATGCATAATAATCTGATGAATGATACATAATAAACGCATAGGGCAATAATCACACAATTTTGCTTTTCTGTTAATATTTTTTATATGTTATTTTAATGACAACTTGGTTTCGACGAGTAATCGGATATAACGAGCAAAGGTGCCATTCCCTTCATGGTCGTTATAAACGGGCTTCACTGCGTCGACAAAATTATCTGTTGCCAAATATTGATACACACAGAGTATCCTATACATTATAAACAAAAAATTCTATCGTAAATTATATATAATAATAAATAAGCCAAAACAAGTCTATGATTTTACTTATTACGGCAGACGATTTCCAAAATGCATTCAAACGCGTTTTTCCATTCTGTCTGCTCCTGCTCATTTAGTTTGAAATCGCGAGGGTCCACTTTCACCCAGTTTGGGAAGTTTTCGTTGTCATCAACATCTTCTCGTTTCCGTCTCGACCGAGTCGTAATGACGCAAATATGTTACTGCCATAGAAATGCTGTTCTCAGCTTGCCCCTCCAGCAATTCCATCATCGCAACTCTGCGTTCGAAGACATGGATCTGCACTCCACTTAATTGGGTTCCCGCGGATGCACTCCCACCAAATTCTTTAAAGTGCTCTAATGCGCATCATGAGTAGCGAAATCTATGCGACTTTCGGGAAATACGTCATACCTACTTCTATTTATGTTTGCGAGATAGTTTTCGGTGATCCGTATTAAAAAAAATTGAAGCGAAACTTCGAATAACGGGCTGAAGCACATTTACAAAATTAGAAAAACCTGGCCTTGGGGTTTGCACTAGATGTCACCGGTTGGAGAAGCATTGCTCGTTCGCTAGAGACGGCTTGCGCTCAGGAAAGGGTAAAATAGGTTCCGGATCGAATTTACGACCCATTCTGGCTCATCAGAGAAGTGTGGAAGAGTCGGTCTTTTTACAAATGATTGTCTTGGTTATTTAGTTGGTTAAATCAACAAAAATAATTCATTGATATCATTCATTCGCATCCGGTTGACAGTCCCCTTACCGGTTCATCAAGAAGCATTAACTATAATTTTAAGATGTCTCTGAGAGCGAGTGCAAATGTAATGGGACTTAACACATGAGCGTCCAGTGCATAAATCTTTTACGGAATACAGGCCTTCAATCATGAGGCCTTATCTTTCACACTTTACTTCACATATTCGAATTTTGATCTCTCAATTAACAAGTCAAGTCAACTCCTCCCTCTCCTCCTCCAATCTCTTAACTCTCTCTCCTTGTTTCGTTGTTTTGTATGCAAAAAAAAACAACAACAAAAAAAACAAACTGGAAATGTTGGCCGAGCAAGCGGCACTGTGTTTCCAGGAGAGGGCGGGGCGTAGGCCAAGAGATGAGGAAAGAAATATCTTCCTGTTCCGATTTTTACTATCCTTATACTAAGACTTCTGATTGGTTAGAAATTCTCTGTGACGTCACACAAACATCCAATCAGCGAAAGGCGGGCAAAATGCGCCCCCTATTGCTTTTTTATTCTAAGAAAAAAAAAGTACCTTCATGACCATAAGGGATGTTAGCAGATATCGGTACTAAACAGTGCATGCCGAAACTACAAAGGTTTTTCTTGATGTGCAGCTGCATTTTACAGCTTACGTTGTACAGTAGGTTACGATTTTCTTTTGGAAATCCAAGTACTCTGCTTCTAGTTTGCATTTACACAGTACAAATTTGTACTTCTAGCAAGATAGTTAGAGACGTCGTTTAGTGTAAGAGCCAATAGGCCTTATTACGAATACATCTAAGAATATTTCCGATACAAGTTATTTGCTGTTCTTATCTATTTACGTTTTACAACGATGGCGCGGGTGGTCCTTTATATTGTAATTACGACTCCAATTTAAAAAGTTTACAAAACAATAGTAGCTTAAATTAATTTGATAGTCATTGTACTACACCAACTTCATTAATTAAAAAGGTGTTTTGTGTATTTTAGTTTGTGAAAATACGACACCTGAAAATATTTTGTTACTGGTCTGGAAAACCTGGAAAAGTCAGGGAAGTTTGAAACAAAATTCTGGTAAACACCCTGTATAGATTTGATTTTTTTATTATTTAGAATAATTAAAAACAGGTATACAAAATTAACGAAGTTAGGTGACTTCCAACTAACCAGAGACAACACTATATTTGTATTTAGGTTAATTAAAGCAACTCAGTTTTTACATTCTAAATTAATGTGGCAACAGTTAAAAAACCACGTTGCTCCTTCCGTCCAGCACTCCCTGGTAACCTAGTTGGCCTTGTCTTACCACAATTCAACTGAATCTAAACAGCGTTTTACTTTTATTTAAACAAGGATTGCTACTTTTTCTCATTATTACGTTATTATTGATTGCTAATTTAGTAATTAATTACAAATAACAAATCTAGTCACTAATTACTGATCACCAATCATTAGTTAATAATTAACCAATTTTTAATCTTTTATTTACCAACTTCTAATAATGACTAATTGCGAATTACCGATTAGGTTTACTATATATATCATCATCATCATATTCAACCATTATCTATCCACTGCTGGATGAAGGTCTCTCCAAATGCTTTCCACACAAGTCTATCCTGGGCCATTCGTTTCCACGTCACCCCAACCTGTTTTCTTATTTCATCCACCCATCTAGTTTGAGGACGTTTTCTAGGTCTTCGGTGGTCTCTTGGAATCCAGTTCAGAATTTCTGTTGTCCATCGTTGATCAGTTCTTCTTGCAATATGCCCAGCCCATCGCCATTTCAGCCCTTTTACTTTAACAATGATGTCCTCTACTCTAGTTTGCTCTCTCACCCAAGTGTTCCTTTTCCGATCTCTCCTAGTTATTCCAAGCATGCACCTCTCCATGCTCCTTTGCGTTGTCTGTAACTTTCGTATTGCTCCAACTGTTAGACTCCATGTCTCTGATCCATAAGAGAGGACTGGCAATACACACTGGTTGAAGACCTTTCTTTTTAGACACAAAGGCAATTTCCCCTTCAGGATAAAACTGTTTCTTCCAAATGCACTCCAGCCAAGTTTAATACGTCTGTTGAGTTCTTTCATAATGTTGCCATCCATTGAAATCAGCTGGCCAAGGTAAATATATGAATCAGCAATTTCTAGCTCAATGTTGTCAACTTGTATTTTTGTTTCCTCTACGAAATTATTGAACATGATCTTAGTTTTTTGTAGGTTCATCTTGAGTCCAACTTCTTTACTTCTAGTTGAGAGCTCCTGTACCATGTCTTGGAGTTCTGATGGGTTCGTTGAAAAAATAACAATGTCATCAGCAAACCGCAAATGATTTAAATATTCACCATTTATTTTTATTCCCCTGTTATTCCAATTTATTTGATGAAAAATCATCTGTAAAGCTGAAGTAAAAAGTTTTGGAGAAATGGTATTTCCCTCCCTCACACCTTTACCAATTTTGATAGTTTTGGTATCTTTATGTAACCGAAATTTTGCACTTGCATTTTTATACACACGTTTCACCATGTCAATGTACACATCCTCAATGTCTGTTGATCTTAAAGAGTTGATGACTGCTGATGTTTTTATAGAGTCAAAGGCCTTCTCATAGTCAATAAATGCAACACACAATGGAAGTTCATATTCATGTGTTCTTTCAATTAATTCTCTTAATACTTGAATATGGTCCACTGTACTGAATCCACTTCGAAATCCAGCTTGTTCTCTTGGTTGAGCTGCATCTAATTTTTTCTGCAGGCGATGTGTTAGCACTTTTGTGAAGATTTTATAAATAGCAGGTAACAAGCTAATTGGTCGGTAATTTTTCAAATCCTCTTTATCACCTTTTTTATGCAAAAGAATTACTGTTGCAGAATCCCATTGGTTTGGTATGTTACCGCTGTTAAGACATTTGGTAAAGAATTTTGCAAGTATGTCTTCTACATGTTCTCCAGCTTCTTTTAAGATATCTAATGTAATGCCATCATCGCCAGGGGCTCTTCCTTTCTTCATACTTTTTATTGCAAATGCTACTTCTTCTTTTAAGATTTTAGGAGCTGTTCCTTCGACTATCTCAGAGTCTTCGTTTAATCCACTGTTACTTTCGTATAGATTTTTGTAGAATTCTTCAACTCTTCTAAGTATTTCTTCCCTATTTCTTGTTACGGTGCCATCCTCTCCTTTTAATGCAATGATGTGTTTCTTCCCAACAGATAAACTTCCTTTAACAACCCTAAGGCTCTTGTTATTTTCAATGGCTTTCCTTACTAGCTCACAGTTGAATTTTCTTATGTCTTCTTTCATGCTTTTGCGCAGAGTTTTACAAAGTTCTATGTACTCAATCCTGGAACTGGTATTTCGATTGTCCACCTTCATATCTCTTCGCCTTTTCATGAGCTGTTTCGTCTTCTCAGATAATTTGCTATTGTGCTTTTTACAGGTTACACCACCAATTTCCCCAGCAGTTTCAACTATTGTCTTAACAATGTTTTCATTTGCTTCTGAGATATCACTTTCATCAATAAGTCCTTCCAGTGCAGAAAAGCGATTTTTTAATTCCAACTTGAATGCCTCGGTATTTACTTTCAGTTTCATTAGATCCACCCTCTTACTTGTTTCCTAATGAGCTTCTGCCTTTCTAGTTTAGTATTTAAGTGCATTTTACATCTCACCATTCGATGATCACTTCCAGTATTAAATCTGTTCAGTACGCTGCAATCTTCAATAATTGATTTCTTGTTTGCCAGTATATAGTCAATTTCGCTGGTTCCTCCATTGGGGTGTTTCCATGTCCATTTTCTTTGCGGTTTCTTCTTAAAAAATGAATTCATGATGCTAAGATTTTCAGCTTCGGCAAATTCTATGAGTTGATCGCCACGTTCATTCCTTTCCCCGTATCCGTATTTACCAACCGATGTCTCTCCTTGTTCCTGTTGTCCAATTCTTGCATTAAAATCTCCCATGATGAGCTTGATGTGTTGTTTCCCCTTGGTATGTAGCTGTTTGATTTCTTCATAGAATTCCTCAACCTCCTCGTCGGTATGGCTTGATGTTGGTGCATATGCCTGTACTATCTGAAGTTGGTATCGCTGGGTTAGTTGAACAACGAGCCTCGCTGCTCGATCTGACGTGCTTTCGACTTCAAGAAGGTAGTCTTTAATTCTTTTGTTGATTAAGAAGCCAACACCACTTGTTCTTCCAGTTTCCGTTCCTCTATAATAAAACAAATGTCCACTTTTAAGTTCCACCAACTCTTCACCTTTTCTTCTAACTTCACTGAGTCCTACAATGTCCCATTTGATCTTGTCAAGTTCTTCTTCCAATTCTTGAAGTTTTGCTTCAGAAGCAAGGGATCGTCCATTATACGTTGCCAAGGTCAATAACAAACGGCAGCCTGGGCCATTCCAGTGATTCTTAGCACCCCCTGCTTTCATGCCACGCTGACCGCTGCCTTGATCAGGAGCACTCCAGCACCTGGAGACTAGGGGCAATATTAATAAATATTTATAATATATAAAATATAATAAATAAAAAATATTAATTTGCCTCATAAATAGAAAGCCCAGCCTGCACCACTTGAAGGCGGGGTAGGACACTAGGTTACTGGCCTGGCCGGTTCCACACATCGTCACATACGTTCAGCGTGTGGGTCTCCTTCCAGTTAGATACCAGCAACCCTTTTGCAGGCCATATATATATATTGAATAATTTCTGATTAACTGATTTATAAATTATTAATCGCTACTTTTTAATTATTAAATTTTACTTTGATTACTCATTTTCACTAATTATTATTTTTTTACTAAATTATAATTAACTAAACATTGATTTACTAATTGAAAATTTTTAAGTATTAAAATTATATTTGAATTACCGTAATATGTTTGCTTCTCCCTTGGTAAATCGAACAGTACCGTTAGTTTTGATTACGTAATGCTAAAAATATTGAGGGCATTGGCGTAAGCGGGGGGTGGGCGGAGGAGGTTAATGCGGGTTATAACTCTACATTGCGATGAAATTTTGTATACATGCATAGGGATATACGGAGTTGTAGCACTGCATCCCCCCATTGTAAACCTGTAACATCCCTATGAACTTTCTACAGACTCTTATGGTTGATAGACTGGTGATGCAAGATTTTTGGAGGTATTGAGACGGTATTATTGATCGTTCGTATTTGATGATGTATTTAAATATTTTAAACGTAATGTAGAAACATGAAATAATTTGACGACGACACTGCGCATTATTAAACTAATTGAGAATGCAACAAATTAATCCAGTTGAATAATAAATTTCTACAATTCATTGTCACTATACATGTAACCGCCGTTTGTAACACGGGTTGTATTACGCGGTGTGTTGCATCAGTTACCGTTCTGACGAAAATAGTCCAGGGCTATTGAAACAGCTGTGAACGATTAAATTTATTATTCAACTGTGTTAATTTGTTGCCTTCTCAATTATTTGTAATGCAGAAAAATGGCAGCAAGTTCATGTTACACTTCGAGGGAGTTCTATTTTGTATTTTTTCCATATTTAATTCCAGGTCTAGCTTCATTTTGTTATATAATTTCCTTTCTGTTTCCTCTTACACTCAGTTCCCGGATAATCCTATAAAACAGGAAATTAGTCCGGAACTGAAAAAAAGGAGAGGGAAGGGAAATTGACACGGTACAGCTCATTATACCTAGCGGCGAGCAAAATTGTACATTGAACCATTAATGGACCGATCCTTCTCATTAGCAAATGATGTGTAGAGACAGTCAAAGGCCGATCCTGTCGACCTAAATTTTTTAACATAAAAAGGGTCACCGTCAGAAAACGATAATTTGAAGGGAAATTTGTATGGACGCGGAAGACATTTTTCTCTGTGAGTTATCCATTCACTAATTATGTTGCCAGTGGAATTCGCCACTTCTCCAAAACCATTAGCGGTGCCATGTCCCTATTCTCTTTTTTCTGTCGAGGATGAGTGACAGAGTAATTTCTTGCAGCGTGTTTGAGAATGTTTAAAACCGCAGCCGAGAGAAACAGGAATACTTATTGAGGCCGTTACTCCCCTCCTGCCCTTTTTTCCCCGGAAAAAATGAGAATCGGGCGATGTTCCAGTTTTGGGGAAAACTAAAAGCATCCAATTTGGAAGGAACTTTCAATTTAGAGCTACGCGTTATTTTTTTTTCCTTCTTTCTCTGCTTTAAGCAATTTGTGATGGTAAGTGTGTGGCTTTTGTATGTACTTTTGTCCTGTGATTGAATATATGTAGAGAAAGAGATTATTATGCAAGGGAGATGATTGGCATGCAATAATAATTACGGTTGTTTTTATTGTGATGACAACAATAATGAATTCGTAGAGAAATTGACCTCTCACATGTCACTGCATTAGATTTGCAAAAGATTTCCCCTTCTGAACACATCTCATATTTTAAGAAGATGTGGAAAATTATTAGGCATGTGGATGAAATGAAATTTAAACTGAACCAGCAAGTTCAGACTAAGACGATGTTTAACATTTTTTTGTGTTGTGAAATACATCAATGTTTAAAAGAAAAAAAAAATAATTGCACTAATAAATAGTAAGAAAGAGAAAAGAGAAAACAAAAGTAATAGAGAGGATTAGAGAAAGAAGATTTGGATGGTGGCGACACGTTTTGAGAAGAGACTCATCTGCTACAAAGACCAAGGGAGAGAGAGAAGGGGGAGACACACAGAGAGAGAGAGAGAGAGAGAGAGAGCGAGCAAACCTTTCAAGAGAGAGGAATGAGAAGACCAAGGCTAACGATAGAAGTGAATCTTTTTAAAGATGTAGCTGGCTTTGATTCGACAGCGATGTCTTGGATAGGAAACAACGGAAGTGTCGATAATCTCGAATAGAGAGATAGAGAACTACTGCTGACGATTTGTTCAGGATCAAAAATGCTATCCAATGGCTCCAATGACAGTATTGAGTTCGGTGTTACAGCAGGAATTGACTCCTATTACGTAAACGTATCGTGCGTAATTCAGAAGTTTCGTTAAGGCATGGGTCCCTTCTCAGGCGACACGTTCTGCAGTCTTGGAACATAATTTTATGCATACTTGTGTCTCAAGATTTGAGTAATATGCAAAGTCTCTCGTCTAATGTTTTTTATAATATAGATAAAAAAAAAGTCGTTCAAATGATTTTTAGTCTCTATACTCGTGGCAATCTAACCTGGTACTGTATACCGACAAGAAGGGGAGCAGTATAATTCCGCTAGTGTGATATAGTTCGCATTTTCTTACGTTAACAGAGTTAATAGAAGATACATTTTGTACATAAAACATTAACATACTGCTCAAATACATAAAACATAGGCATATTGGTGCAAATAAAATCTTGTATTCATTAAATTCAGGAAAAAGACTCATTATAGGAAACGCTGACGTCGATCAAGTAACTGACCACTCAGAGGACTTTGTTCGCTTGGCGAGAAATTTGGCTCCTGTACTTTTGGCAATCGCGTTTTTCTGCATTACAAATTAGGCGATAAATAGGCTAATAATGTTGAGGGTTATCTCATTTTTCGCCAATTTGCGAATGAATACTTTTGTTTCATGGGCGTGAATAGTTCGCTGTATCCTTAACAATCTACCATGTAAGCTTTGCCGCGAGTGTAGTAGACTTTTTTTAGTATTGAAACGAAGCTTTTTTAGAATAATATTTAGGTTTCTGTTGATAATCACGGGCATTTTTTTTTTTTTATATTGGTTGATTTTTTATGATAAAAATGGTGACTGTGACAGGATACACAGTTGAATGGTTGACGTAAAAGTGTTTAGACGTTCACTCCAGTGCTGGGTGACACTTCAGAAATCTTGATGTAACGTTTGCGTGACTATGCAAAACCAAATTTGCTACCGTGACGAGATACATAGTCGGGGGATTGGCGTGAGTACTGTCTGTTCACGAAAAGAAGTCCGATGGAACAGTTAGAAATAACGGGAGGTGAAGGCACGAACCGGCTAGCCGCTTATAATAATGTAGGACTCCAAGTTTAATAATTGTTTTTGGCGGTCCCCAAAAACAAGTTCTGAGATTGGAGTCCTACTCTGCTGTAAGTGACAAACCTGTTTGTGACGTCACCTCCCGTTTATTCCCAACTGTTCCGTCGGACTTCTTTTCGTGAACAGACAGTACGTTCCCAATTCAACGCCGTCGTTCACATGTTTTCCTGCCCTGCGCCTCCTGACCTTCTTAGCCACTGACAGTGGTATATCATTGGATAACTGCTGAGACGCTCTTTCCAATGCTATCTATGCGTTTTCTGTATTTCATGTTTTACTTGAGTTTCGGCCGATATTGTAAAGATTTTCAATGTTATTTTCTTGTTTGAATTTTTTTGCACGCTTTAAAACTGGTTCAATGGCTCGGAATGTACGTGCACCGCGTAGATACAATCGAGATCTATCGTTTGAGAACAAAACCATTGTCGTAGCTGCTCGGAGTCGTGAGCTGTACTGACTGGAAATTTTCGCGGACGCCCAAATCGGTGGAACAATGTTGCAACAACCATCAAGAAACGGTGGATACATGCGAAGCATCTTATGCACACACAGTTTAAATGCATTGTTACATTTAATTCGTAAAAAAATAACTTAGCTTCAGCTACTTTTGACGCCATTAATAAGCAAAAATGAGGATTTGTTTTACAACAATGGGAGAACACAGCAAAGAATACGAACAGGGTGAAAGCTAGAGGCTAACTGGATGCTAGTCAAAAAAAAAAAGGGCCAGAGGAAAAAGAAAGGCTAATCATACACTAAGAGCTACGTTGATGGAAGGGTCGCACAATTTGAAACTTATAAGTCGTTCATTTCCGGAATTTTTGATTGGATGTTTTTCCGCCGTGTTAACCCACTGGTAACTGAAACAGTAAAAAAAAAAAAAAAAAAATCCGCGGATTATTAAATAATTCTACTGAAGTAAATTCCAAATCAATGGGACTGGAAGACCCTGGCGTAACTATATTTGGGCCTCAATGAAATGGCTGGTAGAGGGGGGGGACCACCCCCATACCAGGATCCCACAATCATGCTATCTAAGGAGCCTCGTGTGTGTTTGGCGCAGTATAGCCCAGATGCTCTTGCGCCATAAAAAAGCCAAACAATCAATCAATCAATCAATCAATCAACCAAATCGGAAATTTTTCTTCCACTCCGCAACTCGGGTATTGCGCATGCGTTGCGGTGACTTCATGTTTTGGCGGGAACGGAACTATATAACTGTTAGAATGATAGCAAACTTATTCCAGTCGGACTTGTAGTTTCGGAGTCCTTCAGTGGTTCTGTATCTGCATGCAAATGCTACATCAAGATTTCTGAAATGTCAACCAGTATTGGTTGAACTTCTATATATTTTCATGTCAAAATCAACGACAAGATTAACTGCTCACCTTAGTCCGGTGGTTGGTTCCCTATCCCTTAAGAGGTGTGGATTTCTAGAAAAGTTGTGGGACCCGCCATGACCTGACCCTTGCTGTCATGCCGCCTTAAAAACACGAACAAATTGTGGGTTCGCCTAGTGCACCATTAACTCGGGTTTGACTCAGAATGGTGCCAAGAACACTTACTCAGATCTCATAAAGATTGCACTGCTCACTGTAGTCTGGGGTTTGGTTCTGTAGTTCTTGAGAGGTTCGTATTCCTCGAAAAATTGTAGGTCCAGAGGTTCGGATTCTTCGGAAAACAATAAGTCCCGGCGCAGTATGACTATTGTAGTCTTTGAGCTGTAAAACCAAAAATAAATAAACGAACAAACAATTTGTCAACAACGTTTATCTTCGTTTAAGCGAAACAGCTTGAATCTTAGTAATATTTTATGCGATCCTTTTAATCACAATACTATTTTTAATTTTGATTTTAATTCGACTTTGGTTTTTACAAAAGTACCTGTTCTTTATTCTCTCTTTTTACTTTTGTGCGATTTCTGATTTCTATGCATTTTACGTATACAGATTTATATACCTCGTTTGGCGTTGTATGACCTTTGACTTTTTGCGCAATAAGAGTCTAGCTAATTAATTACCTTCTATCTTAGGTCTTCCTGCAGTGGCGTAGCGAGGCCGATGCAACCAATGAAGTTGCATTGGGACCCTTGCACTTTGGGGGGCCTTTGGAAGTCGAGGCTCCTTAGATAGCATAATTGTGGGATCCTGGTATGGGGTGGTCCCCTCCCCCCACCTCTCTACCAACCGTTTCATTGGGGCCCAAATTCTATAGTTACGCCATGGTCTTCCAGTCCCATTGATTTGGAATTTACTTCAGTAGAATTATTTAATAATCCGCGGATTTTTTTTACTGTTTCAGTTACCAGTGGGTTAACACGGCGGAAAAACATCCAATCAAAAATTCCGGAAATGAACGACTTATAAGTTTCAAATTGTGCGACCCTTCCATCAACGTAGCTCTTAGTGTATGATTAGCCTTTCTTTTTCCTCTGGCCCTTTTTTTTTTTGACTAGCATCCAGTTAGCCTCTAGCTTTCACCCTGTTCGTATTCTTTGCTGTGTTCTCCCATTGTTGTAAAACAAATCCTCATTTTTGCTTATTAATGGCGTCAAAAGTAGCTGAAGCTAAGTTATTTTTTTACGAATTAAATGTAACAATGCATTTAAACTGTGTGTGCATAAGATGCTTCGCATGTCTCCACCGTCCCTTGATGGTTGTTGCAACGTTGTTCCACCGTTCTCTGAGGGTTAGGCTAAAACGTCAGAATTCTTTTCGTCCTAGTGAAAAATCACACATATAATAATGTACCGTATGTTTTTTTTTTATTATTGATTATTCTGGTCATATTTTACATTTTCTTGGTTATGGTAATATCTTTGCATCTCATTTATCAAACATTGTCATAGCAATGTATTTATGTGAAAAAAAAAAAATAAAACCCCTGAAAATTAATATATAAGCTTCACTAATACTCGTGGTGGATTTAGGAACACCTTCGGATGTGGGGTTGGGGGGGTGGGGGGAGACTACCGTATTCATTTCGGACATTCGTTGTTTTCTTTTCCTTACACGATGGAATTTTATATTGTGCGCTGTAAGCACCCAACTCAGCTTGCGAGTCATTACTTGTTCAATCTTGTTCAGTCTCTTGTTCTTTGAAAAAATTTCATCTTTGGGACTTGTATCCCATTTCTTTGTTTTTTGTCGACGGCTTATGTTTCGTTTTTGTGCAAAAAAATAGGAAACGCCATTATCTTGTAAAATTTTGGTTTTCTCCCATTTCGTCGTTGAGGCATTGAACGTGTCGTTTCACATATCTACTATGTCGTTTATTTGCGATTAATAAAGGTTTTTTTCTTCTGTATTTAATTATTAAATACTGATCATATGAATATAATTGAAAATTATATTTATAGTAATTATATCATATTCAACCACATTATCTATCAACTGCTGGATGAAGGTCTCTCCACACGTCTATCCTGAGCAATTGGCTTCCATGTCACCCTAACCTGTTTTCTTATTTCATCCGCCCATCTAGTTTGAGGATGTTTAGTAGGTCTTCGGTGATCTCTTAGAATCCAGTTGAGAATTTCTTTTGTCCATCGTTTGTAAGTTCTTCTTGCAATATGCCCAGCCCATCTCCATTTCAGCCTTTTTTACTTTAACAATGATGTCCTCTACTTTAGTTTGCTCTCTCACCCAAGTGTTAATTTTTCGATTCCTCCTAGTTATTCCACACTCCTTTGGGTTAGCTGTAACTTCCGTATTGCTTCAACTGTTAGACTCCATGTCTCTGACCCATAAGAGAGGACTGGCAATACACTCTGTTGAAGACCTTGCTTTTTAGACACAAAGGTAATTTTCCCTTCAGGATAAAACCGTTTCTTCTGAATGTATTCCAGCCAAGTTTAATACGTCTGTTGAGTTCTTTCATAATGTTGCCTTCCATTGAAATCAGTTGTCCAAGGTAAATATATATGAATCATCAATTTCTAGCTCAGTGTTGTCAACTTGTATACTTGCTTTCTTTACGAAATTGTTGAACATGAGTTTAGTTTCTTGCAACTTCATCTCGAGTCCAACTTCTCTACTTATAGTTGAGAGCTCCTGTACTGTAGTGTTGAGAGCTCCATGTCTTGGAGTTCTGATGGATTCGTTGAAAAAATAACAATGTCACCAGCAAACCACAGATGATTTAAATATTCACCATTTATTTTTATTCCCTTGTTATTCCAATTTATCAGCTGAAAAATCATCTGCAAAGTTGAAGTAAAAAGTTTTGAAGAAGTCGTATCTCCCTACCTCTCATCTTTACCAATTTAGATAGTTTTGGTATCCTTATGTAACCGAAATTTTGCACTTGCATTTATTTACACACGTTTCACCATGTCAATGTTCGCATCCTCGACATCTGTTGATCTTGAAGAGCTGATGACTGCTGATGTTTCAATAGAGTCAAAGGCCTTTTCGTAGTCAATAAATGCCACACACAATGGAAGTTCATATTCATGTGTTCGTTTAATTAGTTCTCTTAATACTTGAATTTGGTCTACTCTACTGAATCCACTTCGAAATTTAGCTTGTTCGCTTGGTTGAGCTGCATCTAATTTTTTCTGCAGGCGATGTGCTAGCACCTTTGTGAAGATTTTTTAAGTAGCAGGTAACAAGCTAATTGGTCGGTAATTTTTCAAAACTTCTTTATCCCCCTTTTTTATGCAAAAGAATTGCTTTTGCAGAATCCCATTGGGTTGGTATGTTACCGTTGTTGACATTTTTTGGTAAAGATTTCTGCAAGTATGTCTTCTACATGTTCTCCAGCTTCTTTTAGGATATCTAATATAATGCCATCATCACTAGGGGATCTTCCTTTCTTCACATTTTTGATTGCAAATGCTACTTCCTCTTTTAACATTTTAGCAGCTGTTCCTTCGACCATTTCAATGTCTTCGTTTAATGCACTGTTTTCCCTCATATAGCTTTCTTCAACTCTTCTAAGAAGAGAAAGAAGAGTCTTCTAAAATTCTTCAACTCTTCTAAGCATTTCTTCCCTATTTCTTGTTACTTTGCCATTATATCCTTTTAATGCAATGATGTGTTTCTTCCCAACAGACAAATTCCTTTAACAATTTTAAGGCTCTTGTTGTTTCCAATGGCTTTTCTTATTAACTTACAGTTGAATTTTCTTATGTCTTCTTTCATGTTTTTGCGTAAAGTTTTACAAAGTTCTACATTTTGGATCCTGGAAGTTGTATTTTGATTGTCCACCTTCATATCTCTTCGCCTTTTCATGAGTTGTTTCGTCTTCTCAGATAATTTGCTATTCTGCTTTTTACATGTTACAACACCAATTTCCTCACCAGTTTCAATTATTGTCTTAACAATGTTTTCATTTGCTTCTGAGATATCAACTTTTTCAATAAATCCTTCCAGTGCAGAAAAGCGATTTTTTAATTCCAACTTGAATGCTACGGTATTTTCTTTTAATTTCTTTAAATCCACCCTCTTACATACTTGTTTCCTAATGAGCTTCTGTCTTTCTAATTTAGTATTTAAGTGCACTTTACATCTCACCATTCGATGATCACTTCCAGTATTAAATCTGTTCAGTACGCTGCAATCTTCAATAATTGCATTCTTGTTTATCAAGATATAAACAATTTGGATGGTTCCATCATTGGGGTGTTTCCATGTCCATTTTCTTTGTAGTTTCTTCTTAAAAAATGAAGTCATGATGCTAAGATTTTCAGGAGAAGTTAATCTTTAATCCTTTTGTTGATTAAAAAGCCAACATCACTAGTTTTTCCAGTTTCCGTTCTTCTGTAATAAAACAAATGTCCCCTTTAAAGTTATACCAACTCCTCACCTTTTCTTCTGGCTTCACTGTGAGTCCCATAATGTCCCATTTGATCTTTTCAAGTTCTTTAAATTCCTGAAGTCTTACTTCAGAAACAAGGGATCGTCCATTATACGTAGCCAAGGTCAATAACAAACAGCCGCCTGTGCAATTCCAGTGATTCTTAGCACCCCGTACTTTCATGCCACGTTGACGGCTGCCTTAATCAGGAGCACTACAGCACCTGGAGACTAGGGGCCATGGTTACTGTTGTGTTAACATAGTGGAGGAATTAGCCATCATTTCACCACGCTGGTTAGACGGATTGGTGAATTAGCCTTCACCTTCCCCCTTTCTATTCGTGCAGCAAATAATAATTTGCTTCATAAATTGAAAGCTCAGACCGCACCACTGGAGTGCATCGTAGGATACTAGGTTGCTGACCCGGCCTGTTAGCCTGCTGTCCTTCCAGTTAAATACTAGCAACCCTTTTTCAGGTTTAGTAATTATATATATATATATATATATCATCATCATCATATTCAACCATTATCTATCCACTGCTGGATGAAGGTCTCTCCAAATGCTTTCCACACAAGTCTATCCTGGGCCATTCGTTTCCACGTCACCCCAACCTCTTTTCTTATTTCATCCACCCATCTAGTTTGAGGACGTTTTCTAGGTCTTCGGTGGTCTCTTGGAATCCAGTTCAGAATTTCTGTTGTCCATCGTTGATCAGTTCTTCTTGCAATATGCCCAGCCCATCGCCATTTCAGTCCTTTTACTTTAACAATGATGTCCTCTACTCTAGTTTGCTCTCTCACCCAAGTGTTTCTTTTTCGATCTCTCCTAGTTATTCCAAGCATGCACCTCTCCATGCTCCTTTGCGTTGTCTGTAACTTTCGTATTGCTCCAACTGTTAGACTCCATGTCTCTGATCCATAAGAGAGGACTGGCAATACACACTGGTTGAAGACTTTTCTTTTTAGACATAAAGGCAATTTCCCCTTCAGGATAAAACTGTTTCTTCCAAATGCACTCCAGCCAAGTTTAATACGTCTGTTGAGTTCTTTCATAATGTTGCCATCCATTGAAATCAGCTGGCCAAGGTAAATATATGAATCAGCAATTTCTAGCTCAGTGTTGTCAACTTGTATTTTTGTTTCCTCTACAAAATTATTGAACATGATCTTAGTTTTTTGTAGGTTCATCTTGAGTCCAACTTCTTCACTTCTAGTTGAGAGCTCTTGTACCATGTCTTGGAGTTCCAATGGGTCCGTTGAAAAAATAACAATGTCATCAGCAAACCGCAGATGATTTAAATATTCACCATTTATTTTTATTCCCTTGTTATTCCAATTTATCTGCTGAAAAATCATCTGTAAAGCTGAAGTAAAAAGTTTTGGAGAAATGGTATCTCCCTGCCTCACACCTTTACCAATTTTGATAGTTTTGGTATCTTTATGTAACCGAAATTTTGCACTTGCATTTTTATACACACGTTTCACCATGTCAATGTACACATCCTCAATGTCTGTTGATCTTAAAGAGTTGATGACTGCTGATGTTTTAATAGAGTCAAAGGCCTTCTCATAGTCAATAAATGCCACACACAATGGAAGTTCATATTCATGTGTTCTTTCAATTAATTCTCTTAATACTTGAATATGGTCCACTGTACTGAATCCACTTCGAAATCCAGCTTGTTCTCTTGGTTGAGCTGCATCTAATTTTTTCTGCAGGCGATGTGTTAGCACTTTTGTGAAGATTTTATAAATAGCAGGTAACAAGCTAATTGGTCGGTAATTTTTTAAATCCTCTTTATCACCTTTTTTATGCAAAAGAATTACTGTTGCAGAATCCCATTGGTTTGGTATGTTACCGCTGTTAAGACATTTGGTAAAGAATTTTGCAAGTATGTCTTCTACATATTCTCCAGCTTCTTTTAGGATATCTAATGTAATACCATCATCACCAGGGGCTCTTCCTTTCTTCATATTTTTTATTGCAAATGAAACTTCTTCTTTTAAGATTTTAGGAGCTGTTCCTTCGACTATTTCGGCGTCTTCGTTTAATCCACTGTTACCCTCATACAGCTTTCTGTAGAATTCTTCAACTCTTCTAAGTATTTCTTCCCTATTTCTTGTTACAGTGCCATCCTCTCCTTTTAATGCAATGATGTGTTTCTTCCCAATAGACAAACTCCCTTTAACAACCCTAAGGCTCTTGTTGCTTTCAATGGCCTTCCTTACTAACTCACAATTGAATTTTCTTATATCTTCTTTCATGTTTTTGCGCAAAGTTTTGCAAAGTTCTACATACTCGATCTTGCGACTGGTATTTTGATTGTCCACCTTCATAAGTCTTCGCCTTTTCATGAGTTGTTTCGTCTTCTCAGATAATTTGCTATTCTGCTTTTTACATATTACACCACCAATTTCCCCAGCAGTTTCAATTATTGTCTTAACAATGTTTTCATTTGCTTCTGAGATGTCAACTTCTTCAATAAGTCCTTCCAGTGCAGAAAAGCGATTTTTTAATTCCAACTTGAATGCCTCGGTATTTTCTTTTAATTTCTTTAAATCCACCCTCTTACATACTTGTTTCCTAATGAGCTTCTGCCTTTCTAGTTTAGTATTTAAGTGCATTTTACATCTCACCAATCGATGATCACTTCCAGTATTAAATCTGTTCCGCATATATATATATATTAACAATTTTTTTAAGTATGTATATTCCGAAACTAGAGAAGAAGAATGAAGCAAATTGACATTACTTTATTATTATATTATACAGTGGAAATCGCTCAAAACTCAGCTAGAATTCAAAATGTAAATTATACAAGTTAGTTACTACGTAGTATTTTTTTAATGTGAATAGAAATCAATAAACGGCATCACAATGTGTCTGAGCAAATTATTTAATTTATTAGAAAGAAATATCTTTAATATATTATATTTTGAACCCGCGCAAATTGCTGCTGGCATTCAAAGATGTAAATTATATTAATTATATAAATTTGAAAGAAGAATGCCTCGACCATCAGAACTCGAACCGGTAACCTTCCAACTACAGGTCGGACGCTTTGCCAACTGAGCTATGATTTACACTCAACTTTTCTCTCTCTTTTATAGGTTATACATAGATTAAGAAGATGAGTTTTATTGTAGACCATACTCCAGTTGGTAGAGCATTCAACATGTAATTGGGCATGAAAATACATGAAATTAATACAATTTTTTCATGCCGAACTGTTTGATTAATTAATTAATTGATGGATTGATTGATCATGGGTTCGAATCCCTTTGGTCGAAGCACTCTTTTTTTTCTTTAAATTTATGTGATTAATACAATTTACATCTTTAAATACCAGCAGCAATTTGTGCGGGTAGAAAATTTAATATATTGAAGGTATATCGATCTAATTAATTAATTAAATAATTTGCCCACTCATGTTGTGCAGCTCTCTGTTGATTTCTATTCAAATTAAAAAATACTACATAAAATTCTTTTTTTGTGGTTTTACGGCTCAAAGACTACAATGGTCATGCTGCGCCGGGACCTACTGTTTTCCGAGGAATCGGAATATCTTAGGGCCTCGGGAAGCAAACCCTGGACTACAGTGAGCAGTACAATCTATATGAGATCTCTGAGTAAGTGTTCTTTTCACCGTTGGGAGTTGAACCCAAGTTAACGGCGCAAAAGTCGAAAGCGTTACCACACTGCGCCACCACTGGGCTACTACATAAATAAAAACTAACGTATATATACATATATATATCCAGACATATGACCTCAGTAATTGCGCCATATTTAATTCAAACCTACTTTTTAATTTTAGAAAATTTGTTTTACACCACTTCTGTCTTCAACAATTTCTTGGTATTATTTTTCAAATTTCTTTTGCGTATCCATCACTAAGCAATCGTCCCTACTATAAGGTCTTTTATGGTAATATAAGTTCTTTATTTCAGTGTGATTAATGCGTATTTACTTTCTTTAACATTTTATTTCTTAACCTTCCCAGTTATTCTTACCATGCATTTGACCCCAATTGCACATAGTCATGAAACTGGAAAGAAATTTCTTTCTGACCGTCTGATGACGCGCAAGAACTTAATGTTTTGGCTTCCTATGATGCCTAGAAGTCGCGGCAGTAAAAGATATTCTTTATTGTGAAAAAAAGTCAGCCACATGACTATAAATGGGAAAAAGCTTTAGATTTGCATGCCATTTGATATATTATTGGCTTTGGATATCTCTAATATCAAGGTTGTTTCCACTATTAACCTTCTGTGAAGTATTGAAACTATAAATCATAAAGAGGTAAAATATAAAACGTTGTAGAAAAATAAACCATTTAAAAAAAATATCATGCATAAATAAGCTTGGAATTTTTTTTTATATTTGTGGGATGTAAGAGCTGTTTGTCCATCAATCTTCAGATGAAAAAGCCTAAATTCGTTAGAGGGAAATCAGTGAATATTACACAATGCCAGGTTTACATACAAGCCAAACGGATATATAGATAGGCCTTATATCAAGTATATGAAGTTACAATAAGATACGGTTGAAGTACCTATAAATTCTAGCAAAGTGCTTTTGAACACATTATTTATTTATTATATAATATTATTAGATTAAAAATAAAATATACCGAAATTACTTTTACATTATTATCTTAGAATAAAATTAAAGCGTTAATTTTATATCAAGTTTTACAATTATTGATAATTCTTAATGACTTTATTGATTTCGTCAACAGTTATGAGTTGCTAACTTGACTGCGATACAACATTCATATATTTTAATCACGTTCAATAGCAAATTTTTTTTGCGGCTTGTGGTTTTCCCTCAAAATAAAAATTTTCATATTTCCACAAAGAAGTTTCAAAACAAAATTAATTAGTATTGTAATTGTTAAATTCGGTGAATTTTTGTCAGCATAAAAAAGGGTCACATATTTAAAATGGTTTAATATTCCGATGTGTCTGCGACATCTATAATATTATTTTGAAATTGAAAACTGGCAGTTTAATTTA
>QLNU02014802.1:69764481-69790663 GCA_006491805.2 Dysdera silvatica
ATATATATATACTATATATATATATATTTAGTTGCATAACTAAAATTATAAAGCTTAAAATAAGTGAATTTTAATTAAGCAATACTACTCTATAATTATATCAAAAATAAAATAAACGCTTACGACATTAATGTATCATTAAAAATTTTACACTTAATGGCATTCTCTAATCAAAAACCAAACACCTACCTTTTCCCATTCAATGAACTCAAATTGCAGACAGTAGCGTAACAATCAAGATCATGGGCGGAGGAGCCCTGAGTAACTACAAAATTTTAAGAATGCAACCTCCTTAGAAAATACGTTTGTTGATAATATCAATGCGAGGACTGGAGTCCCTTGAGTCCCCGTTCGTACTCCACTGATTGCTGGCCATCTGTTTCCTTTAACCTAATGACACTTCCGGGTTTAGTTTGTCTCTTTAGGTTCAATGTCGAGGGTGTCACCATTCCCTCCCCGCACAATAAAATTGACATTTCAAATCCAAAGACACGATGTTGGATCATATTTATGGATTATTTATAGCCCCATGTTCGTGTCCGAAATCGGATGTTAATGCAATTCATAAATACCTCCTCTTTTGAATTAAGAACGCCAGGCGTACTTGTAGTAGAAACTTTCAAAATCACCCACAGCACAACATTGCTGGGCTTTTAGACCATAAATTAAAAGTTCAAGTTAAAATTTATTTTAAATTTATGTTAAAACTACGCCAAATTACCTCATTTGTATACTTGTAATAGTGTAAATAGAGTTTTCAGGGTTGCCACTCACTTCGAAGAAAAAAAAAGGAGGAGGAGGCGGCAAAGTCCCAAGCCGGTGTCGAATCGAACCACTTCACATGGACCAGAGCGCCATACCGTTTAGACCACCGGAACACTCGAAACGATACCTTTTCTCCCCATACTTTTTTTTTATAAACACACTTACCAATAAGTAATTAACATAGAAAAGCTAGAGGACACCCACGTATATAGCTTAAACTAAAATCGTAAGCGTAACCTACCATCGTAAGATTTGGTATGCTGTATAAAGAAGAAAAATAACATTGTTCCAGACCGGAGACGAAACGGGACATTTCCAAATAAATAATAACAAGCATGTGAAAGAAAATTGCCTAAGGTCGATATTTAAATTTAGCGGGTTTCAATTAACATTAATTCGCAATTCTCTAATTCGCAACTCTCTAATTCGTCACTCTCTAATTCTCAAGTAACTCGGTAGGTTTTCAACGTTAACAATAACCATCATTATTGCATTTACGGAAGACCTTTACCTTACCCTTTTTATTGCGTATAGACAGACAGACAGAAAAACCAAAAGCAATAGCGGGTTCAATATCTATTGAAACCCGCTAATAATAATAATAATAATAATAATAATTTGCCTACGAGTTGCGTACCGCCCCGGAGGCTTTTCTCTGTTAACCACTTCGTAATTTCAGTTCAGAAAATATTATTATTACTGCAGATCAATTAGTAATCTACTGTTAAGACTTATCTCAATTACTTGTTACTCAATTACTTGTACTTGTTACTCAATTACTTGTTACTCAATTACTTGTACTTGTTACTCAATTACTTGTACTTGTTACTCAATTACTTGTACTTGTTACTCAATTACTTGTACTTGTTACTCAATTACTTTTACTTGTTATCTCAATTAGTGATCAACTGTAAAGATCAATTAGCAGGCGTTTTATGTATACCTTACCATTTTTGCCCTTAATCTATCACCAGTTATTATTGCCAGTGTAAGTAAGTTAATGTGTAAGTTTCATACGTATTATTCTTTTTTAATTAAAACCATATGTATACTATTAGTTTTGACAGGTTGTAAAAATGTCCTTCGATATGCTTCATCGAAAAAACTTCCCTGAAGTTTCATTATACTCTTCGTATTGGACACCTCTCTAAGTTGGACACGCTTAGACCGAACTGTGGGTGTCCAACTTACACAGGTTATGTTGTTATTATATTCATGCAGTTCACAATACAAAATTTTTTTAAATCATGATTATAAATTCAATGTTGTGGGCGTAGTACAGCGGTTCCCAACCCTTTTCAAGCCGCGACCCACTTTTATAGTAGCCAAGTAATCTGCGACCCCCTTTTTATAGTAACGGAAAGATCCGCGACCTCCCTTTGTCCGCCGCCACATTTGCAATAATAAAAGCATTTTTAACAGAGTAAAGAAAACAGATTAAATACAAAATTATATTACTAAATATTATATTAATTATATATATTATAGATATAAAATTAACAACCATTAGTAGAATATTGCAATATGTGTAGCCACGTTGAAATATAAAACTGTCGAAACATTTGGTATAAAATTCCTTATAAAAATAATTGCAACCAAAAATAGTTGCGGCGACCCACAGAAACCTGTTCGCGATCCACCTTGATGGTCACGACCCCCAGGTTGGGAACCATTGGCATAGTGGCATTTGATGATGACGTTTCAGCATACGTTTCGAACGGACTGGGTGGTCTTCGTCAGATGTACGTATGTGCAGTTCCAGGCCTGTGGCCAAAGTGCAGGGGCAGCTGGGGCAAGGTAAAGGGCATATAGGGCCCAGGAGATTGTTCCATATATACAAGTAGCTTGATGGGGCAACTGGGCTGTGCCCCTGCTCGCCCCCAGACGGGGACAGTTCGCACGTGCTTCTGAGAAAAAACGGCCCATGTTCGTTCGAAATGTGCGCTGAAACTTCATCCAGCCAATGTTCTTACGCGCACACAATGTTGGATTTATACTTTTGATTTATTCTCGTAAGTGTTGCTAATCCGTACATCGTTATATTGGTTGTACAAAAACAATCTTTTACTATAATTATTGGTCTAGTTCAAGTTTCACCCGTAGACCTGATAACTGTTCGAATACCTTTCTAATATGTATACTGTGCCCAGCAAGAATTTCTTTTGCAGATCTTCTGTACGATTTGTGTAATATCCAGTTTATTCAGGCATTTCTCGAGGTTTGCTGTAATGGTCTTCAAGTGCACAGACCACCATTGGGTTTGTCGTTCCCTGCTTCTGCCAGTTTTTTCTGTCTGTTTTCCCGCAACAAAAAGGGTAAGGTAAAGGTCTTCCGTAAATGCAATAATGATAGCTATTGTTAACGTTGAAAACCTACCGAGTTACTTGAGAATTAGAGTTGCGGATTAATGTAAACCCGCTGGATTTAACTATCCAACTTAGGCGATTTTCTTCCATTTGCTTGTTATTTATTATACGCTTACATTTTAGTCTTAACTTTTTAGGTTTCCGATAATGCGTCTTCTTTATGTATGGTCGCCGTTGAGGGTACATCAAACCGTCTTTTGGTTGGGCAAGTGAATCACTTTTGTCGTTTCAAAACCAGTGCCTCATTTGAATTGTAGATCACCCATCTTTGTTCTAAGGAGTCGTTAGTGAACTGATGCGATGAACATTCAGGACGGCAGATGGGAAAGGGCGGAGGTGGAATGCTTTAGCCACACTGCTGTTTAACACACCATCGAAATGCTGAAGCAGAACATGGGATAACTCCATGTTAGTGACTAATTTCAGGATAATACTCAATGATAATGACTTTTCTGTGTAAACTTCTGCGTGGCCAGCGGGAGGTTGTGGACATGTAAGTGAAAGAGGCCTCATACATGTCGGCGTAATTTTCTGGTTCACAATTTACTTTTCCTCTCTCCCTGTTATTCTGAGCACTGGGAATTGCCGTTCATTGATAATGAGCTTCCAGTTAGCAATTTTTCGGTTACTTTTTAATTGGAATACATGCACATGTATTCAATTTGTATGTGCGCACGCACTTGCATCCTACATGATATCGTCATTGTTAAGCCAAGACTCACTAAGTAGCATTTTTCTTGCCTTGAGATGTTCCAGGTCACTCCTAATTTCTATCGGGAGCGATCTTTTTAAAAAGTTGACAACAGGCTGCCGGAAGTCCTTATAACAAAAAAGTTAGTATTAATTATTTATATTTTGAAAAAAAAAAAAAAAGTATGTGTATCTGTGTGCGTGCATGCATGCATGTATGTATGCATGCACAGTCGAATCCCACTGTAGCGAACTTCAAGGGACTGAACTTTTGCTTCGCTATATCCGGGGGTTCGTTATATCTGATCCGATAACAATAATGATTGAACGGGACCAAAAATTTCGTTTGTTATATACGGGGGTTCGTTATAAGCTGGTTCGTTATAGCGGGGTTTGACTGTAATAAGGAAGTCCTATGGACCAAAAAATCTCTTGGTATAACACGAAAGATGCGTGCATAAGAGGTGTTCAACGTAGTTTACGGCCGTGCGGTATCATCTAGCGTGCCGGTAATTTGGGTTCGATTTTCGGAGGGATGCACCCCCTAAAAAAAGTTACCGACCAACTGCTCCTAGTTCGAGGGTTGGTTCCTTAAACCACAAGAGGTCCAGAATCCTCGGAAAAATGCAGATTCGCTACTTTACCAGGGGCGGACTGGGTCCTCTCAAAAGGGCGCAAACCTTGGATTGCCGGAGGGGCGCGAGACCTATAGCCCATGAGGGCCCACCGACCTGGGGGCTGGTTGGCCGGCGGTCCAGTCCGCCCCTATACTTTACGGTAGCGTAGTAGTAGTAACGTTTTCGTCTATCGTTCCATCGATTTCCAATGGCATCTCCAACTTTGTCTGGTCATTCTACGTCAGACAAGGTGGTTTCCCCCCGCTTTGTCTGGCGTAGAATGACCCTTGTTGTCCTAGCGCCATAAAAATGCAATCAACTAACCAATCAACTAACGGCATCACAGAACGCTTGCCGGTTTTTTTTGCTCACGGTTCTGCGTTCGGTGACTTTGGGTGCGGAGGTTCGGATTCCTCGAAAAACTTTAGGTCCCAGCGCAAAATGACCTTGCGCCGTAAAAGGCATAGCTCTAACGTACATGAGGTTAGGTACATGATAGGGATTTTCACTCTAAAGAGGGTAGCCGCAATATGCAGTTGGTCACTCCGCCACAGAGATCGATGTCTGTGAGTGCATTGATTGGATTTTATGGGGCAAGGACAGCAAAGGTGCTGCGCCAAATGTACTTAAATTAGAGGACATTTGCCATGCACTTTAAGAATAATAAATTCTTACACAACTAGCGCAGTTAAAATGTAATAAGCTTAAACATTTTTCAACAGCTTGCAACCGTCTTCTTCTTCAGCAGAACGTTATGCCCAAGGACACAGAATGTGTTCAACCATTCTATCTTTGTATATCAACTTTTATACTTGGTTCTGAAGAAGACGGCTCCAAGTTTCTGAAAACCGTTTAAATCTTATTAAATTTTAACTGCGTCAATTATATAATGTTTTATTATAATCCAAGTGCTTGTCGTCCAGTGTTGTCGCTCACCTTATCAATCCAGTTATACTTTTAACTGACATCAAGATGAAAACCATGGATTTAGAATTATTTGTTACCGGCATTGCGCGTCTTCTATTTTCTATATTCGTGCGTCATAAAATAGATCCTCGTATCCCTTTTTCCTTGGCTGATGCTTGCTGTTCATTTCGATTTCCAATGATGGAAACCGAACACTTCAATGAAATGGAAACACATGGGGATTCTCTCTCACATAGAATAATTCGGCAGTGTTGGATCGTTCTGCGGAGAATTAATTCGTCAAACAGATTAGAGATAGCAAGCTCGATCCTGTCTCTTCGTCCTCGAGTAATGAGAAACCTCGTTCGTCTAATTATAGTCTCTAATTCTGGTAACCGTTCTCCGTACCGTTGGAGATGCGTCATATATTATCTGTCGGCGGTATATTTGTTTTCTGCTGGAATGGAAGGTGCTGCAATCGAAACACTGGCTTGAAGGTTTAATTATATACAATTATCCGTTACGTTATATATTAACGCCTTTGGCCCAAGAAAAATGCGAGTGAGTGTATAGTTAAATAGATTTTCTTCATTTCGTGAAAAATGCACCGACCTGTATTATATTTTCAGTTTAAGAGTGCGCGTTCAAGTTGATCGATTGACGCGGTAGCCCAGCGTTTAGTGTCACCATCTTTCGCGTCACTTTCACTCAGCTGTGAACATGTGTCATAAAAATCCAAATAAACAAATAAACAAACCTGAGTACGTTTGCAAAAAGTATTGTGGTTAGGCATTTCCAACGTGTTATTTATGATGTGACATATGATTCATTGAGTCATATCGGGACATAAAATTTCACAGCAATACATATGCGGTTTATTTAGACTATCTCACATACCTTATGCTTTTACTTCTAGTTAACATATTCTAATGGTTTTACACACACACTGTATGAGCATGTGAAGGTGCCGTGTATTTCAATGAGCGTTCTAGTGTCGTACGAAATTCAAAAAAATTCTGACATGATTTGATAAAAACGTGCACTTTTTAGTGCTACCATCTTGTTCGTACATGTCTTAAAAGTCAGTATGAAGCGCTGCGTTTCGTTGTTGACTTCTCTGCCATGGTTGTGAACGACTAAAGAAAACAAGTCTTTGTGCGATAGCTTCGATACAATCAATTCTTTCTGGGTGATATTGTGCAAGTAATTAGTTTTACGCTATTTTGTAATTAACACGGCGTAATAGCATCGATATAATCAACTCTTTGTGGGTGATAGTGCGCAAGTAATTAGTCTTACGCTATTTTGTAATTAACACGGCGTAATTAGATTTGTGCATATTGAACGCATTCTGTAGGATCAAAATTGTACCGCAACGAGAAAAGGTTTACGTCTCTAGCTTGTGAATTAAATGGGAAGATAACCCACCTCAATTGCACGAATCACGTTGGCTAAAATACAGACCATTCCGCGGTATTGTGGAGTTGCAAATCCACGTGGAGGAGCCCTTATCATTCGCTTCACAAGTTTGTCATTTATCGAGATCCCTCAGGTTACGAAGATGGATTCCACAGGGCTATTTATATCTTGCATGCGACGCTGAGATATTACACGTACTCACTGTGTCTCCAGTTAAATTAAATTTCTTGGACGAGAGGAGATAAGGTCCCTATTTCGCATAGTGAAACGAACATGCCAGTTTCACTAATACCGGTCTATCAATACAGGTGATGGTAACCGAGTGGAGGCAAGTCATTTACCGGAGCCAGTGCAGTTAGTAAAATTTCGGAACTGTTACGTTGTAAGATCGTTTGATCCAGCTACAGATTCGCATAGCATTAAGTAAGATTCATACCAGATGTCATCGAAACAACCAACGTTCTTACCTTGATTAAAATCGCTTTAAGCGACGCTTTTGGGTGGTTATAGCTACGTCATTGGAACTTACTGGAATAGGGTTCGATTCCCAATAAATTTGGTTGTATGTGGACATCGTGGTTCGAAGGCTTTGTTAGGTGATCACTCGTGGTACAGGCTGTTACAGGATTTGGATTGGGAAAAAACAACAACAACTTTGAATAGAAGACACATGGAAAGTGCATCAGTCATATAACGTTAAGTTATATCGCATAAGATTTATATTATATATATTTTTATACATAGCATGATATTGACGCAGTATGAGCTATGTTGTCGCATAAGATTTATATTATATATATTTTTATACATAGCATGATATTGACGCAGTATGAGCTATGTTGTCCACGCATCATTAAAATCCACCCATCCATCTATACATCCATCAAATGATATGCTCTTATCCATATTTCAGTTCTAATAACCTGATATTAATGGAAGAAGTAGTTACATAAACTTTATTTGGCGCTGTTACATTAATAAAAGCGTTGTTAACGGCTGTTTCGATAGTCACGGTCTATAATGAAGTCGTCATGTTCTAATGCAGCATTGAAACGGCTGTTACTAGAGCCCCTAGAATTCTAGGCCGACGCCTCAGACGCCATTTTGTTGTACACTTCCGGTTTCATAACACAGCTTTTACCATTGGAAAATAAGTAATTCATTTTCCTTTTCTTACAGGATCTATTTATTGCAAATCTCAACATTCTATATTTATTCCTTGAATGATTAGAACAATTCTCAGCGGAACACCCACCCATTTCACCTCATTTTATTAAAAATAACACGCTTGTAAATCACTCAACTTTAACACAGCAGTGAATGAGATCACGTGATACGATGGCATCAAAATGGCGGTTATGCGCCAGATCCCTTTTTAGGAGTCTTAACGGCTACCAAAGACTTGACTAATTTAAGTGCGCTGCATAATTTTTTGTGTAATTGTGCTTTACATTCAATTAGTGTAGTAGGTTTCCAATAAATCGCTTAAGCTGCTATTAATTTGTGATGCTGCATAATCAGTGTGAGCTCTGACTGGTTTCAAGTGGATCGGTTGAAATATTTTTGAAAATACTGTTGGTCATAAAGTATTCGGCCACTTAACATTTTTTATAACTTTATATACTTAACAGTACTAAATCTAGTCAATAACCAAAAAATATTTTTATGTGACATTTTATGCTCATTCTCTAACACTATATGCAAAAATTAATATAAAAAATACTCGAAAATAGCGACTTTAAACCATACCATGCACTAAATGAGTCACACAAAAGTATTTGGCGACCTGCGGTATTCCTTAGTTATGCTTTTTCCGTACACTACTGTATATATATATATATATATATATAATCATAAGTTTGATGTTAGATGATGTTTATACAAAGCCAATGAAAGAACCTCGTCGAGAGTGAAAAAAATCGTAAAATCGAGCTTTAAAATGGAGAAAACGCAAGAGCTTAGTTTAGGTGAAAAAAAATTATTATTAAATTAGAAAAATAGAATTTTTCCGGAAGAGATATTAAGAAAATGACTGGAATTCCACGTTCAGCAATGCAAAGTGTATTAAAAAGATGTCAGCAGGAATATCTAATAAATAGACGTTGAACTGGATGGTTAGAAATTTTAACTGATCGTGAAGAGAGGAAATTTATCCGATGTGCCAAAGCATATCTTGCTGAATCAGTACGGGAAATTTGTTGTACAGTTAAATCATTTTCTGAAAAAAAAAAAAAAGTAAGCTTTAAAACAGTTCGTGGAACACCACGAGATAATGGATATCGTGAACAACTTGCTGGAAGAAGCCCGGTATGAGAAAAAGAATAAATAATAATTTCCAAATAGAAATAATTATAATTTCCAAATAGAAATAATTATAAAATAGAAATAATTATACTTCCAAATAGAAATAATTATAATTTCCAATAAAATAATTATAATTTCCAAATAGAAATAATTATAATTTCCAATAGAAATAATTCAAACAAAATAATTATAATTTCCAAATAGAAATAATTATAATTTCAAATAGAAATAATGGTAAAAATAAAATAATTGTAATTTCAAATAGAAATAACGCCAATTAATAATTTCCAAATAGAAATAATTATAATTTCCAAATAGAAATAATTATAATTAAAAAAAGTCAGTGATGATTAATGTTTCTGGAACACTCATTTTTAGTGATAGATCAATAGTTATGACACTCAACACCGGCGAGAGTAAAATCGTTTGGAGAAAGCCCAAATCAGAGTTCAATCGATGTAATCTCTGTGCTATTGTCAAATACGGTGGGGATTGTATAATAGTCTGGGGATGCATATCGGCGAATGGGAAAGGTATATTTGAATTCATTGACAGTACTATAGATCAACATGTATATATTGTTATTTAAAAAAAAAAAAAAGGTGTGGGTTAATTGGAAATTGAAGACAGATTCGTGTTCCAACAAGATAGTGATTCTAAGCACACCACGTTTAATACAAATCCGTTCAGACGTCTTGAAACCTGCCTCCATAGCCTGATTTGAACCCTATAGAACATTTACGTGGGAGGACAGAAAAAAATCACTCGATGAAATTGCCATAAAAAATAAAAATGAACTGAAATTGCATCTTCAAAGAGAGTGGGACAAAATTGACTCCGATTTGACCCAGAAACTGATTAATTAAATACCTTTGACACTGAAAGCAATAATACTTGCAAAAAGAATCTTAAGCAAATATTAGAGAAAATGTTTTTCATATTTTTATTTTATATTTTTACTTTATATTTACCACCACTTTCTGGTAAGTGGCCGAATACATTTGTATGACTCATTTAATGCACTGTGTTGTTTAAAGTCACCACATTTGAGTATATTTTGTCTATCTTTATTTTTGTATAAAATATTAGAGAATGAATGTCAAATGTCACTAAGATTTTTTGATTATTGACTACATTTAAGGGGTCATAGGACCTCTAATTTCCCCAAAATTGAGGAATTTTAACTTTAATTTTTAACTTTAGTTTTCTCAGTAAATATAAATCTAATTAAAAATTTTTTTTTGATCAGCAGTAACAAACCATCTATTATGTATATATAACATGGCCAAAAATAATTTTAAATGACAAATATTTTTCTTAATTTTACAAAATATTAAATATGATTTATGAATTAATATTACATGGCAACAGACCGCACAGAATTGTAACTTAAATTTTGCTGCTACAGTGTTGCTCATGGGCTCAAATTGTTCACAGATATTGCATACTCATACCTTACCTAAAAAAAAAGAAAGTAATTATGAAAAATAATTATAAATATTATTTTTTTCCTTAAATATGATTTTTTATGCATATTTTTAAGACCCTATTTTGTCCATAATTAATAACTTATAAATAAAAATGGCAAAAAGCAGATACAGACCGTAAAGTGCCATATAATAAAGTTTTCTGGAAAATTTTATTCAATTATAATAACCAGTTGGCAAGTTATCATGCGCGTAAGCTCGGAAAAGCACGTTCTGAGAAAATCCAATTTGAAGTTTTACTAGCACTTAAAATTGAATAAAATGTAGTATTATTGTTTTCATCACTGTCAGTCTCGTAGTGGACAGTTTTTGCTCCGGTTTGTTTCAAAATACTTCTAATGGTTTAAATTTTTTTTGAAGTGATAAAAAAAACAATTTTTTGAAAATTTGAAGTATCCTATGACCCCTTAATACCCTCAAGCACATAAAATTATAAAAAATGCTAGATGGCCGAATACTTTTGTGACCAACTGTAAGAACTGGTTCTAAAACCATTTTCGATTTAGCCAATCAGTTAAAATTTATTAACTCACCGCTGGATGATTTATTAATTCACCACTGGGTGCTTTGGTAACTCACTACTCATTGTGTTCATAGTGTTTTAAAACGGTGAACAGTAACTTTAGTAGTGGGTTGATTATTCGCAATATTTATACAACTTCTCGATAAGAAAGGTAGGTGGCAAGGAATCAATACATCAATCAATAGATAGATCAACACATCAATCAATAGATTGATTAACACATCAATCTATCAATAAATCGATCGATGGACCGATCGAAGTAAAATTCTATAATATATAGTGGTGTGAAAATTTTAAGTTGTTATATAATATAGTATTTTTTATTATTTTATGGTGTATTATGTTTATACAGGGTTTGTCCCAAAAGTTCCCGGAATGATTTTTTTTAAAATCATTTATTCAATATCAGTTTACAATCTTTTCAGAACTTTTCAAAGTATTCTCCCCCTGCTTCGATGCACCGTTGCCAACGCTTCACCCAATCATTGAAGGCGCCCTGGAAGTCGTCAACGGGAATCTCCTTCAGTGAGGTCGTCGCGGCTGCTTTTACCGCCTCCAGCGTCCCATGCCGAGTTCCTTTCAGGGTTCTTTTGATCCTTGGGAACAAAAAGAAATCCGCTGGTGCCAGATCGGGGCTGTACGGCGGCTGGGGCAGCGTTGCCACACCCATTTTGGCCAGCAACTCGGAGACAATGAGCGCGGTGTGGGTTGACGCGTTGTCATGGTGCAAGATCCAATTGTCGCGAATTTCGTTTCGGACGCGTCGAACCCTGTTGCGCAACCGTTTGAGCACTTCACAGTAAAACTCCTTGTTGACTGTTTGTCCTTGTGGCACGAATTCACTGTGAACTACACCTTTTCTGTCAAAAAACACAATGAGCATTGCCTTGATTCGCGATTTGCTCATCCTTGCTTTTTTCGGGCGAGGAGACTCCTTGGTGTGCCACTCGCTGCTCTGGCGCTTTGATTCGGGATCGTACTGAAAAATCCACGTCTCGTCCCCTGTGATCACTCTGTCCAAAAATTCTGGGTCCGTTTCGTAGCGTTCATGCAATTCCTGGCACTTCAACAAACGCTGCTCCTTCATCTCACTCGTCAGGACTTTTGGCACCATTTTCGAGCAGACTTTCCTCATTTGAAGATCCTCCGTTAAAATGCGATGAACGATTGTTTTGGGTATTCCACACTCCTCTGCAATCACCCGAACACTTAATCGTCGGTCATTGTCCAAAACTTGACGCACTTTTTGCACCGAGTCGTCCGTTTGTGATGTCGACGGGCGTCCAGAGCGGTCGTCGTCGTTGACGGACTCCCGACCTTCCCGGAACCGCTTGTGCCACATGAAAGTTTGGCTTTTTTTCATCGCCCCGTCACCGTAGGCTTTCCGAAGCATTTCGAGTGTCTCCGCCCCGTTTTTACCCAGTTTCACACAAAATTTGATTGCATAACGCTGCTCCAAAAACTGGTCCATTTTTTGATCGACGAGGGTGCAGTAGATACCTCTGCGCGGAGCGTGACCCTGCCTCAACAACTGCCCGCAGGCGACTGATACCGGTCTCGTTTCCAAGCTCAGATCCCCCACCAACTTCTCCGCCCCGTCAGCCAGCGTTGCCAACTACAAAAAATCATTCCGGGAACTTTCAGGACGACATATGTAGTACTTGTTATGGTGTGTTATTTTTGCGAATTAAGAAACAAAGATATCCAATAAATCAGGGTTCGAAATTAGCGGGTGCATTTTGCACATGAAATTTTATCCGTGCACGTAAATTTTTAATTTGGGTGCACCTAACTATTCAAAACTATGGCTACTTAAATTTATTTTTCAAACACAATTTTTTAAGAACAGTGACCCATGGAATAATTTTATATAATTTTCTCAATGTATCTGCATGCGCTTCGAATTTTTTTATTACATACGAATGTTAAATTATTTTGAAAAGTTGCATTTTGTTGTAGTTTACATGCTTAAATATAGTTGCTACACTTACATTTTACCTGTTTTTAATGTTGAGGTTTACTTTCTATTCTGTTAGTTACTTGTACACTTAACTAGTATTTAGTGCACCTAAGCCACAAGACTTTGATGCACTTGTGCACCTGATTTAAAAAGTTAATTTGGACCCCTGAAATAAATAGATCAGAAATTGAGGAGAGCAGAAAACAGTAGTTTTTTTCATCTTCAACGAGGCTCTCCTCTAGTTGGGGAAAGAGGGTTGAGCACTGGAGATGGGACGGGCTCAGCCCGGGCCCGAAACGGCCTTGGGCGGGTCCGGGCGCATTAGATCGATGCAACTGCAGCTGACAACTGACTTTTCTATATCGAAATCTCCAAGGAATTCACCTATGTGATTTGTTTTCGCGGATTGTAGAAATACGTGTATACGAAAATTCGAAGAAAATTAAATTGTGTGGTTTCGCAATTTTTTAAAAATTTAAATCGTACTATAAGGGGTTAAAGTTATATCTGGAGCTTCGGGCGGGTTCGGGTTCGAATCCCCGAAGCGTATTTCGGGCTCGGTCCTCGACAAATGAGTCCGAACTCATCTCTCTTGAGTATCGTTGTAAAAATTATTTATAAATTTTTATTTTTTTTCATCTATTTATTAACCCTAGACAGCACAGGTGGGATATACAGTACCCTACTGCGTAAGTAAACCGTTGGCGCATGCGCATTTTTGATGACTGGCACTATGGCCTCCACGTAAATTCGTTTTTCACCGAGATCTTGCCGAGCCAGCTTCCGGCCAGATTACGCGATTTGGTATGTTTGCCGTGTACCCCACTATGCACAATATTGAACTGAATTAATCTAGTGCACGTTTCTCCCAGTGGCTGGTCCAATCAACAGCCACCTCAACCTGGGGTGAAGCAAAAGGAGATGCTCGTTCTGTCCGAGAGCAAACACGGGCTCACTTCACATGGCCACTTCCTTGGGCCGAGTCCCCCCACAGCATAGGTCCTTGCCAGCGTGGGCCCCCCGTGCTTCAGCCTCTGTCCTCCCCTCCCCCCTCTTGTCTATTTCCGAAAGCAAAGGATAAGAAAAACTGCCTTTCAGTGTGCCAGTTGCCTCAAGCCAATATGTCCAGACTATCGAGCAATGCTATGCTTCCAATGTCATCACGATGACTAAAAAGTGGACTGTAAGTAGTCAGTGACATGAGAAAAAGGTATAATACTGAAAAGAAAGACACATTTTCACATGTTTAGTGAATATTTACATAAATAATGTTCAATTTGTGTTTCATTCAACTCGTTAAAGATTAAAGCTTCTTTGTACCCCCCCCCCACTTACCATGGTAAGTTTTATTTTCCCACCTATGCTGTCTAAGGTTAATTTACTATTATCATTTAATCCCCTCAAAAACTATTCAAAATCCACCTTTCAATCGTTCATACGAACTTTTCATTGTATTTCTTTCGTCCAGCTTTTTCACTCAACAGATGGCGCAACCTTCTCTAGTCGACCAAATCCCAGTGGCATCGAGAAATCGTGCAGCGTTGCGTTTGCTTTTAAAATTTAATTTCTCTCGAAGGTTTGTAAAATAACAAAAATGCTTATCAAAACCAGTATTAGATTCTGGAACACCCTGAGCTGCGTTCTGTAACGTGGACATTGAGAAAAAGTTCTTTCATTCGTCTGTGAATTTTTTCCCTCTGAAAAGTATTGTTACGAGAATTTGATTGCCCAATTACGATGAGTTTTGAGTGGTGTTTTATCCGAACGGAATAAAACGAGTTATGTTACGATGTGATAATAAAGTGAAACAAATTGATAGATGCGAAGTATGAGCTCTGGACGCATCCCTTACGATAAATACGGTTAATTAATCTTTTAATATGTATGTGGTAACAGGAAGTAGGAGCAGTGGCGTAGGTAAAGGGGGGAGGGCATCGGGGGCTCGAGCGCCCCATTGAATATAAAAGTACATTATTTTCTTTAAGGCAGCATTACATAATCTTCTTTAAGGGCACTTTAGCCCCGCCCCATCCGTAAGTTTTGAATTACTACACCACTGACTAGAATTGTAATGTCGTTTTAACCGGTGGGCCAAGGGGGCCCCAAATTAGAGAAGTGCCTTTATTACATATTATATTTTTCTTACTACTAAATTATGGATATTTAAAAGTTAGTGTCAAAAGGGCCGCTATACATGATCGAGTCCGCCCCCCACCCCCAGTAGGTTAAGACGTCCATTTGGGAATGTAGGAGTCGAGCTATCTTTTACTTACTAACCATTGTCGAATTTCGATAGCTTAAATGTCGTCCACCGTGGCGTCACTTCCGGTTTATTACATTAATTGATCAGTGCACTCCAGTAGCGCGCCCCCTGCACCACTGAGCCGCACTAATTAATGAGTGCACCCAGTGGTGCAGTATGTATAATCACAACCTTCGGGCTCTCTGGGTTTGAGTTTGACATCCAAGAAAACTCTGTTGCATGAATACGTATCGCGTGGTGTTGTCAGTCTTCATGGAGAAACGATTGACAACACGCCGCATTTAGTTGGCAGAAAATGCTGTCACCTAAAGGCGGTATATTGTCAACCATTGGTAGGACCGGATTAATAATGAGCCCCTCCCCCACCCCTTATTGCATGGACAAAGTTCACTACACCAGACTCAACAATGTAGTAAACTTTTAAAATTTTATTAATTCCGATATTTTTTTTCATGCAGTGAGTAAAAATAAAGTCTATTTGTAAATAGTTTAATAGCGACACACTGCACTAATCAATAGAAATAAATGCAAAACAATTTTTATGGTGCAGTTCGATAAAATCATTAACACGATAACACTGCTGATAGCTATTTCGATAGCGTTAACCAGCTACCGTCGTCAGAGCGAATGGCGGCTTCTGTTTATGTCCGTGCTGTTGGTCGGTTTGGTCGTGACACCGACCAACAGTATGGACATAAACAGAAGCCGCCATTTGCTCTGACGACGATAGCTGTTTAACGCTATCGAAATAGCTATCAGCGATGTTATCGTTTTAACGATTCTAAATAACTACACCATAAAAATTGTTTTGCGTTTATTTCTATTTGTAAACTCGTACTTTACGCTCCAGCAAATTTTTTAATAATGTCTGCTGAATTAGCCTTTGCAGTAATGTCTGATTCAATGGACAGCGACGAAAGCAAAAATTTTGCGCAGAAGGCTAAAGATAGAGCAATAATGCCTGAAGCCAAAACTTTTTTCTCTCTTTGTATAAGTTTTTATAATATGAGTAGCCCATAATTGTATTTTAATGCTTTCAGATTTCGGAAGTGAAAATCATATTCGTAAACGAAATGGTCTAAAAATATAAGTATTACTCCTTTTTTTAGCTTGCTGGTTGTCGTGGTGGGGCCTCAGGGCTACTGACCTTATGTGCCTACGAATAATCGCTTGTTTATTGGTGGTTATCTTCACCGATATTATTGAAGATAACACAACTCATATATGTGATCAAGTATAGTAGAATAAGTGATACACCAATATGATAGTTAGAAATAGTGATACACAATAGTGATAGTAGAAATAGTATACACCATAGTGATAGTAGAAATCGTGATACACATAGTGATAGTAGAATAGTGATACACAATAGTGATAGTAGAAATAGTGATACCCAAAAAAAATTGTGGTAGGTAGACAATAGTGATAACAAATAGTGAATAGTGTATAGTGATATACACCAATAGTGATAGTAGTAATAGTAATACACCAATAGTGATAGTAGTAATAGTAATACACCAATAGTGATAGTAGTAATAGTAATACACCAATAGTGATAGTAATAGTGATAATAGAATAAAAATAATCTGTTGTAGTAATTCGCAATATTGTGTTTTCCAGTTTAAGCTATACTTTATCTCCGGTTTTAATCATAAATGTATTTCTTTTTTGGTAATTAACTTGCGAATAGTCATTATTTCCATAAGACCTCGCGTTCAAGTTTGCAGGTGATGTTTCATATTTTTCGTTCCGGTTTATATAGACCCATTTGTTCTTTATTTTAATTTGATGTCTATTAGAATTGTTATCTGCGTTAATGGTGTTTGTTTTTTAATCCTTGCTGTCCAATAGTTGTGACCACTGCTTTCAAATCCGTGGGGCGGCGTTTGACTTCCAATGAGTAAGGTTGTGGGCAAATGTATCTGCTGCAATCTTGGAACATAAAATAAATAAACAAATAAACAAACAAATGTTTTTATATCCGGTATGAGGTTGTGGCGCGATTCATTGGACTGCAGATTATATTCACAAATAGCTCTTTATTAAGTTTAGATTACTAAGTTTCATAGAGTGTAAATACTATTAAAATATTCAGAGGTTCTTAAAAACTGCGGTGGTTGTATGCTTACTTAAAAATTAAAAAGATATCAAATCCGTACATTAAAATCGTAAGTGTGCTTAGAAAGAATTCTCCAACTATGGACCTAAAATATCGATACTGTTTATCACGTCTTATTAACCCCGTGGGCCCGGATCCTTGCGTAACGGATTAGTTCTATAGGTCCGATTCATTTACAAAAATGACAGATGGTTCGGTTACGTAGAGCTCAGAACAGTGGTTCCCAATGTATTGAATCGCGGATCAACCTTTCCACCTCTAATTTTACCTGCGGATCATTTCGAAAAGTTTTCACGAGTTCATTGCTAGACCTTAATAAAAAGGGAGCCGGGTCTTTTTTGGGCGGAAATATGTTTGTAAAATCGTTCTTGGGGGTGGGGGGGGGAGAGAAATAATAAACAAAAAAAATCTAATGATAATACAATCGAACCTCGTTAAGACAAATTCTGAGATTATTTTTATACGAACCGTTTCTGAATTCGTCGGATTGTAAAATACTACAAATACTCGAATTTCATTTTATATTCATTTTAATATTTAATAATAATAATTTTTATAAGTATTTTTTTCGGTTATTTTTTTAAATAATGACCAGTCTCGCGGTCCACCACTGGTGCGTGGACCACCAGTTGGCAACCACTGCCCTAGAATTATAGACCGATGCATCAGCTGCCATTTTGTTGTACACCTCCGGTTTCATTTACCTTGGCGATAAAGGTTTTCAGTTTTGGAGCAATGATCGCTATTTTGGCATAGAAATAATCAACACTCCGCCATTATCCGACTATTGTAAACATTGGCGCAACTTTTAAGATGTCGCCAATAAAAACAATTTGCATTTATAACTTATGCATCAAAATGGCGGATGCGCCAGCTCTCTCTCTCTCTTTTAAGGATCTTAGTTGATCACTGAACGATTTTACCCATCTGTCATAATCTAGAAGACTCGGTCAATGATTCGTTCAGTTATTCGTTCATTAAACGATTTGTAGACAAAGGCGGTTTTTCTTTTGTTATGACGAAACGAATACCGAGCTAACGGAAAGCACAGATCAGTAGCGATTCGAGCTAAGCCGCCATTTTCCATTGTCCTCCCGTAGATGCAAATCGAGTTGTTGGACATGCCTTTTTTATGGATTTATTATCTTAGAGTACAGTTTGGGATATCATCTTTACGATATACCGAACGAACCCAAAGGGTTAATTTATCACTACGTGGCGCTCCAGCGATTATAATAAAACCTTTGAGCTCGGTGGACGGGGTTCAATCCCCAATCAATTTAAATCAAACAACAATATAAATCAACGTTTATTGGCGTAGTGATACCAGCGCCGATGTTATGGCGTGATTAGATGGTGAAACGTTCGAAAGAAAAGAAATGTTTCAGAAAAAAAAGAAATTGTTTATGTTTAAATACATTGTGATACTTGGCGTAACCAAGTTTAAGGTGGCCTAATTCTGACTAGAAAAAACTTAGCCCCCTGGAAAAACGAAAATTGTACATGAGTACTATGTGCGGAGCATTGGGTTCGAGACTGTGGCCCCCCATAAAGACTTCGAGGCTATTTACGCCAAGGACTGCGGTTTGGAGAACGTGTATCTTACCCGAGATGGAGATTCATACAGTCTCGAAATGTAGAAAATACAGTTATAGGAGCGAACCATGCTTAATGACGTCACTATTCATGGATACTATTTGTACGATCCATTCGTGTGAATGAATCATCATCGGAATGTTCTCAGTCATTGGATATAACGGACAGTCATTCAGTGATAACATATTAGGAATGGAGTTCAGTCTCAGCTCTGGTGGTGTGCGGATGTCTGTCCGGGCTGGCGGGTGTTGGTTCCAGCTCGCTTAAGACGGAGTGCTTGGGATATTCACTTTGGCCGCCGGGCGGAGTTGGATGGATGCCTGCTTCTGCTATTCTGGGACCGGACTCCGCCCTCCCTCGTAATTCGGACTTCGTCGCTAGGGCCGTGCTTGGCCTTCTGTCCATGACGGGCGTTCGCCATTGTCTTCGTCCGCTGCGATCGCTTGGGGGCCAGCTTTCGCAAACAGTGGATGATACTTTGGCATGTGATGCCTGTCCGGACTATGCTGGTCTCGTGCGCCCTGGTTGCGGGGAATGATTTTCTCCTGTTCTCTGCCGCTCGCGGCACCTCACCCACTCAACGGTGTCCGGTGGTCTCCTGTAGGAATACCGGCTGGCCCGGGGTGTTCTTCCGCGCCATCCATCTATTTCGGCCGCTCTTCGGGGCGGACTGATCGTGGGTGGTCTCCGGTCGACGTTGAATGACGACAATCATGTGAGCTGTGCGTCCTTGAACGCTTGCATTGATCGACAATCCCCCCTCCTAATGTCCCGTGTGCCCCTTCTCGGTCCACTGGTCGTCATAACATCTGACGTAAAAGCCTGTCCGGGAATAAAGCGTTGCCACATAAGTCGGCCATCCTTCCTATTAAACTTTTTGCACAATACAACGACGACGAACATATTAGGAATAAACTATACGTAACACCTCACCTTATTTAATGCAGAATGACCAAGGGCGGACTAGGCCGCCGTCCAACCGGCGGACTAGGCCGCCGTCCAACCGGCACCCGGGTAGGTGCGCCCTCATGGACGATAGAACTTGCGCTCTCCGATAAAGTATGCGCCCTTTGAGAGGACCTAGTCAGCCCCTGAGAATGACCCTTGCGTCACAAAAATCCAACCAATCATGTTAAAACAATCATTATAAGGCCCGTTGTTTCTTTAATATCAATTTATACAATTTTAGCTAATGTAAACAAATGTCATTTTAAGTTTGTGTTACGTTATTTAGCGAGATTTATGGAATTGACCGCGCAAAGTAAATGTATATTTTAGATATGTAAACCATTTGACTCGTTAATTAGTATGGATATTGTAATAGCAGCATTACGTAACTGTTGCATTAATTTTTTAATGTTTAATTTCTGTTGTGTGCGTAACTTCACACATTCTTTGGCGCAGTATGGCCTTTCCTGTCCCCTTCCCCCATAGAAACCAACCAACTAAATTATCCATAACTTTGAGCTTATGTGTTGAATTGTCATTGTGCTAAGTCAGTGGTTTCCAAACTTCTTCATGCCACTACCCACTTTTATAGTAAGCAAGCTTAGTAGCCAACGTTAGTAGTTAGTAGCCAAGTAATCCGCGACGCCCCATTCTCCGCTGCTGGCACATTTGCACAATAAAAGCAGTTTCAGCAGAGTAAAGAAAGTACGTTCAATATAAAATTATTATATTAATTATATATATAAAAAATTATAAATACGAGTATAAAGTTAACAACCATTAGTAAAATATTGCAATGTAGCCATGTTGAAATATAAAAGCGTTGGAAACATTTGGTATGAAATTCCTTATAAGCGTAATTGTAACCAAACAGAGTTGCGGTGATCCCCCAGAAACCAATTCGAGACCCCCTGGTTGAGAATCATTATACTAGGTATTTCACTTCTGATTTACAGTATTCTGTTGCGTTTTTGTATTTTTTTTTTTTTGTGCTAATGCGTTTGTTTACTGAATCCGGGTTCGACCGCCGATTTGTGCACAGTGCGTTTCGTTCTTTTTTCTCTACCGATCCGTAGTCTGGGGTTTAACTTTTTAGGCGACAGAGGTTTGAATTCTGGGAAAAACTGTAGTTTCTCTGACGCAGAGATAACGCGTTCGCCTAGCTTGCCGTTATCCCGAGTTCGACTCCCAACGGTGCCAAAAAAAACAAAAACAAAAAAAAACCACTTACCGACTAACTGCTCACTGTAGCCCGGAGGCTGGTTCCCTAGGCCTTAAAAGGTTCGAATTCCTCGGAAAACTGTAGGTCCCGGCGCAGCATGACCCTTGCTGTCCTTGCGCCTTAAATAACAAAGCAGCGAGATCATAACTGTTCTTGTGTTACAACATACAAACGAACTGAAACTTTGATTTATATTATGGACTCATATTGAATAAATTGTGGGGAATTGTTTACGCAGCTTAACTTTGTCGAAATGCACGGAATCTTGGTGATCGTAATTGATTGATTGATTGATTGTTTGGATTTTTATGGCGCAAGAGCATCTGGGCTATACTGCGCCAAACACGGTAAAATCAAAGATCAGTAAAATCCTGTAAACATTTCCAAGTAAAATCCTAAACATTTGGCGAAAACTTAGCAAACATTTGAAGTAAAACTTGTAAACATTTGAAGTAAAACTTGTAAACATTTGAAGTAAAACTTGTAAACATTTGAAGTAAAACTTGTAAACATTGATCGTGAACATTTGTAGCTGTTCCTTGTTATGAAGGGGCTTGCAGACGGATTAGCAATATTGGTAATCACGACGATTGCGCAAATACTTTGCTAGGGTATGGGCATATTCAAAGGCTTGTGCAAGTCGAAGAATATTAGATGAGGTTTGCTATTGTTGTTGGTCAATCGGCTTAACGGCCCATCAGTCAGCTTAACACGTGTCGTTGCGTCTAACTGCGCCTTGAGACTGATCCTTAGCAATATGTTTAGAGGCGTTGCAGGTGATGCAGCAATTGTCGTCAGTCTTGTTTGATCGGCTATGCATTTTTTTAATAAGGCCCTTGGTGTAGTTTCTGTTCACACATAGGAAAGTACGTCATCATCATATTACGTCATCATATACGTTGCATGCTAGTTTCAATCATGTCGTTATCCAGTTACGTCACGAGACGGAATCTTCGCAATATGTTTGCATGTGTAAGAGAATGCATAAATATAATGCTGCAGTTGCAATGGTTACTGTACTCGCTGCGAAGCTAACCCTGTACATTAACAAGGCACAGAGCAGTATGATTTCGCCAGTGCAATATAGTTCGCCCTTTCTTACGTTAAGAGAGTTAATAGAAGATACATTTCGGACATAAAACATTAAAATAATGCTCAAATACATAAAACATAGGCATATTTGTGCAATTAAAATCTGGTATTTATTAAATTTAGGAAAAACATTCATTATAGCGAACGATGACATCATTCAAGTAACTGACCACTCAGAGGACTTTATTCACTTGGCGGGAAATTTGGCGCCTGGAATTTTGGCAACCGCGTTTTTCTGCATTCCAAATTAGGCGATAAATAGCCTAATAATATTGAGAGTTACTTCATTTTTCGCCAATTTGCGAACGAACACTTGTTGAACGGGCGTGAATAGGTAGGTCATCGTAGTGTTAACAGTGTTCCAGGTTAGCTTTGCCGCGAGTATAATATTGTCTGATTATCATTCATTCGTCCACACATACGAAGACACGCCAAAACGCGGGCTTTATTGCATTTTTATTGAACGTTACGCGCCAACGTAGCTGCTACATGAAGCATTCTGCATTACATTGGAGTAACAAAGTGAGCGCACATACATACACACTACATCAGTTGTGAAAGACAGCAGACGCATAGTTGTATGTCTGTAATGGAAGGCAGCGAATCTGCATAGGAACGACGGTTCGAAGAGTGCAATGGCGGTGGAAGAGCAGCGCGCGCGTTGTGTACATGTCTGCTCATACACATTTACATGAGCTGTACGCGCGTATGTGCATTTACTGCTTCTTTGATGGGCACTCAGTCCAATGGAACAGGATCTCTGGTGTTTGTGGAACGAAAGCTGTATTTGTTCTGGTGGAAAACTTAGCATAACACAACACAATAAGCGTGTCTATAATAAAACAACTCCTAGCTGATAACATTGAGCATCATACCTTAAAGATCAGGGGAAACTATGTTCAACAATCAGCAAGTTGTCAACAACCATTTGTCACTTTCGTGTGCGTGTAATTTATGTTCACATAGTGCTCTTGATGACGTAAATTTGTGTTATTGGCCTGCATACATATATGTCTTACATACTTGCACATTTATCTAAGTTTTGTGCCAGCTTTTCTTGTATTTATGTTTTTGGATCTGAAATTAGTAATGTGTTGGGGATCAGTTAGAAAGTTTCTGTTTAAGAAATTTTAACCTTAGCGGGTAATTCAAAAAGTTAGGCTGCAGAGTTTGTTTAATTGTTACAATGACATATCCGACACGTCCATGACGTACATATTAAAAATACTTAGTATGGCAATATATATATATATATATAGTGGTATTATGGGCCATTCATATATTATGATCACCAGCAATATCTTTTAATACAGCGCTCAGAACTTGGCAGTAACGACTTGAATTACAAATTTAGCAACGTCCGTTGTTGCCAGAGCATTTGCACTCAGGTGTAGTTGATAGTTTGTGAGTGAACTTGTTGTTTTCGTTTTCTCGTTTTGAAAAACTTCGAAAAGTAGGTGTTTTGTTTTTATTTGCAGTACTTTTTCATTTAAATTCATCCTAGTGCATTATTGCATTGGATAAGGCATGTTTAAAAGGTTGTATGTAGATACTGTGTAATTTTGTAAATAACAAGGATTAGTTATGCTTGTTCAAATTACAATATGGCGAGGGTTGTAAAATGAGCCCCCAAACTTTAAAGGGCTCATATTATATACACTACAGGAGTGGTTTCAACTTTCTATTTAAGACGCCACGAAAAGTGCTAGGTGAATGAAATGTTGTTTGCTTAAATAAATTTGTTATATAATATACAATAATTTTTGCCACCCACGTATATATTATAGCTCAAACTAGAGCTTTTTTCTTTTTGGAGAAAAAGAGACGCTTTCCCCATCCTGGATTCGAACCAGGGTCCCTCCGTTTAGCCCGGAGTGTCCTGTTATATAGTTTTCTAAATCAGTTATTTTGTTTATTGTTCCTGGGGACTCATATTGCCAGCATGAAATTTTTTTTCAATAAAATTACTTGATTTTAATTTTTTTTTTTCGCATCCTTAAATTTATTTAAAATATTTTATATTTTAACAGCAGTTTTATAAATAGTGGTAGTTAAATTTATTATAAAAATTTCACAAAAACTTTTAAATCAGTTTTTAAAAAATTAAAAACAAAATGGGGCCCATAATACCTTCTTCCCCCCCCTCTCTCTCTATATATATATACAAACAGTGGCTCAAAAGGGTTGCTGGTATCTAACTGGAAGGAGACCCACACGCTGAACGTATGTGACGATGTGTGGAACCGGCCAGGCCAGTAACCTAGTGTCCTACCCCGCCTTCAAGTGGTGCAGGCTGAGCTTTCTATTTATGTGGCAAATTAATATTTGCTGCACGGATAGAAAGGCGGAAGGGGAGGGCTAATTCACCAACCCGTCTAGCCAGCGTGGTGAAATTATGGCTAATTCCTCCATTATGTTGACACACCAGAAACCATGGCCCCTAGTCTCCAGGTGCTGGAGTGCTCCTGATCAAGGCAGCGGTCAGTGTGGCATGAAAGCAGGGGGTGCTAAGAATCACTGGAATGGCCCAGGCTGCCGTTTGTTATTGACCTTGGCTACGTTTAATGGACGATCCCTTGCTTCTGAAGCAAAACTTCAGGAATTGGAAGAGGAACTAGACAAGATCAAATGGGACATTGTAGGACTCAGTGAAATTAGAAGAAAAGGTGAAGAGTTGGTGGAACTGAAAAGCGGACATTTGTTTTACTATAGAGGAACGGAAACTGGAAGAACAAGTGGTGTTGGCTTCTTAATCAACAAAAGAATTAAAGACTGTCTTCTGGAAGTTGAAAGTACATCAGATCGAGCAGCGAGGCTTGTTGTTCAACTAACCCAGCGATACCAACTTCAAATAGTACAGGTATATGCACCAACATCAAGCCATACCGACGAAGAGGTTGAAGAATTTTATGAAGAAATCAAAGAGTTACACACCAAAGGGAAACAACATATCAAGCTCATCATGGGGGATTTCAATGCAAGAATTGGACAACAGGAACAAGGAGAGACATCGGTTGGTAAATACGGATATGGGGAAAGGAATGAACGTGGCGATCAACTCATCGAATTTGCAGAAGCTGAAAACCTTAGCATCATGAATTCATTTTTTAAGAAGAAACCGCAAAGAAAATGGACATGGAAACACCCAAATGGGGGAACTAGTGAAATTGACTATATCCTGGCAAACAAGAAATCAATTATTGAAGATTGCAGTGTACTGAACAGATTTAATACTGGAAGTGATCATCGAATGGTGAGATGTAAAGTGCACTTAAATACTAAATTAGAACGACAGAAGCTCATTAGGAAACAAGTAAGTAAGAGGGTGGATCTAATGAAACTGAAAGTAAATACCGAGGCATTCAAGTTGGAATTAAAAAATCGCTTTTCTGCACTGGAAGGACTTATTGAAGAAATTGATATCTCAGAAGCAAATGAAAACATTGTTAAGACAATAGTTGAAACTGCTGGGGAAATTGGTGGTGTAACCTGTAAAAAGCACAATAGCAAATTATCTGAGAAGACGAAACAGCTCATGAAAAGGCGAAGAGATATGAAGGTGGACAATCGAAATACCAGTTCCAGGATTGAGTACATAGAACTTTGTAAAACTCTGCGCAAAAGCATGAAAGAAGACATAAGAAAATTCAACTGTGAGCTAGTAAGGAAAGCCATTGAAAATAACAAGAGCCTTAGGGTTGTTAAAGGAAGTTTATCTGTTGGGAAGAAACACATCATTGCATTAAAAGGAGAGGATGGCACCGTAACAAGAAATAGGGAAGAAATACTTAGAAGAGTTGAAGAATTCTACAAAAAACTATATGAAAGTAACAGTGGATTAAACGAAGACGCCGCAATAGTCGAAGGAATAGCTCCTAAAATCTTAAAAGAAGAAGTTTCATTAG
>QLNU02014802.1:69790763-69822618 GCA_006491805.2 Dysdera silvatica
AAGTGTGTTTTCTTTTGTGATGCATATGGAAAGAAAGCAATAGGAAAAGCTGAAATAGAAAATTATAAGGAACCGATTAAAACGCAATATCAGACAGTTCTGAAGCCGGTAAAAGACCTGTAAAGCACACACACCTGTGGAAGTAATAAATCAAACGGTGATGGAATAAGACTGATGCAGGTAGGAGGAATATATATTAAGATATCACTTTAGAACGGAAAGTTTTGTTATTTATAAAATATAAAGATGAATGTAGGTGAATCTCGATCAACGCGAATAGTGATATAGGCGGGTGTTGTCCCATTTGCGTACATCCTAGATGCGTACATGTCAAAATTTGTCCCAAATGCGTACAAGATGAGAAAATGAGCTCATGATTATAGTTACTATCATTTGGCGGCACACATACAATCCAATATACAAAAATATATGTCACAAATATAATCTCTTATTTCTATACTGTATTTTTGTATAAATGAAAATTTTTACAATTATTTTCGGTCGCAGTTTTGATAGATAAAGGGGTAATGTTAATTTCTGAGTGTATACTTAATTTTTAATTCATAGACGATTTTTTTACAAATGCTTCTTTTAAAAATGCAATTTCTCAAATAAAAACTAAACAATTTTTAAATTTTTTAATTATTTGAGCTGAAAAATGATTAATGGTTTAAATCATATCATTATTGCATTCCTGTTTGTTTAAATTGACTTTGTTATAGTTTATCTGCATTTATATATTAACACTTTTATACGAATAAACTGCGTCACATGTAGAAATAAATATTTTATAATCAAAATTTTGAAGCACCTATATATGTATGTAAAAAGAGAATGTTAAAAAGTAATTATGAGTTTGACAATCGTCACACCTTGTTAAGATGAATACGCATAAGATGAATTACTTTTAATATAAACCGTTTTCTGAAGTCCCCTTAGTATAGCATAATATCCTTTCGGGATAAGATGAATTACTGTTAATACAAACAGATTTTCTGTTCCCCTTGGTGTTCATCTTAACGAGATTCGTAATAGTATATTATACATTTATAAGGAAAAATTACAAAAAAAAATAAATAAATAAATGAATCAATTTTGTTACAAATTGCTAAAAGGAACGCCGAATATGTCAGACCTTACTGTAAGCTATACACACATTAAGCTAAAAGTTAAGAAAGATTTCCCGCATTTTTTAAATTTTAACGTTTAAAAAATATCAAAAACTATTGTGAATCATAATTATGTTATGTAGCAGATGCTTTTTTTTTGAGTAGATATTCAAATAAACACTTGAAATATACATTTCATTAAGTAAAATAGGCGCTAAATCGCCAAGCTCTCATTCTCTTAAAACAGATTTACTTCATCCCCATTGTGCTCCCCCCCCACTTTGTAGCGCAAGTGGGACAGTTTTTGACTTGTACGCATCTGGGATGTACGCAAATGAGCTATAACCTATAGGCGAAACTCAATCAACGCGAATGGTGATATTGGCGAACCTCAATCAACGTGAATGTTGATATAGGCGAACCTCAATCAACAAGAATAGTGATATAGGCGAACCTCAATCAACGCGAATGGTGATATAGGCGAACCTCAATCAACGCGAATGGTAATATAGGCGAATCTCAATCAACGCAAATGGTGATATAGGTGAACCACAATCAACACGAATAGTGATATAGGCGAACCTCAATCAACGTAATCAACTGTCACCGCGAGTGTTTGCGTTAACGAAATTCGTCTGTGTTACTATTATTCGTCTTCTTAGGCTTTGAATCAATAACAATCAATTCTTGCACATTGAATCAATAGGTTACTGCAAGCTGATTGTAAGGGCGACGATAGCATTAGGTATAATGGAAACCACATCAAAGATATCAGGATTTCTTATAGAAAAGTGGGAACGGTAACTGTCAAGAGTATAAGATGGCGGATCAGAAATGAGTGCTAAAGAATAGAAAAAGAAACACGAAGCATACCGTATATGCAGAACTTAAATGAAGTGTGAAGTTTCGAGCGAGAGCAATATAAAGAAGACAAATGTAACAATATAATATGTGGGAAATGCAAATAAAGACGATGACGTGAATAAGACAATGAAATAAAGTCTTACCGATTTTTTTTAACACGTGCTGATGAATTCGCCCCAGAGATTACCTACATGGGGAATTTCAATAATTCATGAATAAGTTTAACAAATGTAACACCTTTAGCGATCTGTTCAAATTAATTTAATCGTAGTTTCTTTGAAAGCATTACTAGAAATACATTTTGTTAGTAAATATAAGAAATTACATTGGGACAATTGATTTTAATACCTGCGTTTATTGGTGTGTCTTCCGTCAAATATGTGAGAGGAGAGGAAACCATGAATCTATTTGTAGTGAATGGAGATGATGACGTTTATTACCTGCTCAAACTAATTTGTGTAATATTCTTATGGTCACTTTCTTCGTATGCTTTTACTTTTTAATAGTTTTCAGAATTGTTTACGGTCAGAGATCACTTTGATTTTACAATTGCTTACAATGTCTGATTGTTACTATTGCAACAATAGTGTCAAATGCTTATGATCATGCGAAGATGCATCGCTACTCTAAATTTGCTATCTGTGTATACGTGTATATATATATACATGTATGTATAAGCTTGTTGGCATTGTGCGATATCTAAATACATTTTCATATAAGAATCACTTTATATAAGAGACCTACTTTGTTTGCAACCCTGTGTTCGGTTATGGCCCGACGTGAGACATTAGTGGGCTGTGTAAATTCTCCATGGGGATTTGTGACATATGTGTGACCAAGGATTTTTCTGGCGTGTCATAATGCCTCTGCCTGTACTTGCGAGCAGCCAGAGTCACCAGACATACTACTATGAGCATGGTCGCGATAATGCCCAACACAGAAGCCACTGCAACATTGCTGGTATGAGAAATACCTTGTAGCATGAAGCTCTCATCTTGAGTTCGTACCCAAGTACATGAGAATTGAACATATTGCCTATCCTCCTTATTCTTGACACCTATGCAAAATTTATAAACGCTGTGTGGTTGGAGATTATTTATGGTGTAGGATCGAAAGAACTGGCTCACCGTTACTGATTGGTACTTTCTGTTCTTTTTCTTGTCGTTCTCGTTCTCCTGTCTGTAAACGATTTCGTATTCCGGGAACCTGTTTCTTGCAGTACCATTCCACACAACTGTCACGAAAGTAGCAGCTACACCCAGCGGAAAGATGTGAATATCTATATTATCTACTGTTAGTTCCGTGATTCCCGTTGCTTCACCTAACGGATTTTCCGCTACACACATGTATGTCCCGGAATCTTTTGGCTTGAGATGATAAATACTTAGGCTACCTGGGTGTTTTAGCTGTATGTGAATGTCATTGGACGTTTGATTGAGTACTGTTCCAGTTGGCAAGATCCATCGTATCTTTGGAGGAGGTTGACCATGGGCTCTACATTGAAAAATATGAGCGTCGTCGACTTTTTTTTCGACGGTCTTATTAACAGCCCCTACTAAAACTGGCGGACAGGTTTCAGGCAAGAGGGAGGCTTCTAAATCTTTCACCGGAGTCTGGCTCAGTTCTCTGGGTTGGTCACACACCATGAGATTTGATTGCAGCATGTTGACACCGCTTGATTGATTCTTGTTGCTATTTAGAACGTCTCGTATCCACTTTATGTTACAGTCGCAAAGCAGCGGATTTTCATAAAGCGTAATCTGAACGGAACTTCTAAAACCATCCACAATATCTTTACTGAGGGCGGATAAGTTATTGCTGTGCAGAGAAAGTATCCTCAAGTTTGGGACATTCATGAAGACCTGAGGATCGACAAATGTGAGTTTAGGATTGTGATGAAGGTGAAGAACTTTGAGATAGGGCAAATCCCTGAAAGCTCCTCTATCTACCAATGATAGGTTAGCGATGTCTTCTATAGACGTTTCTTCCAATGGTAAGTCTACGAAATCACCGGTGTGCAATTGCGCGAAGTCATTTCCACCCAATTTCAACAATTTGAGGCTTCTGGTTGCTTGAAGGGACGCTGATGGAACTTTGGTGAGTAGATTGTTATCCATGTACAACACCATCAAGTTTTCTAAACCACTGAACGCGGAGTCGCTGATACCTCGAATTTTGTTGCTGCTGAGGGAAAGTTCTCGCAGGTTCTTTAGTGATGTGAATGAGCCGCTATTCACATACGAAATGTGGTTGTGCTCGAGGTACAATTTCTGGAGTTCCGGAAGTTCCTTGAACCACTCTGGAAAGATGGCACTCAGGTGGTTGAAGGCCAGACTTAAAAGCTGTAAATCCTTTAATCCATCGAACACGTGCTCTTCCACAAACTTAATTTGAACGTGTGTCATTGTGAGGTACTGCAGACGTGGTACTTCCCTAAAAACACCATTGAAAACAGTTCTGAAGTCGTTATGCGAGAGATTTAACACTCGAAGTTCGGTGAAGTTATGGAATACCTGCCCTCGTCCAAGTTGTTTGATTTGATTGTGAGACAGATCCAAGACTTTTAATCCGAACAAATTGGGCAGCTGTCCATATAGATCGGTCAGATTATTTTTACTTAATAATAAAGCCTCGGTGTCACGAGGTATGTTGGTAGGGACGGTGCTGAGTTGGAGTTTGGAGCAGTCCACTGTTCGAAGACCAGTTGTCCCCAGGAGGCTAAACGGCAAAGTGGCACAGCGACAACGTTCAGGGCAAGGAGTTGTGGTAGCAGCTGGTGTGTAGTTGGTAAGGGGGTTCGCAGGGACTAGCAATGGACACAGCAGGGCAACTATGATGAACAACTGCTGCGGAAGGCGTACTCCTTTCATTGCGGACCACCGCGGCCCATACTGTGCTTCAGCTGCGCATCTTTTTTTTCTCCAGCTTCGTTCTTCTTGGCTGCAACAGCTTGTCTCGTTTTTTCCCCATTTACTGAAAAAAAAAAAAGGAATATTTTAAAATGTATGCAATTCTAAAAACTTAAAAAAGAAAGAAAACGAATTTATCAACTTGTGATACAGTAAATTGCATTGGCACGTGACAATTGTCTTTATGGACATGTTCTCGAGCCCAGTAAACATCCATTAGATTTTGCAGTTTTAATCTGGATTATACATATAATAGCAATACTCACAGGCCATGACGGTAATAGCTATAGTATAGGACATTCATAGTATTATATAATTATTATATAATGTTCAGTGTTTTCGAATAAGATAACTACGAAGTCAATTTATGGGCAATATTTTCAGTGCGAACTAAACTGTTTATTAAAATTTTAATTAAAACGTTTTCCATTGGCGTAAATAGCCTTGTCAGGTTTGTCATATTTAGTCTCACTTCTTTTTGTATCCTGCTTGGACTCCTTTTTTTATTTTTCTATGTTCACTCACCTATTTTTTTTTTTTAGTTTAGCCATCTCTACTCTCTTAAATACATCCATTGAGTGAAAAATGCATCAATTTCATTATTTACCTTCCCTATAGACATCGTTACAGCCTCTTCTGGCTGGAAATAAGTGAGCTGTTCTTCTCATCTTTATGCCTAATAATTGTCACGAGTGCGATTCTTATTTGTACTTCATCGTTTTGGTGACTTTGGCTCCAAACCCAATTGGAAAAACAGAATAGTCCAAACGCAATCAACGTTCTCTAGCATTATTATGTCCGATAAAGAAGAATAGTGTGTTATATATTACAACGATCCTGCATATAATGCTCCGTTTCTGAGGAATGTATCCCCAGTGTTAAGTTGGGTTTGCTATAATGGCATTTTTTCAATCTGTAATTTAATAATGAAGAATATGGTAATTCTGCAGACAATTGTACACCAGAAGTTGGTATTGCTGGCAGTTTTATGACTTTCGTGCTGTTTCGCTTAGCCATTAACCAAATATTTCATGTCATGAATTAAAGTATTGTTCTTTCTTAAACAGTGACAACGTATAAAGGTGCCTCGCATACGAATTATTCTACAAAGTTGCTTCTATTAATGGCCTATGGATAGGCGCCAATTTCCATCGCAGTCTTTGGTTTATTTTACAATTTCGTCATAGAAAATACCGATATGGCGCTCAAAATTATTTTATGGTAGAACCAACTTTCTGCGAATTGTAACGCCTTTTCAAACAAGTTTCTCTGCGTCACGCTTTCTCTTAACGTTTTTCTATTAAATGTTTGACCTCCACTTCCTTACAGATACAGTTTTCTCTTCTGCACTGTATCGTACCCTTTGTTTTCTTTGGATAGTACTTCAAACGCACTTTTCAAGTCAAAAAAGAAATGCAGACTTGACTTCCACGCAACGTTTAATCACCATACAGTCTCCAAATGTACAACGTAAGTGTATATGTATTACGCGATTATCCTATTTTTCGATTTTTTTTCCCTGTTTTAAATGACAGCCCACAAATGCGCTTTGGTTTTTTTTAAGTTGCGGGCAAAAAGGGATTAGAGAACCATTTTTAAATCTATACTTGTAAATAATTGTGGATTTAATGTTAAAACATGACTCCAACGTGATAAGCTTGTTGCGACGTGTATTACAGCAGAAATCTTTCTATAATGATACTCGAGGGATAGGAAAAAGACATTGGTATAGACAAGGTTGAACATAACACACTATGTATTTCTCGGGACTCTCGAAATTATCGTTATAAATTTATTTCACTGTAATGATAATAATTAGAATATAGAGCACGCTGAAAATGAACAACAAACGCTGCCACCAAATCCAAAAAATCGCACTTACAGGAACAGACAACTCACATTATACCCAGGTTATCTCTAGTTATATCTAAGGTCCTTAGAAAAGGCTTGATAACTAAACGAATGAAACCAGTCAAATATAATGTGGACTGTTGATTTGAATAATAATAATAATAATAATAATGATACGAACGATTACAATAGAACGATTATGATCGAAAAGGTATATTATGATAGACAAGATAACCATCTATCAATTTCATAAAGTCGGTTTACTTGGAATTGCACATATATTGAGAAAATGCATTTGAGATTTCAGGTCCTTGGAAGGTACCCGATATCAGAGGGTAACTCCAGTCGTCAAAACAAGGTGGACTGTGCGTATATGATGATAATCGTTACAGCAGACCTACAAAAAATCGTCTTACTGGGCACCACTTATCAATTAAGGAGATAGTGGACAGTTCTCAGGTTTCTGGGTGAGACTTGAACTGAACCAAGAACTTCAGATCATGAGGGTAGTGCTCTTGTTTTCGATGCTGTGGGATGCAACAGTGTATAATAATAATCCGAAATAAATGCTTCTGATGTCTCAGGCCTTTCTGAAGGCCCAGATACTATAGGACAATTCCAGTCATAAATAAAATGAGATGCCTTATGCATGTATCGTAATAACTGTTATAAATTATTATTATGAATCCTTGAGGAAACCTGCAATAGCTACAGTAACTATTCTTGACGAAGGAAAAGCTACGAGTTGGTTTTTCAGTTTTAAATTATATAACGATAATTATATGAATTTTTCTTCGATCATCTCGTTCTTGTGTGATAATTGCTCTTGAATTTAGCAGTATGCAGATAACCGTTACGCATTTTAGTGTAAGCTAGTTAAAATTTGAAAACACGTTACGGTTTATTATTATCTTGCCGAGGAAGGAAACTCTGAGACAGAAAATTTGAGCAGCCGCAAAAGCACCGTTACGCAGTTAAACAATAGCTGGAGTGCGAAACTACAAAGTAGCAAAACTAAACTAAAACTTTGAAATTAAAAACCATGTTTGTTTCCCGGATGCTCAGTGTGGGAAGAAAACACATGAAATGAAATAACGAATCAAATTCAAGTTCTGATAAATTGCAACCTCCGCATAATATTTGAACAAAATTGCACACCGTCATCTTTTTTAACCGGCGCAAAACTTTGCGCCGGTTAAAAAAGATTTATGTGAAGAACCATGGAATATTTGCGGTTAAAATCCTGTGTTGGGAACATTCAAGTAAAGGGTTATAAATGGATGAGAACATTAAAAAGCGAACTCGAGAAGGAGGGGTTGAGTGGAAGCATTGGAAGAACTTAAGAGACGCGAAAAAAAAAAAAAAGGGTTTTAATTTTGTAATATTTACCAGTAAACCAAACAAGATTGTGAGAACCAACACACACACAAGGAAGAAAGTAAAAGGAACTCCTCAGGAAAAGGTGGCTTTTTGAAGTGGAGGAAGAATTAGAAATAAAGGAGCAAGGTGGAGGAAGAATCAGAAAAAAAGAGGAGTAATCTGGAGGAAGAAAAAGAAAAAGGGGAGCAACTAATGGAAGTTTTATACAGGGGAGTGTGGGTAATGTGTATGTTAGGGAACCCTTGTCCTTAGAGGACTTTAGCGGAACCACATCCTTAAGGAAAATAGGGTTCTTTTGTAGAAACCCCCATGGAGATAAAAGAAAAAGAAAAATCACACAGTGGGGATGATAAAGCAGTGGTGTTGATGATGTTAGTGATGTTAAACACCTTCATCTCCACCCCCCCCACACACATCGCAGACCCCGTGGCAAAAGAAGATGATGAAGTTTAGTATACTTAATTAACGGTGTTGATTAATTTGTTGTGTGCATATGCTTCTAACTTATTTGTACCATTATACTTAATGTGAAGGTATGCAGGGTACAGAGATTATTTATTCCTGGTCTGAATTAGTTTTTGAAGAAAAACCCGGGGGGGTTTTGCCACCTTGCCTGACCTAGGGGGGCCGACGATGACCATCCCTAACACCTTACTCCCTAACACCTTACAAAAATTCTTTATATATCTATATATATATATATACATACATACATACATTCAGATATAATATAATCATCGTGTCTGAATACAATCGTGTGCTCTCTATAATACCTTCAACCAAATGTCCCTAGAGAACTATTTATCATGAGCCATTGGATTCAACTGATATGATTATATGACAATATATATGTAGGGATTTGAATGCTACTCGGTTAAATCTGATTAGTGATGGTCTGCACATATTGAACTATATTAAGGGAATAACAGTTTCATGTGGATTTGATTGCACGCAGGTGCTGCTGATTAATACTCATGCTTTCAATTAATATGTGATCTGAGGTAACAGGGAGCTGGAAATTGATGCATCACTACATAAAATTCATTAGGTATGGGCATCGACATTCTTCACTTAGCGGTTACTCCAGTCTATTCCTGATGAAGGACAGCGATGTCTTTCTGAAACGCGCCCATATATACTATCCAGCATTAAAAAAGTATTTTCTACAGCGTCGACACTAATATGAAATCGAAAAGAAATTTTGATGGCTTAAAACAATATGGTCTCAACTTTAACACAAATTCCTATAGGAAAGGGGGGGGACTGTTCCGTTTGTTCATTCTCGGCGTTTTTTAATGAATTTCCTTTTTTTAAGGAAAATTTTATATTCGCGTTGAATGGTGAGTAAATGTGTTGATAATCGTTTCATTAGTTTTCGCGTTTTCAAATTCTTTTGCAAGAGCGCGGCAGAGTTAGTTTATTTATATGTTTTTAAATTTTTCGAAATTCTCTCTTTCACTTTGGCTTTATCCATGTTGATGTCGGGTTATTTCATGCATGCACTTGGATGTTGCAGAGTATCCGTCTCTTAATTTTGGAAGGAAAAAAAAAATGGAGTGGTGATATTGGGAAACAAGTAACTCCACACATTTTAAATTTTAATCCAATCATCTAAAGAAATCTTTTAAAGCTTAGCTTGTTTTTTCTTCCCAAAAACTGTCGATTATATGGATCGGAAAATGGTGGCGTACTGGCAATGCATTTTGTATATTGTGCAGAAAACCGGTGTTTCAATTCTAATGGCACCGAAACCATACTTTTGTTATTACTGATTCGAGGCGTCTGTCTGCCTGCCTGCCTGCCTGTCTGCCAGCCAGCCTATCCGTCTGTCTGTTCGTCTGTCATTCTGCCAATCAGCCAGCCTGCCTGTCTGTGTTTTTACGAGGAATCCGAAACTTTAATGACTAGGAAATAACCCCTCGGATTTATTGGGAAAACAAATCCGCCTTTGGTGGTTTACGATTTTCAACGACGAACAAAATCGCAAATAAAAAAAATCCCTTGGATATCAGTAGACGGTGAGCGTTTTTTTCCGGTATCGCAATGTGATCGCGAAATTCCCAACGATGCATCGTTGGGATTTAAACCTGGGTTAATGGCACACTAGGAGAACGCATTACTGTTGCACCACTGCAGGGTCTTAGAGTGAATTTGTGCATACTGAAAAAGAGACAATCCTCTTCGAAGTACACTTTTCTGAACAACTGAACATACTGATGCCAATTCTAAGAATTGAAGTTATAATATTAAAGCATTTAAATAAATTACGTCACCTGCTCCCAATTACAATAATAAAAATGATAACACAATAGTGAATTATTTACGGGAATAATTATTAAGAAACTTGCATTATTTCGTAAGCCTCGGTGGCAACAGTTCACAAAGCGAAGCGCTACATACGTATTTTATGTTCTTTGCGGCATACTACAACCCGCCGTAAAATAATGCATGGCGAGAGAGATCAATTGCTAGAGTTTTGGAAAGAGACTGGAAAATAGCATTTAAGAGAAGATTCAGAAATCGAGCATGTTGATATAGTAATTATATTTCTGGGACCATCCTACGTAACGGTCATAATTGTTTTTAAACCACATCAATTTCGAAGTTACAACATCGTCATGTCTTCCACAAAAATAGCATGGTCCAATTATTTGTTTCTGATGTCGGTTTTTCTCCGAGTTCCCGAGGTAATTTCTTGTTAACGCAGCTGTCCAATTTTCCCGAGATTTTCCTGACATTCCAGCCCTGGAATTTCCTGGAACGTACTTGACCAACATCTTTCAGCTGCCTTGCTTTTTATCAATTTTTAGTGCTGAGCTTTTGATGACTACAAATCGCCAAAAATAAGCTTCGTTGCCAATCAATCTATTTCAATAAACGTGTACGCTACTTGATACTCCATTATTCACCAGTGATTGAATGCAATTTTTATATTAATCTATTCTGTGTGTGTATCTTGAAATAGGTGAGATTGTTTTTTAGTAATTCCTCGCCATTAATTTCCACACGCCCAGGGCTAGCTTTAGTAATAGCTAACCTAGGGGGTCCCCCTCTGCCTAGGGCCCCCGTCTATGTCCATATTTATTATGGGCTTCTCTCGCTTTGCAGGGCCTTGAAGTCGTCGATGATCGAGTCTCTGTAAGTAGTTCTTGTCATTAATTTCCCAGTAATTTAGTACATTTCTTTACTTATATTGTATCATCTTTTGAACACCTTTCTTCAATTTCAGTTCCGGATTTTCCTTTTTTAAATCTTGCTTCGACAAGATGGCGTAGCTTAGCTAGGGTATTAGAAGTGGGGGCATGCGACCAAATAATAATAATAAATAAGGATTTACAGTAATGAATTTCGTTTACTAATGTGGAAACTGTGAAAAACTAATGTATTTTTCCACCAATGAGGTGGGGGGAGGGTTGTAACTCCCACTGCTTACGTCTGGGCTTATTTTGTTATTTGTAGACACAGACGAAAGCAGTTTGGCTATTTTCGTCAAACGGCCAACGACATAACACAACGTGTAACAATAAACCAGTGTTACAATCGGCGGTTGCAGGTATAATGAAGGTGAATGGTGAAATTCAAGCACATGCGTTAGGGGAAGCGTCTCTGGTAGTGGAACTACTAGAGATTTAATTTAGACCGTGCCGGGCGCGCCAACATATGTTACAAATTTACCAAATATTACTGTCATCTTCAGATTTAACCACTCGAAAATAACAGAAACATGAGTAATGAAGAGAAACAAGTAATAGTTTCTTCATCATATTTCTTATATTTTCAGTAGTTATTTCATATTTACAAGAATTGTTTTATTAGCAAAATTGTTTCTTACATAATATTAGAAACCTTTATCTCTTTCCCTTGCGAAAATAATTACACCCTTGCAGAAGGGAAAATAATTCTAAATGTAATTTAACGAAGAGAAATGTAATAATGTTTGCAGCATTTTCTTTTTAATGCCATTGGTAACGACAGGCAGTATTTTTCTGTGTATTATCTCATCTAGTCATGGCTGTCTAAAAAGAAAGGAACCAGTATCCCGAAACGGAGATAATGCATTCGAATAAACGACCTTTCACTTTCGCCGAAGAAGAAGAAGAACTGGAAAAATCGTATTTTTTCCGTCTGTTCCGGATTTGGTTGAAGTCAGTTTTTGTTATCTGAATTTCGGTGGGTAATTAAGTTTCCTGTTTCTCCGACAGTTGGTTTTGGCGGTTGTTCGGCCATTTATTTAAACACAAAATTAAACAGAAAAAATGTGCCGTGTATATTGAAAATGTTCACATTTTTATGTAGGAAAATTTCGTAAAAAAAAAAAGAAAAAAAAAGTGAAGTTTTTCCCGATTGAATACATATACGCGGTTTTTAAAAGCAATTTGTGAGATTGTTTACAATTGGACGAAAGGTCACATTCGGTAGATTTGATTTTTCAGTTTTTCTTTTTTTGTTTTCCTTTCTTTCGGAATGAGGAAAATTCGTTAATTAGGCTTAGAAATAATGATAACGCTAATTAAGTAGGATCGTGGTAAATTTTTCCAATACTTCGTTTATTTTATTTCTGATTTGAATATTCATTTACTTTCTTTTTTTAATTGATTTAAAAACTGGGAATGTCGTGAATTCTCATTCAAGTATGGTAATTGTTTCGTCGCGATAACTAATTAGATAGCTAATAATATCTAAATAGTTACCACAAGTCGTATAACGTTACAGTATCTATCTATCTATCTATCTATCTATCTATCTATCTATCTATCTGTCTGTCTGTCTGTCTGTCTGTCTGTCTGCCTGCCTGCCTGCCTGCCTGCCTGCCTGCCTGCCTGTCTGTATGTCTGTCTGTCTGTCTGTCATCCGCCCATCCATCCATCCACCTATATTTATTTAATTATTTATTTATTTATTAGTGATATGCTGCTATGGAATAATATTGTATCTGTAGGACATCAGTAACAGTGCTCTCCAGACATAAACCGTTTTTAAATAATACGTCGTTTAATTTTTAAGAATATTTTTATACAGTAAAATCTCCATAACACGGACACTCTCGAATAGCGGATTTTTTCTTTTCAGTTCCCAGTGCCAATGCTGGCTGTATCTTAACACTCTCAAACACCTTCGGGGATAGTATAGTACGCCACCAGTGTGTATATATAGATATATACACACGTAGTAGAACCTTTTTTTATCCGAATTTTCTTTATCCAGAAACATTTTTCGTAGCAATTTCCCCCTTAATTCCTAGGGACTATCATAAAGAAAAGGAAGTAATTCTACAGAACTAATGGTGTTATAGAAGTTGTGGGGATAGAGTTGCAAATTGAAGACAATACAAATTGCGTCCAACAAAATTTCGTTTCGATTCTTTGTCATACTTTTTAAATAATTTCGTAATGAAATTCTGGAAACTATTTATTTTTAAAAAAATTGCAACATTGTTTTGCGGTCAAGTCATATTGTTTCCGATAAATATTATATCCTGTTCAATACCTATTTTAAAAATGTCTGCTTCTAATTAGTACTATAGCCAAGGGCGGATATAGCGTGAGGCGGAGGGGGCGATCGCCCCCCCTGTCAGGATTAAACAAGAAAAAAAAAATAAAGTTGATGAAGAATATTTTATGTGTTGTTTGTTACTACCGTAATAAACAAAAGTCTTATACTGGTGTCCAAAGTCTCTTGGAGAAATGCGATCAAGACGTTTTTCCACGAATCTACAAGCTACTCGTCTTTCAAACTACGTTTTCAGTAGGTGTTGCTTCAGCAAAACGTAGTTTTTTATCGTTGAAGCGCCTTCAAACTTGGCTTCGAACGCGGATGACAGAAGAGACTTTTAATACACACCCACAGAGACATTCATATTGATGTAAATAAAGTGATTGACAAATTTTCAAAGAAACCAAGATGGCTCGACTTTGCACTATAAACTTCAAGTTTTTTAAAAAGTCGCTTATTATAAAAAAAGTAAAATAATTACGATGTTTTTGTAGTTTAAATTTAAACTTGTTCTATTAATTACATTGTAAATTATCGTTTTTGGTTATTGTATATGTCTCCTTTACTAGGTTATCCTTCTGTCATACTTGACTATAATATGCCTTAAACCATATAGTTTAATTAAAGAAAAGCCCATCTTTAATTCATTGACGTAAATTAAATATTTTGGTGAGTATAAAGGAAGGCTAGTAATATAACATTTACCTAATATAACAGTCCCAAACTAAAAATTTTCCCGGTAAGGGCCCCTAAAATCGCCCCCCCGTAATAACATCCTGGTTCCGCCCTTCACTATAACTGGTTCTGGAGCTCCGAATTGATGTTTTTTCGATTATCCGGAGATTTCGATCTGACGACATTGTGGTTGTGGTTTCAATTGTTTCGGATGACAGGGATTCTACTATATATATATATAGTGGCTATTTTCTTTTCGTCGACCGATAATGATATTTCTGCATGGACGATTTTCTATCCAGCGGATAGCCTTGTATCATGGACGCAGTAATCTCTTTCGTTGACGAGCAACGTCCATGCTAAGCAAACGGGCCAAATGCTGATTATCCGCTTGCTGCAGATGGATTCCTTCGGCGGTGATCTGCAGTTTTCTTATTTTTTCTTCCCTTGTTTTCCCTTTTTCTCCCCTTGTTTTCCCTTTTTCTCGTTTTATTTGGCCCGGATAATCGCTTTTCCAGTTTTTCCTGTTTCTTCTGTATTTTAATTTAGCCGTCTTGAATTGTTAGGGACTGACCCGGTTGTTTCTTCAATGCGACGCTGATTTCTTGACCTGAATGGTTTGTTCATCGCGTATTGTTTAATGCTGTATGACTCCGCATTACGTAGTGTTAATGCGCCCGCTTAGCGTGCGTTAATCCGGGTTTGAGGCCCAACGGTTTTGGGCCCCCCGGGGGGGGGGAGCTTCTGACGACTAACTTCTCACCGTGGTCTAGGGGTTTGTTCCCTGGGTCCTAACTGGTTTGGATTCCGCGTCATAATGCAGGTCCACTGTCCTGCGGCTGTCTAGTAGTAATACTTTCATCTATCTATTGCGCCATTAATTTGGGTTCGGAATGGTATCCTAATATGTGTGCCGACCGTAGTCAGAGGTTTAGTTCCCTCGTCGGCAGAGGTTCGGATTGCTTGGAAGACTCTTGGCACCGGCGCAATACGATCGTTGCTGTCCATGTGCCACAAAACATTAACGGTCGTGCGTTTCATCGTTCTTGGATCAAACCTGCACTGAACTCAGTCTGAAATGCTTAGGCTGCTAAAAAGCTTTATAAAAAGACTATTCACGCCAAAAAGTTCCCTCGGACAAAATCTACAGTAGCGCGAAATTGAGCACATCTTTGGGTTCACTCCGATCGATTCTTGACGAAGGACAGCAACGTCAGTCAGCCTGAAACGCATTGACACGCTCTGCCCAACATCTAAAACCATGTTCTATAACTTCGTTGTTCACTTCTGCCAAAACATGCGTTTGCCATAATGTGTGGAGAAAGGAAATTTGTAAATTTTTATTTATTTATTTATTCTTTTTTTTATAACACACACGTTATTTGGCGTGACTTCACTTTCCATTGAAGTTCTTGCAACATCACCCCTTGTTGATATCCTTCCGCCATTAAACGCAACTGAAGTTCTTTCACAAAGTTGTGGAGATTTATGTTTGTGTATTAAATGTTGTTGCGATGAAGAAACGTTTAGTAAAAAAAAGAAAAAAGAAAAGAAACAACAAATATGCCATGGTATATGCCAGGGAGGGGGTTTCAGGCCGGGGCGAGTAATGGTGGTTTCAAACTGTAGGGATATTGATGTTGCTAGCAAAACAAAATCTTAGGAAGGGGAAATGTCACATTACGATGTCTCGAAAAGGGCCTGAGAAAGTTGAGAATCATCGATATAAATAGTAGTGGAATCAGTAATAACAAATACGTCACACAATGAATAAGGCATAATTATTATTAATAAAATCAATATTATATGATGTTTTATTCCCTCTCTCTTCATATTCTAATATATATTACAATCATAAATAAAATATGTATTATTAGAAGTGCAATTATAAATGACAATACACAATACGTAGTATTCTTAAAATTGTTAATACAAGGAATGAAATTTAAGTTTAATGGGCATATTTAAATAAACATAGGTGTGTCACTCTGACGTCATTAACAGGGGCCTAAAATAACACGCATACTTTTATAAAAATTAATTCTGTATATATAAAATTTTTATACATAGTTTGTATTATGTTACTATTAGTTTTCAGCCATTGTACTTTTAATATCATGTATTTTATTTGTACAATATTGTATATCATAGTTTGTAGCATATTGTATATCATAGTTTGTAGCATATTGTATATCATAATTTTTAGCATATTGTATATCATAGTTTGTAGCATATTGCATATCATAATTTGTAGCATGCTATCATAGTTTGGCATATTGCATATCATAGTTTGAAACATATGCGTATCGCAGATTTGTATATAATGACGCTGAAATACAATATATTACAAACTTTATATTGGCTGTTGCATAATGCACTATATTGCTTTATAATACAGCTTTATGTTACTATATTGCTTTATATTAATGTATTGTATATTATAGTTTGTAATACAATGTATGTATATTCAAACCTTTTTAACCCACGGTTTTCTTCACCTGTTACAAATTACCGACGGCTGTCAAATGTACAAAAGTGTACAAACAATGTACAAAAGAATGTCCAAACAAATGTACAGAAGAATGTACAAACAAATGTACAAACAAGATACAAAAGTGTACAAATCTATCGTAATTAACCATCACATCGCTATTATATCGAAACTCACGATGTCCCAAGGAGCCAGGATGCAGAGTTTGAAAACTCCTGGTGTATTATATCGTGAGGCATTTTGTATAATTTTCCACTTTAATAATTATTAATATATTTTAATCAAAGTTATTAAGTATTTGTATATTATTATGTATCGGTTATAGCGCCAAAAAATTTTGGCAGTCGTTGAATATCGTTATTAATGTACGTTGTTATGTGTTAATCCTGAGTTGGTAAACAACAAACCCTCGTTTTTTAGTTGCTTGAACTAAGTTTTAGTTTTTGTAGTTCTCTGCTTCGCACAATGACGGCTGGTTGCATAACTTTCCTTTGTTTTGTCACTTGTCGTTTAAAGTGTGTTTGTTCTTTGAGAAAGACCGAGTTTGCTACTTTGACATTTATTCTCCGTGGACAGCAGCAGAAACAAGTACGAATTCCTCTCTTAATTTAGCTCATGTCGCTAGGGGATACTCTTTCTTTTGAAGATGATGACACTGCAGGTCCCGTCAGAATGTGAATGAACTTCTTCGATTAGATATCTTTGCTGTGGTATACTGACAGTCTGACTCGACATCGCTATTGAACAAGCATACAGTTCGTTTTTTTCCCTCGCTTTCCTGAGATTTTGCTCTTTCAAAAGAATCTTTCTCTTTTCATAAGTCGACACTCGTCCATAGTTATGGAGCGCCTTCTGGTGTTTAATCTTCGGATTTTTAAGGTGATGGTTTGGTCGGTTGTTGACAGGGTTGTAATTTTTTCTTCTTTTGACTCTCCTTCATTTTGTTTTGTTTTAATTCGTTTCTTTATTTCGCCATTTTAGGAGGACACCATAACTGATGCGAGCTCTATTGCTACTAAACTACTAATTGCTACTACATATTGCTACTATTGCTACTACATATTGCTACTATTGCTACTACATATTGCTACTATTGCTACTACATATTGTTACTATATATTGCTACTATTGCTACTACATATTGCTACTAAACTATATAATAGTATTTATTGCTACTACATATTGCTACTATTCCTACTAAACTATATAATAGTATCTATTTCAGTGGCGTATATTCAGGGGGGATTTGAGTAATTGAAGATGGACCGACCGTGTTCTTGCTTTTTAACAACCGCTTTCCTTAAAGTTTTCTTAATCTACTTCTTTTGGCGCAGCATGATCCTTGATGTTTTTGCGCCATTAAAATTCAACTGTTTTTCTTAGAAACCACACGTGTATGTAGTTTAGGTATGTATTAAAAAAATAATACTGGAAGCGCATTTTAGTCAAAAACTAAGGGTGGAGTAATCTCATTCAAGCTAAGCTTCCCCCTCCTCCAGATGAAAGAAGCATCAAAAACGCATGCGCTGCTCCAAAGTTATTAATCGAATTAACTAGCGGTACAAGTGAGGAGGTCCATCTCAGTTTGGAGAGAGAGCGTTTGTTTGCAGAAGGTGGTGTTTTTTTTTTATTAATTCTGTTACTTTATTTATTTGACTCTTATTATTTTCTACCCTTTTTTTTTATTGAGATATGTATAGCGTGTCGGTGCGTTAATGGGGAATCGTTGAAAACGATTTTTCGAAATTTCAATTTTAACAGAAATAAAATAATAGAAATAATCGCAAATTGTGACAGAAAATGTTCTTTTATAGGCAAGATGAATGGTTTTTATATTCAAACAAAGGACTGGTTTTTTTTTATTCGGGGAGAGGGGGGGAATACGAGATTACCCAATGTCGGTTTGTTTGTTTCTTTGTTTTACGACTTAAGGACTACAATGGGTATGCTGCCTCGAGACCTGCTGTTTTCCGAGGAATCCGAACTTCTTAGGAACTAAGGAACTAAACCTTGGACTACAGTGAGCAGTGTGATCTTTATGAGATCTCTGAGTAAGCGTTCTTTGCACTGTTGGGAGTCGAACCCGAGTTAACGGCGCACTAGGCAAACGCGTTACCATACTGCGCCATTGCACGGCCTACCTCATGTTACTGGTATCAAAGTTATAATAGCAGAACAATGTATTCGAGTTACATAATATAATGGTATGCATCTCACAATAATCAAGTTACAATAATAGAACTGTATCCATTTTATATGGTACCTATGTTACAATAGTCTAATATTATTTATGTTACAATACAGAGTATAGTAGTATTTATATATAATAAACATATCTAATAGTATAATTATACTAATATAATTACAACAATAGTATCCATTATAATAGTGTGTGTGCTATAAAATGTATAATAGTATTTATGCGTGTGTATATAGTACTTTGGTATCTATGCGATTTCTTAGTTTCGCTAAGTCGCTCTTTTGTTTAGTTAAGTTTTGTTAAGTGTTTGTTTGACGAAGTACTTGGTTTATGCCATTATTAGTTAGCTTTTGTTTCTGGCGCTCATTTTAACTTTACACCAATCACGCCTATCATGTGCCATTAAGCTGTTTTAGGATAGAGTTGATTCACGTCGAATTTTTAGTGACGTAATTTTGAGTGAGAAATTGTGCCAACTGGCTTCGATGAGAAAGTTGCGAATTGCTGAGTCAGATGTAATTGTGCATAATAAGAAATCACGCCAAATCAAGAATGAAAAGAGTCGATTTCGCTGTACGGACGGCGCGCCTATCTCTCTTGAAAAAATGGAATGTTATGTAGTTTTAAATTTGTATAGTTAATTGAATTCTTATTAGGAGCGCTGGTTTCGTATAACTTAAAATACGTTAAATGGGATCGACGGGATGTCTTAGTGGGTTTATCGTTTATATATGAGATGCCTGGCTGTGTCAGTGGAAAATTCGACAGAAAGTAGGGAAGTTATTCCCTAAGCTATATACATGAGGCGATATCTACGTAGTTCTAGCGACTATGTAGAACTATGGTGGTGAATCCTGAAAGTTGAATAGGACTTTCAACAAACGATCAGATAGAAGTTTATTTTAGGTCGAAAGACTGATTTATTATACTAATTGCACTAGAATTGTTTTTGTTAAATATTATAAGAATTAACAGAGAGAGAGAGAGAGAGAGATTGACCAAAAAAAAAAAGCTTCACCTCCCATTTGAAATTTAACGCATAAGATGGTGCCAATCTAACAACATACTTAACCATATCCTTTGTAAGATTCTGGCTACAACCAAGAGAAAGTGGGAAAAAACAACAACATATTGTCGAGAGAGAGAGAGAGAGAGAGGGAAAGAGAGAAACACTACGACCATAATAAATATAAGGAGTTAAAGGTGTTAGGCTTTGTAGCGTTCGATTCCCCTCGGTGCATTTTTAGCTTCGGAATTTTTCTGTTACTGGTAACTAATTAATGGGTTGTTTCATCTGCTCTTGTTAATTAAGAACGAGCGTTGTGTATTCATTTCGACGTGAACTGTTCTGGAACTTCGTGGTTTCGTTTCTTTGGCCCAGGGGGAGATTCAATTAGCAGCGAAGTCTCTATCTTCATTGTTTGGCATCTTTATATGTCGATTTCACCGACTCTTCGTCTATTCGAAGACTATTTCCTTTATCCACTTCTCCTCCTCCTGCACTTTGTACGGGCTCGTTGTGCCGGAGGACTTTACTCTTGGGAGAAAATTTGGATATCGCTTTCGCATGGAAATCGGTTCTCCGCTCTTTTGTGAGGACTTGGATCCTAACCACGTTAGTAAATTGTCATTTGTGTTTATATTTGTCATACATTTAAATTACGGGTTGATTTTATCTTGTAGAGTTTATACTTGCCCATTTCCGATACCCACGTATAAGCTCAAGTTAGAGCTTTTTTGTTTAGGAGAAAAAGACGCTGTCCTCACCCTAGAGTCGAACTTGGGTCCCTCCGTTGAGCCTGGGGTTCCTTGACCGCTAGACGAATGAGGACAGGAAACAACGCTCTCTTTCTCCGTATGTAAAGATGTAAGATATTATTACCCTTCGCAGGGATAACACAATTGCCAAATAATGGTCAACACACAAAGCCTCCGGGGCAAGATTTTTGTGAGTTTTCGCGGGGGAATTTATTATACTCAATAATTTTCAACGCTCACTTATAAGCTTAAGGTGGAGCTTTTTCTTTTTTTTTTTTAGGAGAAATAAAAAGAGACGCCCTCCTGCTCTTGAATTTACTTTCGAATTATTCCACGTTTGTTATTACGTAACAGGTTATTATTGTATTATAATGGTTATTATTTAGCATTTAGGAAGTGTAAGTATTAATGACGAATACGTAAGGCAGTGCTTGTATTATAGCATAGCTTATAAGGCACAGTTACGTGATCTTACTCGTATCTTGTACTTATTTTGTGTTAGACGTATTTCCTCTGGTGTTAAATCACCATCTTGAGTTTTTCTTCTCTGTATCTCACCTGTGAGCACACGAGATCTCGAACAGCTCTCGTTTGCTCACGGGCGGATGCAGGGCGCGTACTTTCCCCGAGAAGAACAAATTTGGACATTATTACCAACTCAAATTTTTCAACGATTTTCATGGTATGGGCCTATATCGATTTTCGAATTTGGTGTCCCCCCTCGTCTCGAAGAAATTTTCTGGATCTGCCTCTATGTTCGCTGAATCCTTTTCCTCGATAGTCTGATTATATCATTACACCTTTATTGTCTTCATTACCTCTTTATTGTCTTCTCTTCTCTGAATGATATAGTGAAGACAATAAAGGTGCAATGATACAATCAGACTAGCCGCATCCTTTTCCTTCATGGTTTGATTATATCATCACACATTTATTATCTTCATTACACCTTTATTGTCTTCCCTTCTCGGAATGATATAGTGAAAACAATAAAGGTGTAATGATATAATCAGACTATCGCTGCATCCTTTTCCTCGATAGTCTGATCATATCATTACACCTTTATTGTCTTCACTATACCATTTAGAGATTTCACTACCGTCGTTAACTTTAGCGTTGGTTTGTTCCAGAAGAGGTACAGGACAAAGAAGTTAGTGGAAGGTGTAAATGTGCATATAAATCATCATCGCCTGTTTTCAACAAATGGCGCGATTTTTTTTTACAATAAATAATTTAGAATTTCAAAACCTTATATACAAGTTTGTTACTCTGAATTAGGGAAGTTCTGCTCAAAATGAATTACCCAAGAAAGAAAATCACACAACACAATTTTATAAAGAAAGAACTGACAAAATTGAAGTAGAAATTGTTGATTCACATCTTTATTTTAGCTAAATTTTATCGATAAAGCTTTTGACATGTGGACCCGAAATGCGTGAAAGAGATTATTGAAAATAAAATGGACTAACAAGATCTTAACCGTGAAACCCTAAACAAATTTCGTTCAGAAAGAGTTACCATGACCACAATTTCGAGACGAAAGTTAGCATATTTCAGACACAGTATGAGGGGAGAAAACAATACAAGCTATCCCATTTACTACTAGAGGGGGAAATATAGGCAAGAGACCTAAAGGCAGGAGATGATGATGACGATGGATAGGTGATTTAAAGACTTGGACTAAGCACAGAAGGAATTATCCGTGTGAGCAGAAACAGTGGAAATGTGATCCATATTGGTCGCCAACCTCCGAATCAGAGAAAGCACACAAAGAACAACAACAACTTATCAATATAATAAATAATTATTAAAACCTAATCTTAATAGAATTTGGGTAAAGTCCAATAGAAGAGTTATATCCAAAGAAAATCAAGAAAATCTTATTTAATCGTTGGTTTTCGAGTTCTCGTATGGATTGAAATCTTGGAGATTAACGAAGACAGATCACAACTCAAAGGGCCATAAAAAGACATATGGTTCGAACAGAATAGAATATTCTAGATGAAGAAGAAACACAGTTGGAAGTAGCAAAGCAGACAGATGTTGAAGATGCATCATCCTGCTAAAGTCCAAAGGCAATGGGCCAGGTAAATTGAAGGGTACAGATCAACGAGAGGCAAGTCCTCAAGTGGGTACTGAAACGATCGTTGAAGGCTGGCGGAATCTCCTCTTAAAAGATGGACAAATGGTACCATAAATAAGGATAGATTGGTATTGACACAGAAGCATTGCGGTATCATTATACAGTAACTTGCTATACACACTGCGATGCACATTTAGCTATATCACATACCAATTTTCGTCTGAGTTTACATGTTATGTTGTTTGTGTTTTAACCATCCGTCGAAGTCCATTTGTCTTTAGTTATTGCTGAAAACTTGCATGGTACTTCTGCCGCGCATTTGAGTAGCTCCTAAATTATTTACTTTGAATTTTGTGTTCTAAATTTTACATTTCGTTGACATTTTAATGATGATTTTAATCGTTGCTTTCTAATATGTTGTGCTCATTCCACTGTAAGTGCACTTAAAATTGCTGAATCATCAGTTTGAATGTGCATATTGGGAAGAATGGTGGTGGGGGAAGGTATGGATATTAAAATTTTTTTTTGAAATTATTACTTTTTTCCTCCTTCGCTTTAATTCGAATGCAAATATCAAATTAGGGAAATAAGTCGAATTCCCAAAGCACGGCTTTTGACAGTCCCACGAAATGCGAAAAAGACCTTAAAATGAAAGTTTAGTTCCGTTTGGATGAGCTTGGTGCAGCAGTTTTTATTGCTTTTTAGAACCACGTGCAAGCATTTTGAGGAAATTTGGTAACAGGCGTCCGCGGTTTTTATTTGATCCGAAAATGGCTGAGCTATGCAAATTCCATGATCGTGTTGGCTTAGATTAAATTTGAAATGCGGCTTAATTTCGCGAAAAAAATATTTTATTAGAAGATTTTACGTTACGGAGGAAAATGTTTTTGCTCCATCTTAGCAATTTTTTGATTTATGTTTTTTATTTCCTTGAGAAATTTAAATAAGAATGTTACTTTAATCTTTTGCTATATACAGTGGAACCTGGTCACGTGATTACCTTAGTAAATTGACCATCTGGATAAGGTGACCATTGGTAACCACTGGATCTGGATAAGGAGAAGTAGGGACTTGGTCATGCTTATACCAAAGTCTGTCGTGCATAGTGACAATCTATTTATGGCAGGATTCGAAATTAGCGGGTGCATCGTGCACCTGAAATTTTACCCGTGCATGAAATTTTTTAATTCGGGTGCACGCAGTGCACCTAACTATTCAAAATTATGTTAACTTTATTACTATTACCTAAAAAAAAAAATTGCGTTTTAAGAATTTTTTTCGTTTTCATTAACTGACCCTCCCTCAGATAAGAAATAAGAGATAAGGATCTCTGATTTCACCTACAATAGCGCTTGGCACGGAGCCAGCAATGAACTTCAACCTTTCAACCTCAGTTATCCTTTCTCTGCATCTAAAAATAGAATTTCCCCCTCTAATCATGAGGGTCTGGCGACAGGACCGTGAGTCGTTGGGCTCCCCCTTTTGCGCATGTACGTGGACCTAAATGCAAGCACGTCGCGGCTTAGGTACTAGTAATGCCGAAACACGCTATAAATTAGCTAGATCAACTAACTGTTGGAAAAAATGTGAAATTTTTATCCTAATATTAGCACGTAGCAGAGATGCAGCATTCCAAGATATCCGCTAGATAATAGCGAACGGATTCGATAGTCATTAAAGAACGAAATAAGCAGACAGATAATTCCAGAAGAGCTCATATTTAATTTTGCTAACGGAAAATCTTATCCTATGCATTCAATACAACAGCTCACGCAGCCGGCATAAGCCATCTACCGTCTTACTTGCAACCTAAACTATAAACAGATTCGCACTTCCTATGAGTCATCAGTGATGTCCACGCGACTGCCTTAACACCCCCCTCCCCTTTTATGAACTTGCTGCGTGTGCTCGTGTATGCACCTAACTAGTATTTGGTGCAACTAAGTTATAAGACTTGAGTGCACTTGTGCACCTGATTTAAAAAGTTAATTTTGACCCCATATTTATGGTGACCATTGCAGTCTAGTCCTAGGGGATCACTTTAGGCAGATTCTACTACATATATATATGCGCGAGATTCCGTGGTCCCGGCATTATACAAAATATTGCGTTTTCAAGTACATATAGGTTCTTAAAATTGAGGAGACAAGAATGTATGTATCATTTTTTATTCACGAGAGTGTATTATCACAGATATGTAACAATACATATATGTGATAACGGTAATTAACGGTAATTAACTGTAATTAACGGGCAGTGGTGTAGCTATTTTTTTTTTTGCTCTTAGGCAAGAATTCATTTCGGGTCACCCACCCCCCCTGTTTTTATTAAAGTGAAGGTCTCAAAAATATGAAATGTGGGGCCCCTAATTCACTGGGACTTCTAAGCCTTTGTCCACATGTTCTATACGGTCGCCACGTTCCTTGTAATAGTCAAAAGAATGAACGTCAAGCACGCTATAGGTGGTACAGTATAAAAGTGACCAAAGCGAACATTGACCGAGTAAATGAACGAGCGAACATCCCCCCCCACACAACAAACATCTGTATTGGATGAGTGGAATTTATTCTGGGATCCGATCCCGAGATTCGTTCACATTCGAGCAAGAAACGATTTTGTACATCCGTAGTACAGTGTACCGCATCTGTGAACATTAAAGTAACATGTACGCTAATTACAGCTCAGCAGAGTCATTCTTTAAAGGGAATGCATTTATAGGAGCCATTCTCTCATTTCTGTTCTCATTCCTTAAAAAGAGTGCTTTCTTCGGCCATTATTTAAACGTGGCTCAGTCATTAGAACTCATTTAATTTAAGAGCCATCGGTTATTTCGAGTCTTTCGCTGATTGAGAATGGGAACGATAATTCCTTTGACAGAATGTTTCACCATTCTGATTTAACTAACGAATTGCACTCCTGTAAGCTATTTACTTTGCCCATCTTTGACGCAAATGTGCCAAACGTTTTTCTATATTAAAGGAACCAAAGAAGTTTGGCATGCGTGTTTCGTATTTGTCTTAGAGTGTGCAAAATGATTCACTGACTGATTCGGTGAACAATATGGCACATTATATAGGTAGGCGGCCAGAAACATTTATTTGATCATTTGTGTCATTTTGAGAATCTCCAGTTCGTTAGAGTTCAAAATTTTGAATGTAAGTGTGCATTCCCATATCCACACAATACTCCTCAATTTTACCATGTTTGGCGCAGTATAGCCCAGATGCTCTTGCGCCATAAAAAAGCCAAACAATCAATCAATCAATCAATCAGCCGAAACAAAGTTTGGAAGTTGCGTGTTAAAGAAAATGGTCTACTCATGTCGAAGAATGGTTTAAAATGAGCTCTGATTATTTGGAACAGGAGGAGCTGGTTTGCTGTACAACTATGGGCCCTTTCAACATATATAGATCTGCATTCACGTCATTATAAGATGCACCGCATGGTGCAGCGATTTAGTAGCTTCGGCATTATTCCATTTCATGCCTATAGATGACAATGAATAATGAATATTGCTGAAGCATGAAGTCATAATGAATGATACTATCGTAATATTCGAACTATATCTCAACCGCGGTCAGTGCTTGATTGTAACGGGCCTATGATAAATTGGATTATATGACGTGCACATTCTATGCAAATGCCCAAATTTCTGCACTTATATTCTTTAGCTCTTCCTTTTAGGCATCCCAAATAGCTCAGTAAAGACTAATATATTTTAAAAATATAGACAGAAAGTTTGAATGTTAGAATGTTGAATTCCAAGATTACTTCTTTCATAACTACTTATTCACTTCGAGAAACAACTCGCTTCAACGACAAGTGTTTCGCAAGACTTGTTTCGACAAGAAACACTTGTTTCAACGACAAGACTTGTTTCGCAAGAAACACTTATTATACACAAATATACACTGAAGGGCTTTACCTGTTAACAAACCCGCATTTCTAAGTTTCTGAATGTCTTGCTGAGAAAGAAAGTGTTTTAGAAACAATTACGAGAGCACACAACGCTATACTTTGTTCAAATGGTACTTAATTCTAACTCATACGGCGCGACGTACGGTACTGTCCAATGACACCATATCTTTACTTTACCATCAAACGTTTTCAGCATTAGGCCTCCTTTAAAATCTCTCGAACAATGTTTCGTGTTGCTATAACTTAATGTTCAATATTTGGTTTGACGTCGTGTTTTCTTTTAATCATTCTCCAATAAACAGGATCACAGTAATTTTCGAAATGTTGCGTTATCTTGAATTCCTCCACCGCTGTTGAAATATGTTCCGTCTCATATGCTTAAGAATCCCTTACTTCGCGAGCATTTTTGCTTGCTTTGTGGACTGGTATTGGATTTAAATGGCAGAAATTCTACTAGCTGTGTCCCAAGGGCTGAGTTTTGCCTCTTGTTGCGTGAACTTCCAGAGTTTACCGCTGGATCAAGACGCTTTAGACGATTAACCCTGTGGACTGTTCCGAAGGAAATGTTTTAATTGCTCCTTCGTTCATTATTGGCCTTACTTGTTTGGGAACCGACTAAGTTTACCATCGATTTTCCCGTTTCAAGATCCGCCGGGAAATCTGGAAATATCCGATAAAAACGATGGCCAGAGAGAATTACAAAGCTGTTCTTTCTTCAGACATGAAGCATGGTAAGGAATTCAGCTTTAGATTGTAGAGTTTTCTGCCGCACCCTTTGTGGATAGACATAAAATTTTATTTTGCATGCTCGTACATGTTTACCGCAAACATATAATGATTTGTAAATTATTGCAGACTGAAAACATGCACAGAATGCTAGGAATATTGTAAAAACAAACGTTAAAAACACAAACTCCTAACTTTACACCCGGCCTTCATTCAATAAGCATTATCCGGTATATCAGTCTTCAGTTTACATTTAAAATCTCGGATGTTTTTTCCGATTTTAACATCTTGAAGTAGCTGATTTCAGTATTGTACACCATAGTAGTTTACATTGCTTGCTCCCATATTTGTTCTAATTTTTCTTAACTCGTAATCATCACCCTGTCTTGTACTTTTTACATTTATTCTTTTTTTTAAATGTTATAATATTTGAGTGATAATTGTTATTTATTCTTTCGTAAATGACCATTAAGGTCTTAAATCTATTCAGTTCGACGAAGTCTAATAGTTTATATTCCTTTTTTTAATGTTTCAATTGATTTGTTTGATTGCTTTGCTATACCTTTCAACACTCTATTAATTATTGTTTGGATTTGGTTTTATTTTATAGTAGCTGTTTTTCCACATGTACAGTTTCCATATGTTAAATGACTGTATAAGTGCTTAATATAGTTGAATTGCTGTATCCCCAGGTATCATTTTGATAATTTTTGCAGTAACGTCGGCTCCCATGCGTATATTTTTATAAGCGTTTTCAACATGAGCGTTCCAATTAAGTTTTTCGTGAATTGTTAAGCCAAAAAATTTTCATTCTTCCACTCTTTCAATGATATTTCCGTTTAAAGTGATTTTATAATTGTCCCTTATATGAAATTTCTTATTCCTGTTTCTGAATATCATATATCTAGTTTTATTTACATTTGCAGAAAGTTGATTATCACGAAACCATTTCTCCAAAATTCCACTATTTAAATGCGAATGAATTTTATAAACGTGTGTGATGATGTTACAATGTGCTTTTCCTCTAATTGTGCTGCGTGTTTTTAGACATTTTTAATTACGCGACTTAAATTTTAAACCAACAACATCATAGATCAAGGATTTCAGTCACTTCATTGGAAATTGACTCTATTTAATGTTGATCATTGCCGCATGGTTCTCGGGAAAACAAGACGACCTAGAAAGTAATTAGTGAAGTTTATTTTATACCAACTGTGGGATTTTCTACACGTGTCTAAATGGTTTTCTCTTTGCTTTTGGGATGGTTTCTTTGAACCGTTCTCACAAGATAAATTTGGTATTTTTATGTATGAAACCTTTTCCTGGAAAGCTCTCTCGATTTTCAGTTAAATATCGTACACAGTGCTCCAATTCAAGCAACACGTGCCGAAATGATATTCCCGCTATTTTTATTTCTGATTTCCAATTAGTTACTGACTATGCTGCTGATTTTGAACGGGTTTTCTCTTTCTCTAGTTGTATGTGTACGTGTCTCCATGTCTCACCTTTGTTTTAGTACTGTGCACAACACAGCTGTGTTGTCTTTATGTTTTAACTGCCAGGCCGTACAGTTTTCTAGGGAATCAGAACTTCCGTTGCGTAGGATATCAAACCCCAGATTACGAATCAGCAGCATAAAGTGTCAGGTATCTCATTGCCACTCGGAGCCCGGATTTTCCGCATCGTAGACAATCGCGTTGCCCTTATCACGCCTTTCGCAGGGTGTAATGAACAAGAAGAAATGAAAGCACATTTACGTTATTGTAATACAAGCACACACGCACACACACGCACGCACGCACGCGCACACACATAAAAAAAAAAATTTTCTGTGTCTAATGACCTCGTTTCACGCACAGTCTTTTCTTGCACCTAAAGCCGCGTCCACACATACAACAGAACACCGTATCTTAACACCGTCACGTATCAAGTCTGGACCGCACTCCGTAACAGAACATCGTAACATCCCCACTTCCCATCAGTTGTCGGTATTTCCCCCGTCGCATCAAAGGAATGTCACGGTGCTATGTTGTAACCCATGTTCCTGTATTTGGGCCGGTTTACGAACAACAGCGTTTTGTCAGTGTAGATTGGATATCGGCGTGAACTGATGGGACGCAGTGATGTTACGCACTGATGATACGCGACGATGTTCGCCCCGTAACATTGCGTAACACGGGTTGTTCCGCGACGATGTTCCGTTAAATGTCTGTATGCACTCTTAGAGTATGCACCCAACTCCTCTGTGCCTCTCGGTTGTGCGATTTTTTTCAAGTATCAACAAGATCGCCAATGTGAAAACTATGAGTTATAATATACGTAGTCTATAACCTATCAAAAGTAAATAAGTACTTAACACGTTTTCATAAATGCGGTATCTGAATTCGCGCTGTGCAGTAATAGTGCTTGCGCGTTTATTTCACCAGGGGGAACTAAACCCACACTTTACGAGCACGTTCCTGGAACAAATTACGTAGTAGATTCAGAAAATATTTGTATATTAAAGCATGGGCTGCAGGTGATAAATGACATCCCAGCGTAATTTATTTCCAGACTGAAGTTTAGATGGTGATAGGAAAATGTAACGCACCGAAATCATACACTAAAAAAAAATGGACATTTAAAAAATAAGCGTTGAGTCAATCCACCATTACATACAAGAGTACTGTAGAAGTTACTTTGAGAAAAATTAAATAAGAGCTCAATAAATTTCAATATGTAATACATAGTGTAATTAATTGTATTAATTACATATAATAATGTATTTAGTTAATGTAATACATAATGTAATATGCAATTCACGAAGTAAGCAAGCGTGTATATAAGCACACTGAATCAATAGTTCGAAAAAATAGTGTACTGCTGATTAAAGGTCCTGCGCTAATGCCACAGTAACGCGGTTACCTAGAGCGCCCTTAGCCAGGTTTCGAGTACAACGGTACCAAGAACTAGAAAATTTCTTGGTACCGTTGATACTCGCAACCTGTCAACGCTACCAAGAAAAAAAGAATATTTACCGACTAATTACCCACTGTAATCCGAGGGTTGGTACCCTAGGCCTTATGAGGCTCCCATTCCTCGGAAAACTGTAGTTCTTGGCTTAGCTGTCCTTACGGCGTAAAAACACAAAATTATAGACAATTTATTAAAATTAATGTATCTGGGTTAATTATTAATTATAATGATCTGATAACTAGCTTTGAATTAAACTATTTGGAACACATCATTTGCGATTTCATTCATTCATTCATTCATTCCTCTTTTATTTTATTTATATAAATTATGACTAACTTAATTCTACAGTTTAATTTTAAAAAGCCCTTGATTTGAAACGATATAATGCGTCTTCATTACTATCAGGGCAGATCATCCATATAGCCTATTCTTAATTTTGTTAGGAATAAATCTAATTTTAAGAAAATAATATTTCGATACTCACAGATCGAAGCTGAGTTTTTTGCCCTGGATTGAAATGCACTTTTCCTCCCTTTTTTTTCCCCGTAAACACTGCTTCTGTTGAAGTACGGTAGCATTTGTTCCTTAGATTCCATTTCCCTTGTTTGCAGAAAGGGAATCTCTCGTGGAAAATGTAGAATTCGCGAAAGGAGTTTCCGCAGAATTCTGTGTATCTACTACTCTCCCCAAGTTCGTTTTTCTGAGTGAGAATAGAAGCGCCTCTCTGCTTCCAAAGAGGAACATTCATCTTATTGTAAGATATTATTACCCTCCACAGGGATAACACAATTGCCAAATATTGGTCAACACACAAAGCCACCGGGGCGAGATTTTTGTGAGTTTTTCGTGGGGGATTTTTTATTACAAATAAATTTGACACCCACGTATTAGTAGCTCAAACTAGAGCTATTTTTGTTTAGGAGAAAAAGAGACGCCGTCCTCATCCCAGATTCGAACCAGGGTCCCCGCTTTGAGCCCGCGGTGTCTTGACCTACTAGACGAATGAGAACAAGAAAAAACGCTTTTTTCTCCGTATATTAAGTTGTAAGATATCAGTACGCTACATAGGAATAACCCATATTGGTCAATACACAAAGCCACCGGGGCGAGATTTTTGTGAATTTTTGAGAATTTAAAACTTTAGTATCGTTACGCAGTTCTCAACCCGAAAATCGTATTCAATCATATGATATAGATTTCAAAAGATGTGGGACATTTTTTTTTGTGTTGTTTACTATCTCGAATTCATTTTGCACACTTTTCCTGTGCACATGATTTGTAATTCTTGTGATATTGATGCGTGTCTAAATGGACAGGGTTGTGCTTACGGTGTTAGCGGCCCTGTGTAAAGCTGATTTTAGCGGCCCTTAAAAACGTTTTGACTTAACACAACAAAACAAGATTGACCAGGGTTTAGCATTACAAAATAAAGTTCTTTAATCT
>QLNU02014802.1:69829696-69834696 GCA_006491805.2 Dysdera silvatica
CTTCATACTTTTTATTGCAAATGCTACTTCTTCTTTTAAGATTTTAGGAGCTGTTCCTTCGACTATCTCAGAGTCTTCGTTTAATCCACTGTTTCCCTCATACAGCTTTCTGTAGAATTCTTCAACTCTTCTAAGTATTTCTTCCCTATTTCTTGTTACGGTGCCATCCTCTCCTTTTAATGCAATGATGTGTTTCTTCCCAACAGATAAACTTCCTTTAACAACCCTAAGGCTCTTGTTATTTTCAATGGCTTTCCTTACTAGCTCACAGTTGAATTTTCTTATGTCTTCTTTCATGCTTTTGCGCAGAGTTTTACAAAGTTCTATGTACTCAATCCTGGAACTGGTATTTCGATTGTCCACCTTCATATCTCTTCGCCTTTTCATGAGCTGTTTCGTCTTCTCAGATAATTTGCTATTGTGCTTTTTACAGGTTACACCACCAATTTCCCCAGCAGTTTCAACTATTGTCTTAACAATGTTTTCATTTGCTTCTGAGATATCACTTTCATCAATAAGTCCTTCCAGTGCAGAAAAGCGATTTTTTAATTCCAACTTGAATGCCTCGGTATTTACTTTCAGTTTCATTAGATCCACCCTCTTACTTACTTGTTTCCTAATGAGCTTCTGTCGTTCTAATTTAGTATTTAAGTGCACTTTACATCTCACCATTCGATGATCACTTCCAGTATTAAATCTGTTCAGTACACTGCAATCTTCAATAATTGATTTCTTGTTTGCCAGGATATAGTCAATTTCACTAGTTCCCCCATTTGGGTGTTTCCATGTCCATTTTCTTTGCGGTTTCTTCTTAAAAAATGAATTCATGATGCTAAGGTTTTCAGCTTCTGCAAATTCGATGAGTTGATCGCCACGTTCATTCCTTTCCCCATATCCGTATTTACCAACCGATGTCTCTCCTTGTTCCTGTTGTCCAATTCTTGCATTGAAATCCCCCATGATGAGCTTGATATGTTGTTTCCCTTTGGTGTGTAACTCTTTGATTTCTTCATAAAATTCTTCAACCTCTTCGTCGGTATGGCTTGATGTTGGTGCATATACCTGTACTATTTGAAGTTGGTATCGCTGGGTTAGTTGAACAACAAGCCTCGCTGCTCGATCTGATGTACTTTCAACTTCCAGAAGACAGTCTTTAATTCTTTTGTTGATTAAGAAGCCAACACCACTTGTTCTTCCAGTTTCCGTTCCTCTATAATAAAACAAATGTCCGCTTTTCAGTTCCACCAACTCTTCACCTTTTCTTCTAACTTCACTGAGTCCTACAATGTCCCATTTGATCTTGTCAAGTTCTTCTTCCAATTCCTGAAGTTTTGCTTCAGAAGCAAGGGATCGTCCATTATACGTTGCCAAGGTCAATAACAAACGGCAGCCTGGGCCATTCCAGTGATTCTTAGCACCCCCTGCTTTCATGCCACACTGACCGCTGCCTTGATCAGGAGCACTCCAGCACCTGGAGACTAGGGGCCATGGTTTCTGGTGTGTCAACATAATGGAGGAATTAGCCATAATTTCACCACGCTGGCTAGACGGGTTGGTGAATTAGCCCTCCCCTTCCGCCTTTCTATCCGTGCAGCAAATATTAATTTGCCACATAAATAGAAAGCTCAGCCTGCACCACTTGAAGGCGGGGTAGGACACTAGGTTACTGGCCTGGCCGGTTCCACACATCGTCACATACGTTCAGCGTGTGGGTCTCCTTCCAGTTAGATACCAGCAACCCTTTTGCAGGCCATATATATATATATATATATATATTTTAAAGGATTTAAAAAAATTAAATAAATTGAATGAAAAGAAGCATAAGCAATTCATAAAAGGTGACTGCGCAAAAGCTGCAATTGCATTTTTTATGATGAAAATAGTATTTTTAGAAATGTAAGAAAGTTATGAAAAATTGAAATGACAGGAAATTGACAGAAATAGAGATAGCAGAAACACAGTAAAAACATTAAAAATAAAAAAAAACAGAATAACAGTAAATTAGTAAAACTTTTCACTACCAACAACAACTTCTTAATTCTTCTTCTTCTCTTTCGCAACAACAACTTCATAGGAAATACAAAAACACAGCGATTAAAAACCAATAATTTCAGAAATCTTCCACTGTTATTTATTGCTGGAAAAATAATCAAAATTTCAAGGTTTTGGAACTTTCCATTAGTTATCAACCTAGATCATCTTTGGAGTTTCCGGAAACTTTCCATGTTTATGAATAGTTAGATAACCCCGTTAATAATCATCAATCCACTCCCAGGTTCAGCAATGTGTGGAAGGCTCTATTAAATGTCATTGACAATTTCCGCTTTTCCTACCTCTTTTAATTTTTCAAAACAGGGGGTCGACGAAAGACCCCCCTTTGTTTCTTGATTTCGAAATATGTCCGTCAATAGCTAGGCACGAAATAACAACTCTGTCTTCACTTTCGGTTCACTTCAGACGATTCCTGCGAAGGACATCAACGTCTGTCCGAAGCGCGTTGATATGTTCCACTCAGCGTCAAAAACTCAACTGCACTTTTACTGCTAACTTTTAAAGCATTTTTGCTTACAGAAGGGCTCTGTTGCGCTTAAGATCACCAAAGCTGATAACTAATCGGGATCTAATTTCGACTCAGTAATACGTGATCCCTATTTTGTTTTCCTGCGCCGAGTTGCAGAATTGATAAGCTCATTTATCGCTTGGCAGGCTAGTTAAGGATCAGCGTGAATTATGACGTCGTCTATCATATAATGGAAGTTTAAACAGTACGGAATATAACGATCTCGGATGTGCGAGTGAAGTCCATATCTCCTCTTAAACTGCTTGGAAGACAGGTCAGAATTGAGATGACACCAATGTGCATGTAAGTGTTTTTGTAAATGGCCATGCCTAGCAAGGATTCTAAAATTCACCATATACACTTGCCGTGGAAGTTTAATATGGATGGACCTTAGAAGATAGTTTCTCCCAGATCTTTCGCAGGCTTGAATTTCATTCTCTGTTGCTATTGTATGTTTCACTTTTATAGCTATTTCCATATGAGTCTAGCGATAGGCACTGGCGTACGCAGGGGGTGTTGATGGGGGTTGTAACCCCCCATTGCAATGCAATTTTCTGTATATATTTCTGTATATGTGAGTTGTAGCTCTGTAACCTCCCCATTGAGCCTATAACCACCTCATGAACTTTCTGCGTACGCCTATGGTGATATGTTATAGGGTGGCAAGACCGGGGTAGTTCAGACCTGCTTTGTAAGATGATCTACTGTTTCCTTACCATGTATCCCATAGTGGAATCGTTGGGCGAGTTTTAACGTTGAAAATGTTCTGCGCAGTTATTCCCATAAAAATCGACCCAAAATTTGCGTTATGTTGCAATAGTTACGTTATGTTATCAAATGATCATCGACAAATGATAATTAAGTGACTGGTGATCAAGTAATCATCGACAAATGATAATTGATTGATGATCAAGTAATCATCGACAAATGATGATTGATGATCAAGTAATCATCGACAAATGATGATTGATGATCAAGTAATCATCGACAAATGATAATTAAGTGATTGATGATCAAGTAATCATCGACAAATGATTATCGATTGATCATCAACAAGTGACAATCAAGTGGTAATCGACAAGTGATAATCAAGCGGTAATCGACAAGTGAGAATTATCGAGTGGCAACGCTATACTTTGCACTACGTTTCCTAAAGTGCAGAATTTTATGTTAGTCATTCTTCATGGCAGTAAGCGAGAGTATAAAAAGAAAAGAAACTTTTTTCTAAAATACAGGATACTTATGCTCGTACTTTCTGCATGCCAACAGGCGAGAGTAAAAGCAAAGGAAAAGCATTTTTATACAGGTGTGCATATAGGAGCAGTAAAATTTAGGAGGGGATAACTTCTATGCATAGCTGTATATAGGTGCAGTAGCACTTAGGGGAGGGTTTCGGTGTATGTTTAAGTAACAAAATCCCCTTAATGAGCGAAAAACGAATGACGTGATTATACGTCGAAGAATTCCCATTAGTGCTTGTGATTAAGTCCAGAATATAATAGACTTATTAACGCAAGTGGTTCTCCAGATTTAAATTTTTAATTAAGAGAGATTATTATGGGTCTTACCCACTCTTTATTACCTTAATTATTTATGTACCCTTTTGCATTGTTCAAATTCGTCTATATCTCAAAAATGGTTGAGCTTCAATGGATAATTCCATGGATATTTTTTTACTCCCTGCGGCGAGACTTTCCGAATGACACCACTTTTGTCAAAATTGGTGACTCGGGCTTGGCGCGCTTCCCTGGTTAGTAAGAATATTTTCAACGGTAAAAGCACCATGTTTTTCTTTTGAAAATTAATTACTTGGGCAAAAAAAAAAAAAAGCATATCCAGTAGGTGTCATGGTTTCCGTGAGTACTTAGCACTACAAAACACTTGCGACATAGATAAATGTTTCTGTCGCTTCCACATGCGACACTGTTAAAGGCGCGTTTTCCTAGATGCGCCTATTTTGCGGCGCAACGTTGAAAAACGTCGAAAACTGATAATAATAATAGTAATAAATATTTAATAAATTTTAAAATTCCCTTTATTTAAATTACACTATTTTATAACTTATTGGAATAGTGATGCTTTGCACCTATTATATTTGTTATTTTTATTAAAAAATTTACAAAATCAAATGATAGTAATAAATATTTAATACAAATTTCAAAAATTCCTTTTATTTAAATTAAATAATTTTATAACTTATTGGAATAGTGATACTTTCCACCTATTTTATATGTCATTGTTATTAAAATTATTATTAAAGTTATCAGTTTTAATTATTATAATTAAAAATTGTATTATGTTATTTTTTATTTTTCGCACCAGCTTCTTTGTTATTTAACCTATAAAAGCGATTCGAAAGTGTTATTAAAATTTCTACAAATTCTTTATCAGTAAAAAACTGAAGGCGATTCCGCTGAAGCTAAACTAGGGCATTAACAAA
>QLNU02014802.1:69837196-69855523 GCA_006491805.2 Dysdera silvatica
TAACATTTGTTTCATTTCAAATGTATTTGGAAGATTTCCCTAAAGGTAGTAGCATTTAAATAGCTGAATGTTTACTCTTTTTCTTCCATCTCGGTTATTTCTGGAAACGATGATGATTCCTTTTCATGGTTGTGTAGCTTTCCTTACTGTAGTAAAGTAATAGTTAATTTTGTTTAAACGTTAAATTAATAAAACGTAATTGCTCACTTCGCGGTTATGGGACCCATACTACAGCATTAATAATTTAAAAAGCGTCAACCAGAACAGGAATAGTTAAATTAAAATGGCACTTTGCTTTACCGTTGCAAGTAATTGCGTCGGTGAAGCCATTTATACTGCAATTAAAATATTTTGCAAAGATTACAGTAGTTGTGTAAGCTCTTATTATATAAATTCGTATGTTTATATATACGGATGTACGTTCATGTAGATACGGATATATGTTCATACGGATGTACGTTCATATGTCTGTCTGCTTGCCTGCCTGCCTGCCTGCGTGTGTGTCATTCATTCATTCATTCATTCATTTTCAAATTGTTTTCTGATCGAGGGTTCCCCCCAACTCTCATAAATCGCGACGATTCCCACTTATACAAAAACGTACAAATCACATGTTATAAATATTTTTATATGACATGTTACAAATATTTCTATGTAACATATTATAATTATTTGTATATATTATATGTTATTTTCATATAACACGCTACAAATATTTCCATATAACATGTTTCAAATATTTCTATATGCATGTTAACAAATATTTCTATATAACATATTAATTATTTCTATATAACATGTTATTAATATTTCCATATATGAATATTTCCATATAACATGTTAAAAATATTTCTATGTAACACATAGCTATTTCTATATAACATGTTATTAATATTTCCATATACCATGTTATAAACATTTACATATGAATAGTGATGCTCTATTGCGAGATGATTTTGTCGATTGTCTCGATTATTCAAACATTTCGGAATCTCTTGATGGTTTGAAATTTGATTCGATCCATCGCGTTATCTTGCGTGGTGGAAGCAGTTCTTGATTCGTTGTTTTTTTTATTGTAAGCTTAGTAAAAAACAAGAAACAAAACCTATGGACTATTTAATTGAAGATCGCAGTGTTTTAATGAAAACACAATAATAATTAATTATGCAAACGATGTTTCTTACGTATACGTAAATGCACAGATTCGAATCGATTCGAAGCAGCCGAGTTATATATGTTCGTTCCTTCTGGTCGAAACAATCGTAAAAATATTTCGCTTTGCTAGTATGCAACTACCTCATAAAATTAATAGTTAATCGGTCTTATGGTATATCTTCATATTCAACAAGATTAGATATTATATATGCATATAAAATTTTTTGTTTATATTTTGACTACCATTTTTCTTATATACGACGTTCGGCCAGTGTTTGTTTTGAATGATAAAACAAAATTGTAACTGTTTTTTGGATATAAATGTTACATGAATACAAATGAAAAACATGATATATAAATGATACAAATGCTAATATGTTTTTTGGATATAAATGCTACGTTGTGTACTATATTTACCGTGCATTTCTTATAACGGCAAAAACAATTTAAATATTTTTATAAATAACTTTAAAACTAAATGCAGCTTAAAATACCAGAGAGTCCATTTTTAAATCACTCAATGCGATGTCCTATATCATAATTTATATCATTTTCTATGATTGTCATATAACATCGGCACAAAGTAAGTAGATGATTTTTAGTTATATACGTGCAATGAATTGGAAAATAAAGTTCTTGTGTATTTAAAAAAAACAAAAAACAACCCTCCTATAAATAAAGTGCAGGTCGTTTGGATTTGGTTAAATTGGGATCCTATTCCATAGGCTCTCTAAAACCCATATAACAATTGTATAAGCGAATACTATCACCCTTTTGCCTAAATGTCAGCAAATGCGGCTATATCTACTCACCAAGTTGACAATGTCGCCATATGCACGACGAAAACGTGCAGCATTGATTCATCTGTTCACGTGCATGCGTAATATGGCTGGGCAGCTGACGCGATGGCAATTGAACATCTCGATTGTTAAGTTCAAGGACGAATGAATTGTTGACTCGATTGTAAATTTGAGTCGATTGCGATTCTTTCGATTGTAAAAACATTTCGTAATCGCCCTTCACTACATATAAATATACTATAAATATTTTCATGAGATATATTATATAAAAAGGGGCTAATTCACCAATCCGTCTAACCAGCGTGGTGAAATGATGGCTAATTCCTCCAATATACTGACGCACCAAAAACCATGGCCCCTGCCTCCAGACGTTGGAGTGCTCCTTATCAAGGCAGCGGTCAGCGTGGTATGAAAGCAGGGGATGCTAAAAATCACTGGAATGGCACAGGCTACCGTTTGTTATTGACCTTGACAATGTATAATGGACGATCCCCAGCTTCTGAAGCAAAACTTCAAGAATTGAAAGAAGAACTTGACAAGATCAAATAGGTTGGTAGAACTTAAAAGTGGACATTTCTTTTATTATAAAGGAACAGAATCTTGAAGAACAAGTGGTGCTGGCTTCTTAATTAACAAATGAATTAAAAACTACCTCCTTGAAGTTGAAAGTATGTCAGATAGAGCAGCGAGGCTTGATTGCTCAACTAACCCAGCGACACCAACTTCAGATAGTACAAGCATATGAACCAAGCCACACAGACGAAGAAATCGAAGAATTTTATGAAAAAATCAAATAGTTACACACCAAGAGGAAACACCACATCAAGCTCATCATGGGAGATTTTAATGCAAGAATGGGACAACGGGAACAAGGAGAGACATTGATTGGTAAATACCGATACTGGGAAAGGAATGAACGTGGCGATCAACTCATTCGATTTGCAGAAGCTGGAACTTTTAACATCATGGATTCATTTTTTAAGAATAAACTGCAAAGAAAATGGACACGGAAACACCTCAATGGAGGAACCAAAGAAATTGACTATCTCCTGACAAATAAGAAATCAATTATTGAAGATTGCAGCCTGCTGAATTAATACACAAATTTAATGCCGCAAATGATCATCGAATGGTGAGATGTAAGGTGCGCTTAAATACTAAATTAGAAGCTCGTTAGGACAAGCATGTAAGTTTGTGGATTTGACGAAACTGGAAGAAGATCTAAGGCACTCAAATTGGAATTAAATAATCACTTTTCTGCAGACGTATTGAAGATCAACTTTATATCGGACCAAAAAATATATTTTTTCGCCGATCTAATAAAAAAATAGAGATAAATAACAATAAATAAATAAAAATGGGTATAATTTTGTTTGATTAATGAAATACTCATACTAAGCAATATCTCCGAGCAGTATACAATAAACACATCTCGGTCTTTTCGGATGTGCCAGCGGATAATCTGTTGGACTGCTGGCTCAGTTGGTTTGCCAATTTATTGTGTTCTTCGGAATGGAGCACCGCTCCATTATACTCTATGGTTTTGTTGGCTGTTGCCATTTTTTTACTCTAAAATCTCAGGAAAACGAGATTAGTGCCTGTGTCTAAATAGGTGTTGCAGGTTTTAAAAATTTTGGCGATGCACTTGTGGACCCACTCGCGGTACACCGGCTGCAAATTGCTGAGTTACATATTTGGTGAAATACTTTTGTAGGAGGATTTTTGACTGTTGTCAATCATTGTTTTCTTCTTAAGAAGTGATTTTTGATCGACTTGTCCATACGGAAGGAAACAGTGTGTAAAACAGATTGTGGTTTATCTGGTTCTGACGAGAACAGAACATATCTCTGTCGAAACAATTTCAAACGATGTGGTAATTTACGTAACAGTTTTTGAGTTATTTTCGATTCGAAAATATTGTTTCGCAGTCCGTCGTTCGCTTATCCTATACATTAATAGTTAAATTAAAAATTGTTGACAGTCACTAGATGGCATTATTGAAGAATAACCTGACAATACAGTGATTGTATTTCTAGCAGTCGACTTCATTTGGATTATAGTGATGAAGGACAAATGAGGCTTTGGACAGAAGGCATGCATTCTGGTGAATCCTGCATGAATTAGCGGATCAATAATAATTGGTTTATCTAACAACAATTACGGAAATATATTCCATTACGAAGTGTGGTATTTTTATCTCCACTTTGAAGAGAAGGAAATGCGATTAATAATTTGAGCGAAAATACGAATTTCTTTTTGCAGGCGGGCAAGAAAACCAATCGTAAGAGGATAAGAACTTTCTCTTAGTTTTATCCGATTTTTATCGTAGTTTCCGATTTTATGAAAAATTAGATTCACAGGTTTGTAAAATACTCGTATTTTTTTTTTAAAGACAGCATTTCAAATAATTTAAACAGAAATGGGATTTAAATTGCAATAACAAAAGGCAAAACGCTTCATTCTTTTTTGTTGAATTTCTGGAAATTTAAATTCACATTTAAATGGAATCTCTTTCTCTGCCTCTTTTATTGTAATGGAATTATGGCACGAAATATGCTCAAAAAAAACGAATTTTGACGTGCGTTCTCTTGTCTTAGACCATAATGTGTTTATATTTGATTGTTTGCTTTTGACTCCAAAAATTTTCGTGAAAAATAAGGTTTGAATCTTTTAGTTGAAGATTTTTTTTTTCTATCCTCGTTTTTCTTCAGTCGCCTGGGAAATTAGTTTTTTTTCCCTTTTCTTCTTTTTTTTTTCAGTACTTCAAAAATTTTCTCGAGCTTCGTGCCTTTCTTGTGGAATGCTGGATTTCTTAACCTAATGAAAAAATGTATTGTGTTTTAATTGCAAATTGGCTATGGGTTAGTATATATATATGAAAACAATTATTATCACTTAGTTATAATATGAGCATGATTATCACGTAAGACATTAATATTATGAAGATAAATTTTATAATGTTTCACAGATAACTTCAGTCTACACCAATTTAATGGTGCGATAGCTACCAGGTAATTATTCCAGGCCGATTCCTCATTTTTGCTTGTGAATTCCTTTTCACAAAAGCAGCATTGTTTTTCATTAAGATTGGAAGTTCATTTTATGTTCCGATACACGGCTCTAAATATGGGTGCGCTGAATTAAAAGTAATTAATTGAAAGTATTGTAAATTTTTGGTGAAATCGATCTTTTGAATTTGAACCAGTCGTTCGTTGGCAGTTTGCTGAACGTTGCGATTTTCTCTGTTCATGGAGTTTGATTGTTGATACTGATTTGTTTGATGAAACTGATTGTTTGCCATTGATGAAGTTATACATCATAGAGCTTTGCGGAATATTCCGCAACGTCTGTTTATTAAAAACACTTAACGTTTCACTCCGTGTTTCACTCAGAAGAAACAGCCGACCAAGTTTCCCTCTGTAAAAATGCAAGACTTTCGCTTGGTTGCTTGGCAGAAAATGAGTGAGTAAAAAATATGAGACGTATTTTTTAGTACCTTATCTCTCGCTATCCCTTGATTGGATGATTTTCGGATTATGCGCTCTCATTGGTTGTTGGATGAAGGTTGTCTCTCATTGGCCCAGAGGGTGGCGAGTTTAGATTGGCTGAATGAGGTCCGACGTTTTTGTGAATTTTTAGGCAGGAATTCCAAATTGATGGAACATTAACAGAGTCTTCTCTATTGGAATTATTAGGTGAAATTATTAGTTTTTAATGGCCAAGGCTTCCATGTATATGCGTGGCCACAATGCACCAGTTTTTGCGATAACCGAGGTATCATGAAAAACAATTTAATGCGGCCGTTGCATGCAAACAAACGCTAATTAACTAATTTATCTTTTTATAAATTTTGTGTAATTTCTCGTCAATTTTGACATTTATTGTTCATGCATTTGAAAAAGACGATAACGATTTATAATCGATCTTCATCGATTATTTAATGAATAATGGTATCAATAATCGTTTTCTCCACCGGGTTCTCTTTATCAAATGCTATTGGGAACGGCAGGTTACCAGCCAAGGCCACGTAAGACGGCAAAGATCAGGTGATCTTTTTATAATTTAATTTATTATTATTATTATTTTTTAATAATGTATATTGGAAAACTTCTTTTCAAATTTCGTCAAAACTGTTTGTCTTTGAGGATTTTTTAATATATTTCGTTTCATTTCATTATTTTACAAGTTTCTTTTGGTTTGCTTCGATCCGAAGAGGGATTTCTTAGCAGTTATTGCCTTCCTATTTTCCTTCCGCCTCTTCCCTTCGTTCTTAACTCTTTTTCTTCTCTGTACTTCTTTCGGCTTCGTTTAGTAGCTCATTTCGAGAAGATTTTTTTTTTTTTCTAACCAGTTTTCTTTCCGTGATCTTCGGGGGAAAAAGAAGTCTCCTTTTATTTTATGACAAAAACGAAATAGAAACTGATTTCTTTTCGGAAAGCATTCATCCGGATTAAGCGATCACAATTTGAGTTCCTGCAGACGGACTTCTTTTTTTTTTTACTTTTCGTTGGCAAGACTCAGTTTTTTGAAAATAATTTTGATAATCCTGGCCATTTAGCTGACACGTAGAGCGTCATTTTCAAGAACGTGTTGTTGCTTGGAAATGAAGGTCATTTTTTATTGTGCAGGTTTTTTTTAAGAAGTAGTTGGGATTTCGCGAAACACAAAACATCTGTTCACTTTAGGAGAGAGTGTGTTTGGTAGAGGAAATTCTGAGTGAGTTTGTTATGTATAGACTGCTATAGAATGAATAAAATTTTCGGCGTAAGGTAATGGAATGCTGCATGAGGTAATGGAATGCTGCATGGTAATGGAATGTTGCATAAGGTAATGGAATGCTGCATAAGGTAATGGAATGCTGCATAAGGTAATGGAATGCTGCATAAGGTAATGGAATGCTATATAAGGTAATGGAATGCTGCATAACGTAATGTAGAATAAAGCAACCGAACGAATGGGATGTATCATGATGGAATAGAGTGAAATTCATGGCAATGTAATAGTGAATGGAATAAGAGTGTGAAGAACATGTAATGGAATAAAGAGTGAACTCTGTCTATAATGATACTACTTATAACGATATTTTCCTCTGGTCCCAATAGATATGTAATGTATTAGGTTTAATCTTGTCTATAATGGCATCTTTTCCTGGTTCCCAGAATATCGCAAAAGACAGATTTTATTGCGTAGTGAATGCATTCGAATTAACAGTTAAGTATTATATATGGCTATGAGGGTCTGTTTCTTAACTATGTCGGGATTTCTTATTTCCGAAAGCTGATTAATACTTTGGAATGTTTTAATAACTTAAATCTAATATTTTCATACGCGCTTGATTTAATGGTGTTTTGCTATTTTATCATGAATAACAATATATATCATAAATAAAATAATAATATATCATATCACAATCAATAATATATCACAATCATAAACAAATACGTATCATATCATAAATAAAATAATATATCATATCACAATCATAATATATCAGAATATGTATTAATATTATATATATATACATTAATATACATATAAATATATATACATGATTATTGATATAAATATATATATATACATCAATATACATATCAATATATATATACATCAATATACATATCAATATATATACATCAACATACATATCAATATATATATCATCATCATCATCATCATATTCAACCATTATCTATCCACTGCTGGATGAAGGTCTCTCCAAATGCTTTCCACACAAGTCTATCCTGGGCCATTCGTTTCCACGTCACCCCAACCTCTTTTCTTATTTCATCCACCCATCTAGTTTGAGGACGTTTTCTAGGTCTTCGGTGGTCTCTTGGAATCCAGTTCAGAATTTCTGTTGTCCATCGTTGATCAGTTCTTCTTGCAATATGCCCAGCCCATCGCCATTTCAGCCCTTTTACTTTAACAATGATGTCCTCTACTCTAGTTTGCTCTCTCACCCAAGTGTTTCTTTTTCGATCTCTCCTAGTTATTCCAAGCATGCACCTCTCCATGCTCCTTTGCGTTGTCTGTAACTTTCGTATTGCTCCAACTGTTAGACTCATGTCTCTGATCCATAAGAGAGGATTGGCAATACATTGGTTGAAGACCTTCTATTTGTGACACAACGGCAATTTCCTTCTTGCCAAACTGTTTCTTCCAAATGTACCCAGCCAAGTTTACGTCTCTTGAGTTTTTCATAATGCTGCCATCCATTGAAATCGGCTGCCCATGGTAAAGATGAATCCCAATTTCTGCTTTAATGTTGTCAACTTGTATTTTTGTTTCCTCTACGAAATTATTGAACATGATCTTAGTTTTTTGTAGGTTCATCTTGAGTCCAACTTCTTTACTTCTAGTTGAGAGCTCCTGTACCATGTCTTGGAGTTCTGATGGGTTCGTTGAAAAAATAACAATGTCATCAGCAAACCGCAAATGATTTAAATATTCACCATTTATTTTTATTCCCTTGTTATTCCAATTTATCTGCTGAAAAATCATCTGTAAAGCTGAAGTAAAAAGTTTTGGAGAAATGGTATCTCCCTGCCTCACCCCTTTGCCAAGTTTGATAGTTTTGGTATCTTTATGTAACCGAAATTTTGCACTTGCATTTTTATACACACGTTTCACCATGTCAATGTACACATCCTCAATGTCTGTTGATCTTAAAGAGTTGATGACTGCTGATGTTTTAATAGAGTCAAAGGCCTTCTCATAGTCAATAAATGCAACACACAATGGAAGTTCATATTCATGTGTTCTTTCAATTAATTCTCTTAATACTTGAATATGGTCCACTGTACTGAATCCACTTCGAAATCCAGCTTGTTCTCTTGGTTGAGCTGCATCTAATTTTTTCTGCAGGCGATGTGTTAGCACTTTTGTGAAGATTTTATAAATAGCAGGTAACAAGCTAATTGGTCGGTAATTTTTCAAATCCTCTTTATCACCTTTTTTATGCAAAAGAATTACTGTTGCAGAATCCCATTGGTTTGGTATGTTACCGCTGTTAAGACATTTGGTAAAGAATTTTGCAAGTATGTCTTCTACATATTCTCCAGCTTCTTTTAGGATATCTAATGTAATACCATCATCGCCAGGGGCTCTTCCTTTCTTCATACTTTTTATTGCAAATGAAACTTCTTCTTTTAAGATTTTAGGAGCTGTTCCTTCGACTATTTCAGTGTCTTCGTTTAATCCACTGTTACTTTCATATAGTTTTTTGTAGAATTCTTCAACTCTTCTAAGTATTTCTTCCCTATTTCTTGTTACGGTGCCATCCTCTCCTTTTAATGCAATGATGTGTTTCTTCCCAATAGACAAACTCCCTTTAACAACCCTAAGGCTCTTGTTGCTTTCAATGGCCTTCCTTACTAACTCACAATTGAATTTTCTTATATCTTCTTTCATGTTTTTGCGCAAAGTTTTGCAAAGTTCTACATACTCGATCTTGCGACTGGTATTTTGATTGTCCACCTTCATAAGTCTTCGCCTTTTCATGAGTTGTTTCGTCTTCTCAGATAATTTGCTATTCTGCTTTTTACATATTACACCACCAATTTCCCCAGCAGTTTCAATTATTGTCTTAACAATGTTTTCATTTGCTTCTGAGATGTCAACTTCTTCAATAAGTCCTTCCAGTGCAGAAAAGCGATTTTTTAATTCCAACTTGAATGCCTCGGTATTTTCTTTTAATTTCTTTAAATCCACCCTCAATCTCTACATCAATATACATATCAATATATATAATATATCATATCATAATATATCATAAATAAAATAAGTTGTGTGATTAGGGTAAAAAGCTAGTGAATGGCCATTCCTTGGTTCTATTTATATGAAAGAAAATTTTCTTTGTTCATCTTATAAAATAATGTATATATATATAAAATAACCTAATCTATATAACATGCTGTACTATCGTACATAAATGTTTCTCAACCGGTGTTTCACGGAGCCGTGAGGTTTCGTGAAACGTCACTAGGGTCTCGCGAAGATTAGTGAATTATTGAAGAATTTTAGCTTTGTGTGTAATGAATTTGGGAGGGTCTCTTTCACACACACACACACATTAAAATTTGCTTCAAATGCAATATTTTCTTGGCATATGCATTTGTTTATTTGATATTTTGCAGTTTTGTGTTTATAGATACATAAGGTTACTTTTGTTTGTGTGAATGAAAACCTCCTCATGAGGTCCCATGCACATCGACTTTACATATATTTTTTGTCATGAACTTATATAGCAATAGTTTTTTAATTAAATCGGCTATCCGAAAAAATATATCGAGCTTTCCTTATGAATTTTAAGTTTAGAAATAACAAAGGAAGATATGACACAAATAGTTTTATGTAGGGGTTTCCTCGAATGTGAATATTAGTTAAAGGGTTCCGCAATGGCAAAAAAGTTGAGGGACGCTGGTATACATTACAGGTTGTTGAAAGATGTCTCGCAGAATATTATTTAGGGATTATAGTTCTTTTAATACGAGCTGAAGGAACACCATCTGGTCTGCGTTATTCAGTTTTCTTTGGTTGGTTATCGTATTCTGTTGATGGATGATGGTCTTGTTTCCGTTCAAAGATGGTAGTTTTTATGTCAGCTGTTTGTGTTTCTTTTTCGCTTATATGAACATATAAGACGTCGCATGCATTGTTCCATTTTCCGCGGTAAGTGTTATTTATAATAGTTACGATGTATATATTGGTCTTTCAAATCAAAATTGTGCTCTTATCTATGTGTATTCTGTAATATCGGTATATATTTTGATGTAATTTTGAAGATCGATGTCTATTTCGATGTTATTTTTTAATATCGATGACAATTTCGATGTAATTTTGTAAGGTTGATGTATATTTCTATATTTGTAACGTTGATGTATATTTCTATATTACTTTGTAACGTTGATGTATATTTCTATATTACTTTGTAGCGTTGATGTATATTTCTATATTACTTTGTAATATCGGTATATATTTCGATGTATCTTTTTAATATCGATGTATATTTCGTGTCAATTCTCAAATATTGATGTATATTTCGAGGCAATTCTCAAATATCGATACATATTTCGACGTAATTCTCCAGTATCGATGTACATTTCCATTTAATTTTTATGTTATATATGATCGACGTATATGTAAGATTTCGTATTTACGGTATTTATGAATATGAAGGGACAATATTTTATTTGCAATTTATAACTTACGTTATGTATGATGTAGAGTAATTTTATGTAGGCCTATATAAAGAATTGCGTACTACTTCGTTAGAAAAAGTTAGAAGTTTGTTAGAAGAAAGGTGTGAGACGTCCTATGTGTGTAGGAAGAGATGATCATGGATGGTATAGAGGAAGGTCTCAGAAGAATGAGAGCGTCAAAAGTAATGTTATGTTGTAATTGACGCTATACTTAACAGTGGGAAACTTCTTGATGACATCAAAATACTAACCAGCTTCGTACTATATGCATTTGATTTAATGGATGTTCGTAGTTTTGTTTTCAAACCGAATGTGACATTTAAACTATATTTACTTCGCTTCATATCAGTATGGATATATAAAAGGAATAAAATGTAACTGCTTATGCTAAATGTAGTATTTTTTAGTATGTTTATTCCCTTTATAGTTATGGAATTGTATTTTAAGTTGTTTTACTTTTGAGGATTTAATCTTCTATTTTCTGACCTTTGCTGAAAGTGAAGTGAGTGAAGAATCATAAATGGTTCCCATGTGACGCCCAAGACAGGCAGCAATTGGCTACGTCGATATTATGCAACGGTAATCATGTGCAAGGCTTTCCGTAAATTCCGGGAATTTCAACTTCCTTCTTCCGGGATTTCATTTTAAAAAAATTACAACAACGTCGTTTTGTTCCATATAATTTTTTATATTCTTGTGGAAATCAGTGTCTTTACTAAAAGTATTACATAACGTTTCAGGGAATTTTTTGGTATGTTCAGGGAATCTGGTTTGGACTTAACAATCACCCCTGATTTGTCTTTTATCCCTAGTAGGGGAAAGTAGCGAATTTTTCACCTTTTTCGATTTGTTCATTTTTGAAACTTCGAAGCCTTAATTATTTCACGTTTTCGATTATTCGTATCTAATGAAGTTTTTTCTAATTTAAATATATAACTAGAATGTTTAACTTTAGAATAACATGTTTTGGTTTGAAGAAATTTTCGTTTTTTACAAGGATCATATTAATAAAAAATTGTTTTCATATTTGTCAAAGTAAATTCGTTTACCAAAATATCATCGTTACTATAATCAGATTCATACGCATAATTACCATAATCGGTTCGATTTTCATTAAAGTCATGAAAATTCAAAGTAACGTTTTCAGTCATATGATTAATAACAAATAACTCTTCAATTTTTGTAAACAAACGTTCACTTTCGTCTAATTCTGCAGCTGTAATTATGGGAGGTTGTATGTTGTATTTTTTTGTTGATAAATTTAAGATAGATTGAATGATGTTCACGAAATTCTTTTTTTTTTTTTTTAATAGAAAATCAAAAATGAAATGTGGGCGGTTTTTATAATGTGATACTTCGCTAGAAAACGAACAACTAATAATTTCAGTCTGGCATTAAATAAACTTCTGATTAAACCAAGTTAAAAGCATACCAACTGACAAATTCTCGTCAATATCTTAATTACTGTCGTAATTGCGCCATTTCTTAGAAAGACTTCGCCAATTATTTAAAATTTGCTCCAATTTGGAAAACTTTAATTGTTAATTAAAAATTTATATATGGATTTCGCAGAAAAAGGACTTTGGATTCGTAATTAGGGGTCTAAAATCTATAAATTGTAATATGTCTTAATTCTCAGTTAGGACTCCCACTCGGGCTAGTTCCCTTTTAAGTGTAAAAATACCATAACGTAACACGGTTCCGCCTAAATAAATTTGTATTGCATTGTACTGCGAGGCTTGCCAAAGCCTCATTCAAACGCTAATGCCGTTATTCACATAACCTGATTTTGAATTGATTTATAAAGGCTATGCATTTTATAAACCCATGTCAGTTATAAACTCACGTCAGTTTCTCCACTAAGCGTCATTTTACGGTTTCAGATCAGGGCGGGGAATTGCGGATGTAAATTGGTAGACAAACTCTAAAACGATACTGATGATGATAGCTATTTTTTTTTTTTTTTGAGGAATGATATCCCAAGATCTTACGTGAAGGGTATATGGGTAAAGATGGTGTAGAACTAAAGATACATGTATTGCATTCGTCATGACGTTTCTTCTAGGCACATGTAGTTGAGAGCAGATATATTTCATATGTCTGCAGTTTGAAACGTGCATTAGCAAGCAATTTCGGTCGATCGGACCTTGGCTCTGAAATCCGGCATTAATTATTTCTCGAGTGACAATATGGAATTCGATACATTTGTTTAAACATGCGTTCGGAAAATTAGTTTCTGAAATCCCAACATTCCCCTTGAATTTAATTAGCGGCGATTGAACTAATTCTTATTTAATTCTCTCTCTCCCTTTATACTGATCTCCGTGGAATGCTTAACAGGCCACGTAAAATTTGGTTGTAAACAGGATTTTGTGATAGTTTTCTGAGTATTTGATCATTCAACCTGGGTTGAGTATATGGTATTCTGGTGTCAGCATACACATAACTAGGTATACTAGAGTCAGCATGTACATAATAGGTACACTGGAGCCAGCATACATATAACTAGGTATACTAGAGTTAGCATACACATAACTGGGTATACTAGAGTCAGCATACACATAACTGGGTATACTAGAGCCAGCATACACACACTAGGTATACTAGAGCCAGTATACACATAATAGGCATACTAGCGACAGTATATACATACTAGGTATACTAGAGTCACATACACATACTAGGTATTCTGAAGTCAGCACACACGTACTAGGTACACTTAAAGTCAGCATACACATACTGGATATACTCGAGTCAGCATGCACGTACCAGGTATACTAGAGTCAGCATACATATATTAGGTATACCAGAGGCAGCATGCACATACTAGGTATGTGTTGTATCAAACACTGAACGAGATATGACTGCGCATGATAGGTGGACAAAGTCTTTCATTTATTCGTTTAACGAACGATTTGGTACAACTGTAGCACATACACCAGAGGTGGATCCAGAGAGTGATATTGGGGAGAAGGAAATGTAAAATGCAGTTGGACTCGCTTGTAACGAGCCTTAATTTAGCGAGGAAAATATGGATTTTGTTTGGTGTAATGATTAAGTATAAACACTTTAACTGCTTTTAGTGAACAAGCCTTTTTTGGACCCCGGATTTAACGAGCAATTTAAAAAATAAAATAAGCAATCAAACTTTTTGTAAAAATTCCTTCGTTATATGAAGGTGGTCGTTATAAAAGGCGCTCGTTATAACCGATTTTCACCGCATTGTTATTGAATTGGGGGTGGGAATTTCTCTAATTCCCCCTCGTGTATCCGCTATTGCATACATGTTGAAAAATGTTGGATGGTGATTATATTTATTGTTATTTCCACCAAACGATATTGTTGAATATTCTCCTAACAGTGGTTCCCAATCTGGGGTTCGCGACCGTCAAAGGGGTCATGAATAAGTTTCTGGGGGTCGCCGCAACTGTTTTTAGTTGCAATTGTTTTTATAAGGAATTTTATACCAAATGTTTCCAACGATTTTATATTTCAACGTAACTATATTGTAATATTCTACTAATAGTTGCTAACTTTATATATCTATAATATATATATATAAAATATATAATTAATATAATTTTATATTTAATGTGTTTTCTTTACTCTGTTAAAAATGCTTTTATTATGCAAATGTGATGGCGGCAGGTAGAGGGGGAGGTCGCGGATATTTCGGTTACTACAAAAGGGGGTCGCGGCTTGAAAAAGGTTGGGAACCACTGCGCTAACTGTTATTGGCGAATATTCCAACACCTGATATTAGAGAGTATCCCAACACCATTGAATACATCAACACCATTGAATACATCAACACCATTGAATATATCAGCACCATTGCCATGATATTTAGCCATTTTCATTGGGGATAGCACGGGCTTTGCCAGATCTTCGTTCTCACCCGCTGCTGTTCCTCATGCACCTCATTTATTTAATGATAGTTTTGACAGACAGAGTCATGTAATGACTGACAGAATTTTTTAATGACATTTCCTAGATTCGGACTGCAACGTGTTTCAGCCAGAACAAAGTTTTTGTATTCATGTTTTGTTTAGATACACAAGTTAAAAGCTCTTTATTGGAACTTTGTAAGGTTTATGTTGGATGCATGTTTTTTGCTCCAAGTTTTCAAGAAATCGATTGTTCCTTGCTGTTTTCTCGTGTGTGACTGTTTTTGTTTTGGTGCTACAGTTCCTGAAAGACTTGAGCCTGTTTAAGGATCGTCGCATACTCTCCTCTGTTTACAGCTTGTCTTCGATATCATCCTACTCTCATTCTTCTGAGGTCTTCCTCCATCCACTTCGGCCATATCCATCTTTTCCTAAGGCGTTTCGCTTTTTCTTCTTCCTTCTGGGTTCGTTCCCATAAACTTCATTCTTTTGCAAGAAGGGCAATGGGAAGGGTGGCCGCCGGAGGCGGCGCTGTAATCCCAGACAGGACGCTTGAACAGCGTAATCAGCCGCCGAGGCGGCTGAGGGGGAGATGGATTGCCGATCAACACGGCATTCATAGATGCACGTTCACGAAAAGTCGTCATTCAACGTTCCCATAAACTTTAGCATCATTGGTACTTTGAGATATCCAATAAGATTCATGGATTCATTGTCATTATTTTAATTATGCATGACGCAATTAGAAAGATTGATCAATTGTAAGGCACTGTATTCCCAGATGAATGAGGAAAACCAAAAATTTCAAAACATATGCAACATTGCAGAACTTGCAAGCAATGCTGCATATTCTTCAAAACATATGCAGCATTGATTGCTATTGACTGAAAGTTGTGCAGGTCGTGTCACTTATCTGACATGACAGTTTGTATCAGATAACTGGTTTATTTGTGAAGTGATGGAGCTTTGGTGAATCGGACTTAGGGAAAATACTTTTTCTTTCTTCTGACGACAGATCGCTTTTTGTTTTTGGCAATCTCTTCTTACTATCGAAACGCCACCTCTTCGTTTTTATCTATTGCCTGTGAAATAATGGCTTTTGTGGTTCTTAACATCATTCCGTTGGCAAACGTTTGCCATATTTCATTTAGGATGAAGCCCCGTGACCTGGAAGACCTTTTCTTTTTGTTCTGATGACTTATCTGACTTCTATTGTTTATTGTTTTTCCTTCCATTTCGCTGAAGCAGAACTCTTCCGTTTCGGATAGCCCGTTTTCCCCATGTTTATCTCTCTTATGCTTTGCTCAGCGAGAATTTTGTAATTTACATACCATTCAGGAAGGTATTACGAGGTGTTTAATATAACCAGAGAGGGGATAAAATTAAAACATTTCTTAAGAAAGAAGAAAGAAAAATTGAGAGATTTGTTCACAAATTCGACATAGCAATTTAATGCTCTTTTCAGCTGCTATTTACGAAAATAGTCTTATTTGCATATTACGCATAAATATGACATGATAAAAATGTAAGATTCTGTAGTGGAAAAACTAAATCCACTGTTAATACTTAAAAAAAAGAAAATAAAGAGAGCGAGAAAGAAAAAGAGAAACAAAGAGAGAGAAGGAAAGAAGGGAGGGGAAAAAAAGAAGAGAAGAAAGAAAGAAAAAAAGAAAGAAGGAAGGAAGGAAGGAAAAGGAAAGGAGGTGTGAACAAGTATTGCGAAAAGAAGTTTTCAGTTGGGACATTGCTCTCTTTAATAATTTTATTATATATATTTTTTTTTTCAACTTACAATTTCGGATTTAATTCTTCGCTAGGAAATTTAAAGTGCATGTTGTAAAAGCTTTATTATCTTGGTCACGTATAATTCACCATAATGGTAAGTTTCGCTACGGGCGTTGAGAAGTAAAACACTTGGGAACGATAATTTAGAAATTAGGTTTATAAATGTTCATAATTTTAAGGTGCCAGTATGCTGTTACTTGCAGAGATTTTCGCACAAGGAATCATGTGCGTTTGCTTATAAAATACATCGTTATTCTATATCTCTCCCGTTTCTGAATACTTGTCCAATCATTCTTCTGGGACTATTCTTAGGAAGTATCTAATTTTGCTATTTTCGCTTGAAAACGTTCAATGTATGTATCAAGAAATTTAACTGACTTGTGATCTTTAAAATGTTGTATTTATTTTCTGTAAAGTTATTGGACTTCGACCCTGAGAGTACGATTTTCTTGTAGACGATATATTCAAATGAAGTTAGGCGTATAGGGAGAGGGGAATTAGGAACTTGATTATGATAAACGTAATCGGGGTCCAGACCATAGAAAATATAGAAATTCACAAACTGAAAGTTAACGAAAATAAAAAAAATAATTTTGAATTAAAACCTTTCCAAACTAAAAGATTTCCAAATTATAATTTTCTTTATGAGGCTCATAGAGATTTTCCTCTCTTCTTTCTTTTATATATATACTAATTTTTACAACAAATTTTAAATATAATATATTTTGTGAGGAAAAAGTTTTTGGTTTTAACGTCATGTCTGTTTTTATTTAGTTTATATTATTTTGACAAATTTCTGTTCGTAATATTAGCACAAATCGTAGTTGTGATTTTTTTATTTAATAAGTTACATTTATGTTGAAATACATTATGCAGGGTCCGCTTAAAACGTTTACATATAATTTATTTTAAATAGATAATTATTTTAAATTATCACTTGTCTGTGTCTGTCATGCATTAAAGCAGTGGTTCCCAACCTGGGGGTCGCGACCCTCATGGTTGTCTTAAACTGGTACCTAGGTGGGGGTCGCCGCAACTATTTTTAGTTGCAATTATTTTTATAAGGAATGTCATACTGTTTCCAACGCTTTTATATTTCAACATGGCTACACACATTGCAATGTTCTACTAACGGTTGTTAACTTTATATCTATAATATACATTAATATATAATTAATATAATATATATAATTAATATAATACATATAATTACTATAATAGGGTAAATACGGGTTACATGCCGAATCAGGTATAGATTGCGCACCCCCCACCCCCCCCCACACTAGTTCTGAAACGGGCTGTGGGATGACACTGCAAAAAATACCAAATGTGCGCCATTTAGTATTTGAAGCGTGTTCGGTAAAAACATCGTGTTCCTGTGCCTTTTTGTTTTTAAATTAACAAATATATAAGGTGAGTTATAGAGTTTATTATGAAATATTTTCGTGTGCTATCCTATTTTGTATGTTACAGCTAAGACTTTAACGATGTCAGTGGATT
>QLNU02014802.1:69855623-69896030 GCA_006491805.2 Dysdera silvatica
CTGTATGTAGGTAAACGATGGCTTCATGCAGAATGTACGATTTTCGATGAGCTTTGTGCCGACTGTGGGAGAGAGAGAATAGATTAAAAAATTAGCCCAGCCTATTTGAAAAAAAAAGTAATTCATTTATATCATTATTTTGTCCATGTTTGTTCCGATTCTGAAAATGAGTGCAAAATAAAAACAGCAGATGTTTTTTAAATTTATTCAATTTTTATGTTTTATAAAATCGCAATTTCAGTTATTCTATTTTTTCATAACATAGTTGTTGAAGAAACGTATTTGATAGGAAGTAAATTTATTTACTATACGAAACGCGGCAAGCCTCATGGTGCGGCGTAACACCCGACATACTCGGCAGAGATGCCGCAACGAAGGGTGTTAAAAAATAAATTATAGCGGCTTATTGAATTTTTTGTAAATTATATTTTACTAATATATATGTTTCTTAAAAGTGTATCGATTATTATGACTAAGTAAATTTCATGTTTGTGCGCCATGGGTCTCAGAATATCGATTTTAAAAAAAGTGAGGCATGTAACCCGGATTTACCTTATAATATAATTTTATATTTAATGTGTTTTCTTTACTCTGTTAAAAATGCTTTTATTATGCAAATGTGTCGGCGGCGGACAGAGGGGTCGCAGATCTTTTGGTTACTATAAAAGGGGGTCGCGGATTACTTGGTTACTATAAAAGTGGGTCGCGGCTTGAAAAGGGTTGGGAACCACTACATTAAATGTTAATAACAACGATTGAGAAACACTCCATATCAATTCTATTAACTTCTAAGTCATTAATGTATTTGAATAATATACTTTTATATTTTTTTACGTTGATGAATCTATTATTTGCACTCCTGAGGTGGGAAGGTATATATATATATATACTATTCTGCATTTTACTTATTTCTTTAGGACAGGCAAACTACACGGATACATCTACGCGCGTACATGTTATTTTTTTTTACTGCTGACCAGTGTGTGTTTCCACACAGCATATTAAAACTCACGTTTATTACGTTAATTGCTCTGTTTGTTAAGTATGCTTTTGCTTTAATTTTAGGCATCGATGTACTCAAAAGACTTTTAAAAATTCCTTAGGCTTTAATTTATTTAAATTTTCATCTGTTTGCAGTCGACGGAGCTTCTCTATCTTCACGTCACAGAGAATGTTAATATCGCGGCGGAGAAAACGAGAGAAAAAAATGCTTTCGGAATTTTGCCAGTTTTTTGAAGACTTTGCTATCCATTGTGAGCGAGTGTATTGGAAAGAAGCTTTCATCTTAAATATTAAGAAGTTTGGGGAAATTGTTGCTCTGGTCTAGCAAAATCGATGCTGATTGTAGAGGAAAGCCTATTGCTTGGGTCTGATCCCCTTTCCCCTTCTTTTCTCTGCAGAGATGCTCCATTCTGGACTCTCATCGTAGTAATCAGTGCTTTGGCAAAGCATCAGCAGTATTCGTTCTCCTATTGATTCGCAGATGGGACTTTGTTTTCGCATTCTATTTTCGTTTTCCGGGAAATTGAATGTCCGTTGTCGTCTCGTTTCCGTATCTTGTGTTTTTTTTTTTTCTCCATTGCACGGCTTTCTGGCTTCCAATGATTTATCTCAAGTTCTTGTCCATGGCTTGGTTAAAATGCCTTGGCTATTTGCTTTGTCGATCGAAAATGCCTTGGGAGTTTGCTTTTTCGGTGGAAAAAGCCTTTCTCTATGATGTGTTTATACGCCAGTTTTCTTTCCAGAATGTAATTTTTTCAGCCTAAGCGTAGCAACTGTTTCTTCAACACTAATACAATAGTTATAACTTCGGTTCTGCAATTGCATCTTTAGCACAAACACGACATTTGTTTTTGGGTTCGAGACCTAACGGTGCTGAAATGCTCATCGGACACAAACTGCTCACTGTAGTTCGGTTGTTGATTCCCTAAACCTTATGAGATTCAGAATTTTTGGAGAACTGTAAGTGTCGGCGCACCACAACCCTCGCAGGTCTTGCGCCTTAAAAAATATTTTCTTGGCACCAATATAGCAATTGTTCCTTCAGCACAGACACATCATCTTTGTCTTCAGCATAAGTGCAGCAATCATGTCTTCAGGACAAACGCAGCAATCATGTCTTCAGCACAAACGCAGCAATCATGTCCACAGCACAAACGCAGCAATCATGTCTTCAACACAAACGCAGCAATCATGTCTTCAGCACAAACGCAGCAATCATGTCCTCAGCACAAATGCAGCAATCTTGTCTGAAGTACAAACGTAGCAATTGCGTTTTCAGCATAATTTCAGCAATCGTGTCTTCAGCAGAAGCGCAGCACGTTTTCATCAATGTGGATGTATTTCCAGTGAACGCAACTTCTGTACAATACAGTTTAAGTTGAATTTGAGAGATTAGAAATGTGAAATACATTTTTTGTACTGTTAGTTTGTTGAGATTTACTCGTAAATTACATCTCACCGCCGCTTCGGAAGTCACACAAGCCAGAATTTGTCAATTGCGTTTTGAGTAATTATGAATTACGTAACACTGAATGAACTAGCGTTAAAGAATTTACGTTCTTACGTTTTGAGCGGAAACTATTGAATGGTTAGATCTGCCATTTCTTCTGAACATATGATGTTATTTATCATAATGACATGTTTAACTTGAATTTGTAAATTTTTGAGTTGTATCACTTCTCAAGCAGAGGTGCGATATATTGACGGTGTGCTGAAATTTGACCATTCCTATACTATATCATGAACTTTGTAATTTTATAAGTAATTCCGTTCGCTTTATTAACCTAACGTTACTAGTATCGACGTCACATGCTATCTATAAATTTCTGTCATCAATAGTTTATTTCGTCAAATAAATTTGTTCCGTGTCCTATATGGTAATTGAGAATTTCAGAAGTCACGTACATCCCCTGATCCTGACGTAAATAGTTCACCACATAGATGTAAAAATGAAGCGAAACCAAAGAGCATAATTTGCACATAAACACGTTTAATAGGCTTGAACTATACCGCGATTAGTTGTAACGTTGACGAAATATGTAGCTGACCCCTTACCACAAGAACCTGTTTCGTGCGCAAACATTCAATTTTCTCGCCCATTCCGTTCCTCTGGACATATTTTTTTTTCCAGTGTTCAAAATTTGAAAAATTTTCGAAGAATCTGGAGCTGCTTTCGTTATTTCGAGCAAGGAACGTCATTTAGCGTGTTGTCAGACGGTAATGCAGTTTGCGTAAAATCATTGCCGTGTTAAGCAAAGAACGCAGGAAACTTGAGTTCAGAAAAAAGGTTTCTTATCTTAAAGGGACTGGCGCAGTATCACGCAATTTTAACGACATTAACTTCAACAAGGGACATGCTTTTTTTTTACAGTCTTCTTTGGATAGAGCCGCCTTTGTGAAGAATGTGTTCATTATTATCTGTAATTGTGTTTGTATAGCTGAAAAGGTTTTATCTCAAAGGACTGGTATCACGTACCTTAAAAGACATTAATCCCAACAAGGACCTGCTTTTCTTTTACAGTCTTCTTGGATAGAGCCGCCTTTGTGAAGTGAAGACTGTGTTCATTATTATCTGTAATTGTGTTTGCATAGCTGAAAAAGGTTTCTATCTTAAAGGACTGCGCAGTATCACGCAATTCTTAACGTGACATTAACTTTAACAAGGACATAAGTTTTTACAGTCTCTTGGATAGAGCCGCCTTTGTGAAGAATGTGTTCATTATTATCTGCAATTGTGTTTGTATAGCTGAAAAGGTTTCTTATCTTAAAGGACTGGCAGTATCACGCAATTTTAAAGACAACTTCAAACAAGGGACATGCTTTTTACAGTCTTCTTTGATAGAGCCGCCTTGTGAAGAATGTGTTCATTATTATCTGTAATTGTGTTTGTATAGTTGAAAAAGGTTTCTTATCTTAAAGGGACTGGCGCAGTATCACGCAATTTTAACGACATTAACTTCAACAAGGGACATGCTTTTTTTTTACAGTCTTCTTTGGATAGAGCCGCCTTTGTGAAGAATGTGTTCATTATTATCTGTAATTGTGTTTGTATAGCTGTAATTACTTCTTTGATTGACAGTATGTAGTGTGAATGGCAATATATCTTTAGCAACAGGGTGAAAACATTCATCCGGGGATAGAATGCATGACAATGTTGCTTTTCTATAAGAAATAGTGGAATCCTCAATTTTGCGTTATTGAATGTAGATAAACTTTAAATATAACGTAAAAAAATTGCATGAATATAACGAAATCATAAACTGGACATAGCAAATCATAATATGAATATAACGAAATCATAAACTGGACGTAGCAAATCATGACATGAATATAATGAAATTATGAAAATATCACTATAAACCCATAATATGAACGTTACAAAAGTATAACATAAACACAATGGAATTATAACATGAACATAAAAAAACCAACCGTAGACTGACTATAACGGAATATCAATATAAACTTGACAGATTCGTAACACGTGGATTATAAGGTCTTAATATGAACTCAATAAAGCTATATCATAAACGTTTGTAATTACCCCATCAAAACATATTAGCCATGACATGAGTAACTCACCGATATCAATAACAGTAAATTTATGGAAAACCAACAGGTTACAAATACTCTTACATTGGGAGTAAAACACAAAATTTCAAAATCATCAATCGGAATACAATAACAACTCCTAAATAAACTCAAGGGAAAAAAGAAAGAAAGAAAGCCCTATTGAATATATTCACATTTTTTCTCCCGTTAAGTTTACGTTTAGATCTAGCCAAGCTTTGAAGTTCACAAATATAACATTAAGCTTAGCGATTCCATTTCAGGGGCTTGAATTGCTAAACTCGAAATATAACCAGTTTTTAGATTACTGAATGAACTATAATTCTGATAATTGGTCTGATAATTGGCAGCAGGTTTCTAATTTTAAAATTTTAAAATGGCATCCCCTCTTCTTTCTCTCTCTTCATTCTACTTTTCATTTTTTTGTTCTTTCCTTTTCCCCATTTTTACTCCCTATCTTTCCATATTTTTTCCTGTTTCTGTCTTTTCATTCTGCTCAGGTTAAATATTTTGTAAAATAAAGTATTCGCTCTGAGATTACTCACAGTTCGATGAATGCCGTAATTAAATTGCGAATTAAACCGCGGATCAAAGGAAAAAGATTAGTCCGATATTTTTTTGGCGGGAAACTAATTATGTATCTTTTTTATTTATTTTTGAATTGTTCCAATATGAATGACCGTCAGCTTAGATCTTTTTTGGCGCGAAGAACAAAAGCTTGGCTAGAGATAATTGAAATTCGCGAGCTTTGATATCTGTACTTTTTTTTGAGTTATTGTTGCCTTGTTTAATAGATTTCTTTTATTACTTCGGCCTTACTTTAATTTCCATATTCATTTTGTTGTCGAAGGATTAATTTTGTTTATTGTTAAAAAATCTCAGCCGCCTTGTGTCATGAAATATTGATGACATTCCTCTTTTAAGCTTCTTTCTTTTTTGAAGTAAATACGACAATGGCGTCGCTATTATTAATTCACAAAGTGAGGCATAAGACCCACCTTTGCTGGTGAAATGGACGTCATTCGTATTTCGGGTGGAATATTATATTTACCTTGGAATATTATATTTACCTTGCAATATTGTATTTACCTTGGAATATTATATTTACCTTGGAATATTATATTTACCTCAAAATTAAAGGATCATTTACGAAAGTGGTTACCAAGCTTCAGCATTTCTAAGACAGCATTCTGCGTTAATAATGTTATTCTGGGTAGAGAGCGAGTATACGTACAATTGTGGGCTCGACAGTAAAGCCACTGTGTTTATTTTGCAGGCTTTCTTAACTGTTGCCACTTAGAAATGCAAGAAAATAAAATAAGTTCAATTTCTAAAATTGGCAAAATGCCAAATTGTTTCATTTTATTTCATGTTTTCCAAATATACATAATTTCACCATCTGGCAAAATGTTTTGTATAATTATAATTTCGTTTCATATATTTGGCAACAGTTCGTGTAATCGTTTTCCGAATTTTGGAACCAAACCAGTCTTCCGTTTACCACTGACATGCGTACACATATCATGAGTATACAGCTAAGTTCATCATCATTATTAACTTAACTTTTCATGGAACGTTATCGTGAATAATCTTTATGCCTATAAAACATCGAGAAGATGTGATGACCAAAATCTACAATTTGACGATCTACGACGATAACGTTGAATGAATAAGTAAGTGAAACATCTGGAATGTCACAACTAGCGATAGCTGCGAAAGTATGGTATTTTCGAAGCGTAAATTCCTTCGTAGTTTATTCCAGTTGTTCCATATAGACGTGTCCACAAAACAGATCGCTATGAATCACTTAACTGTGATACAAATGTTTTTGAAATATAAAGCATTAATTGTTCCAAGGGTTAAAGTAAATGTAGTTTCTTATATCAAAAAACTGTTTTATGTGTTTAAGTATATTCTTGTATCGTATAAAAACGGCTTTTTCTCTTCTTCTGGGCATGCTTATATCATACTGCTTTGACAAGAGAGGGGAGAGTTAGGTAATTTTGTGATTTTCATTTTTGTAGTTATATAATTTAGTTTTGCAGAATTAATTAAGGAAATACTTAGTTTTAAATTATATAATTAAAAAATTCCAAGAAATTAGTTTAAGATAATTAAATTAATAATTAAACATTAATCCATTTCGGTGTTAATAACGGATGTGGGTAAACATTTTGAAATTAAGAATCATCAATTTAAAATGTTTCCGTCAGCGTGAAATTTTAAAGTTACGTCGTTTATTCCCTTTCTATTAAAAGTGAAGTTATTTCGGTTTAGAAAAGGGATTTTAAATTTCCCTCTGAAGTCTCGGGTAGTATGCCTACGTGCAACTGACGATTCCGGATTTCGCAGTGACGTACCGGAGGCTGCGGTGTGGCGTTTCCGGATCAAAATTACCATTATCTAGATTAATATTATTCCCTTCGCACCTACTTCCGGATACAATATCCGGGTTATTCCCGGACAGAATTTATTTGGGAAACCCGGACAAAAGCGTTTTCCTTAGAAGAGCAATCTAAGCCTTACACCCTTGCTGTTCGATACTTGATTAGCAATCTCCGTTGTGGCGTAGTTTCCAAAATTGGTTCGCGGGAATATACCGGGATAGGGAAATTATTTTATGCTTTGCGACCCTATTTTCCCCTACGACGTAATCGCTGGCAGGGATTTCTGTGATATAGGAGGATCTATTCAATATTACGCTCTTCCATCTCATGAAACATACTTTTATGGCAAACGGTTATAGGGCCGTGTGATTAACTCCGGAATTACGAGTACATGTACAACGTTTATAGGTGCAGTACAAATTTTTTGTTACACAAATTTCAGACGCTAATTTTAAGGCAATCGTTTCCTCGCGTATATAACAAAATGGCCGCACTGCATGGTTCGTCACACGGCTTCTCTGTCCTCCTGAAATTTGTCGAAAATTGCAGTAGATCGACGTGTGACTTCATTCTTAGGCATCTCTTCTGTACCATCGTCATACTCTCTCTCTAACGTCATACTTGCGCTTCCCGTTTGAGTTTTTAACGCCATTTTCACGTTTCTCAAAACTTTCGTTTTTTCATTGCAGCGAAATTATGTCGAAAATAATTTTGTAATTCATTTCTAGTCTTATTTTTAATTAAGAAGTTGTAGATTTTTAGTGTTTTAATTACGTCATCATGATTTGTTGTTTTACCTGTTCACTTTATTTCCAGCCGCCATGATTGTTTACAAATGAACTACGTATTTGTATTATACCTTTCGGTTACTTAATTAGACGTAATACCGAGACATTAATGAGGTTTTCTTTATTCTTTGTGATTAAAAACAATAACCACAGAGCTGGCAAGGCCCCTCCTCCTTGATGCATCGTGTAACAATATCCTGTACCCTTTCAGTTACTTACACATGACACTGGTATTTAAATATTCATGACGGGTTTCTTTTTATTGTTTTTGATTAAAAATAATAACCGCCGAGCACTGGCGAGGACCCCTTCCCCAATTTGTTTTCAAGTATGAATTTTTAAAAAGTAATTACTAACCCAAAAAATAAATGCCCCAAAACACCGTCAGCAACATTTACAACATGGCGGAAACTGACATAATCTGTTGCCGATCAGTTTTGCCAACATTGAAAAAAAAAAAGAAATTAAGGGAGAGAAGGCGTGTGACAAACCATACAGTGTCACCTAACAAAATTTAAATGATTTCAAACTCAAAGATGATCTCCCCGTGATTCAGTGCTGGGGAGTATACCAAATCTTTTGTCAGTGTAATCTTTTCAACATCGACCAGAGTAAGTGTGTTTCACGTTACAGACTTAGAGAGCAACAGATACACGTCGTAAAGGCCGGACTCAACTAATTCTCCGGCGCAGTTCACTGTTAGGGGCAATAAACGTAAAACAATTTGTTTATATTAAATTTTCAAGGCACCACCACCCATCCATTCATTAACCTAGATCTTCTGTAGAATTGGATTTTTTGGAAGCCTTTTTTATTCACAAACACTCTGGCGACGTCGTAAATGATCAAGGTTCACTCTGTATTTCAGCCAAATGTGGAAAAACTTACTCTCTGCTCTCCAATCTCTAGTTACTACTTCACCTGCTCTAATGTCGCACTTCATTTCCGACAGATGGAGCGACATCCAACGATAACGGCAACTTTCTAGCGAGAAACAGGCTCCAGCTGGCAACATATCCGGACCGTGGAATCGGCAACACTTCTATGTTTGTGTAGTTCCAGACCACATGCATTTTTGACTAGGGAAGGCTAAATTTCGTCCGAAACGCGTTGAAATTTGTGCAATAAAAAATTACGCTTATAAATGTTGCATCTGTGTGAAGAACCCCTACAATTCCAAGCCGACGGATCAGCCGCCATTTTGTTGTACACTTCCGGTTTCGTAATAACGTTTACCATTGGAAAACGGATCAGCCGCCATTTCCTTGTACACTTCCGGTTTCGTAACAACGTTTATCATTGGAAAATTAATAATCCATTTTCTTCTTACAGGATCTGTTGCAAATCTTGTTTATTCTTCGAGTGATTTAAACAATTTACAGCACCACCCATTTCACCTTATTTGATTGAAAATAACACACTTGTAACACAGCGGTGAATGAGATCACGTGATACGATGGCATCAAAATGGCGGATGCGCAATCTCCTCTTTTTCAGGAACCTTACCTATGCATATTCGTTATTTATTCGACATAGTGCTACGTCATCACATTGGTTCTAATTCAGCCCCGAAACGTTAACTCGTATTTTCCTGTTTTACCCACGAACGAATTTTTTTTCTCATACTTGTATATTTGTAAACCATCTTGCAGATGCCCAGTAGCAAGGCGTTTAGTTATCATGCAAATAAACCGGGTTCCATTCTTGTTGGATAGCTAGAACTATGGTGATTCGCACTCGTTGATGACTGACCACTTCGTGTTCCATGGATAATTACTTCTTAATAACACGCAGTTGATACTTAAAATACAACGATTTATAGAATACAGCTACAACAGCATTTTGGGAATTGCGTTCCGCTACCTCACACTGGTGAGAACTAAATTCCGCTACTTTACACTTATGGCAACAATGTTCCTCTGAACCTTTATAAATAGGAACAACGTTCCGTTAAACCTTCATAAACGAGAACAACTTTCCGCTAAACCTTCGTAAATAGGAACAATGTTCTGTTAAACCTTCATAAATGGGAACAGCGTTCTGCTAAACCTGCATAAATGGGAACAATGTTCCGCTAAACCTTCATAAATGGGAACAACGTTCTGCTAAATCCTCATAAATGGCAACAACGTTCCGCTACGTACTTAATCCCAGCGAATTTTTTCGCGTTCTGAAACTAAGCACATTGCTGCTTCCCTTCCGTCCTGTGCTCTTTTAGTACTAGATCCCTTCCTCTCGGAACTAGACCTGGTTGTTGCTAGATCCGCTACTTTGCGGCCTGTTGGTTTAGTCGTTAACAATTCTGGTGGGCAGTCCTTGCCATTTTTTCTTCTTCTGTAGATCCGAAGTTTACGGTTCGATTTTCCAGGCAAAAGAGACTCCTCGGAAACTGCGGGATGCTTTTCTGTCTCTCATCTTAGCTTTCCGTGTGCCATAAAACGCAAGCAATAAATTTGTGAACCACAAGGAAAATTAGCGGATAAAAATACGGATTAGGGTGAGTTCAAGTATTACCTTTGGTGTGTGTATGTGTGTGGGGTGTTGCAGTTAGGAATTGTAGAAGTGTTGTTAGCCAATGCTAATTTTTGCTTACCGGAGGAGAGGGATACGAAGTGGGCAAAATATTGCTTACGTAATACTACAACACTCCTTTACCACTTGAAAAGTATCTAAAATCGAATTCATGCATATATGAATGATGATTACACTAATTTTGAAAACTGCCATTTGTTCCAGTACCGCCATCTGCAGTGACGTGGTGATATGGTGTTTTGTGTATCCTGAGAAAAATTCGGGTTTCACTTTCAATGGCGCTCAGCGTTTTCTATTTTTGTTACCGGTCATTAAGTTTGATTCCCCAGACGATAGAGGTTTGGAAAACTGTGGTTCCTGGAGCATGGTCGTAGATATCCTTGTGTAGGAAATACCAATAACGCAAAAGTAGTAGCCTGTTTCCAGAGCTGACGTGTTTCGAACTAAACCGTACAAGGGATCGCATTTTTTACTGCTCTTCGCTCTTCTGTCATTAAACCATTTGCTTTATATTCGCGGGACTTGACACGGAGCTCTCGAAACGTTTGTAAATACAGTAGACCGGTATACGATTAGCTCACCACCCGACATTACGATACCCCCAACGTCTATAAATAAGCTCATGTTTGCCCTGCGGTGGCGCAGTGTGGTAACGCGTTCGCCTAGTGCGCCGTTAATCCGGGTTCGACTCCCAACAGTGTACAAAGAACGCTTACTCAGAGATCTCATAAAGATCGCACTGCTCACTGTAGTCCGGGGTTTGGTTCCCTAGGCCATAAGAGGTTCGGATTCCTCGGAAAACAGTAGGTCCCGGCGCAGCATGACCATTGTAGTCTTTGAGCCGTAAAACCGCAAGTAAGCAGCAGAAGCTCATGTTTGTAAAAATTGCAACACCATGAAGGAATCACTTGATTGAGCTGAAACTTTCAGGAAATGCAAATTAGGGTATGCTATTCAAATGATTAGAATTTCAGAGTCATCACGCATGCGTGGGCTGAGCAGCGCCCTCTGAACTGCTGATGGATCCGTATAAATAGAGGGCTGTAGCGGGGCGTGTATGGTTATCTGCTAGTGGTAAACGTTACATGAGACGTCACTATGCCTCTACGACGAAAGAGGGCGACATTTCAGCAAGTTACGGAGTTTGAACGGGGACGAATGATCGGCCTTCGTGAAGGAGGGTTTTCTTATCGTGCAATAGCAGCTCGTATGGGGCGTAACAGCAGCACAGTGATGCGAGTGTGGAAGCAGTGGGTTCAAGAGAACCAGACAACTCAGAAATCCGGGAGTGGACGCCGAAAGGTGACGTCAGCACGGGATGATAGACACCTGGTCCGCATGGCGGTGACGGACCGTTTTGCTTCATCTGGACAGTTGGCAGAACGTTGGTGCACTGCTACAGGTGTATCATTGTGTGCTTCATCAATTCGTCGGCGTCTACTGCACCGTGGACTGCGTGCAAGAGTTCCTTTATACAGGATCCTCCTGACGCAAAACCACCGGCGCCTGCGGCTACAATGGGCTCATGGACATAGAGACTGGCGTGCTGATTGGCAACAAGTGGTGTTTTCTGATGAATCCCGCTTTAATTTGGGGTACAGTGATGGCCGCATCCGTGTTAGACGCTATACCGGTGAACGCCACCTTCCGGAGTGCGTTATCCAACGTCATAGTGGACGAACCCCCAGCGTTATGGTCTGGGGTGCGATTGCGTATCATGGACGATCTCAGCTGCTACGAATTGTGGGTAATCTTAACAGCAACCGGTACATCAATGAAGTTCTGGAGCCCGAAGTTGTTCCCTTCCTTCAAGGCATTCCCGGAGCTGTATTTCAACAGGACAATGCCCGCCCACATATTGCCGCAGATTTTTTGATTACTAAGACAGGAGGTCGCGGATTACTTGGCTACTATAAAAGTGGGTCGCGGCTTGAAAAAGCTTGGGAACCACTGATTTATTAAGTAGACTTCAGATATGAAATAAATTTAGAATATTTTTCTATTATATATTCCTTTTCCTGTTACTTGGACAGCACATGAGTGGTGGTGTTTCTTTTCTTTTTACTCAGCACACGGAAATCGAGACACCGTTGCAAATGTTTTTTAACAAAAAGCGCAGATGATTCTGATGTCATTTAGACGGCAAATTAATGCCAATGAGCTGCTGTCTTACATAGAAAAATTGGAGAAAATATTGATGTCTGTGTGTGTGTGTGTTTTTAAGTGAAACCAGCGATTGGGCATTTTGGGATACAATTCCATCAAGTGCTTCAGGCGTTGAAACATTGGTCAAAAAGGAATTAATTCTAAAGAATTTAATTTTAATTAATATAAAAAAAAATCACCCTTTTTGCACTTCAAAGAAATTGGGGTTTTATTTTAAAATCATTGTGTGTTTAGACGTTTAGTTTTTAAAAATTCATTCCTGAGGGTTTTTAAGCGGAAGCAAAGGAGATTTTGATAATGAAACGACCATTAAAATTTTTGGAATTATCCGAGGATTCGCTCGAAACGAGGCTCGTAAATAGTCATGCGAATTTGTTCCTCGTATTTGCAAAATGAACCGATTTTTTTTTTAAAAATCTTGTCCTATAGCGATAAAGAAAGAAAATAATTCTGCTGTTATTTCTTTTGAAGAGAAAATGTTTTATGTTTATTTCTGATGGTTTAGTACTTGTTGGTGATTTGTGATTTTTTTTATGGCTGAGATGTAGAATTTTCTTGTCTCATTCTTGTCATTTCATGCATATTGTGCTTTTGCCTTGTGTATTATTTATTTTGTTTTTTTTTGGTTTAAGGAAGGCATGTGATAAGCGTTTGTTTAGCTTGATATTTTTTTCATGGTTTTATTATTTTCACAAATATATCTCCATGCTGAATGTCTTTTTTTTTTGTACTGTACAGTTTTTTGTGTACATGGTACTTTTATATTAACGATGCTTTATGTTGAATTGTCCTGCGTAGGATTAAATTCTAATGTTGCCCTTTAAAGATGACTATTTTGTTTACTTTTAGTATAACTGTTCTCTAGAAGAGTATGTTTCTAGTCTATAATAATAATATTGTCTTTTGGTGTGGACTTTATGCATGAATATAGACCTTAGTTAAGTCCTTTTCGACATTGTAAAAGTTATTGCTTAAGTATTATGTAATTACAGAAAAAAATTTTAACGTAGAAAATTTTATATGAACATCGTATAATTGCAGGAGATGTTAGGAAACCTTGTAAATATATCATAGAAAGTATGAATATTATGTAGGAAGAGTATATAAACAATATAGAAAGAATGTTGCAAGCCTTCTATACGAAGTAGAGAGCAGAAATACTACAAATACAGTAAATAATATAAAAAGCATATAAACACCGTAAACAATGTAAAAACATAAATACTGTTAACAACGTAGAAAAAGTAAATGTTAAAAACATTATAGGCACTAAGTACTGCAGAAAACATTATGATCATAGGAAAATATTAAGCCGACGTTCATTGACATTTTGCTATTATAGAAAATATTGTATGACGTTAAAGAAAACATCTTCTTACGTTATAGAAAGTGTTGTATGATACTATAGAAAGCATCATATGACGTTATAGAGGGTATTGAATGATATTATATAAAACATTCTATGTCATTATTGAGCTCATTGTTTGATACTGGAGGAGCCTTCGAGATAATTGAATTCTTTTTTTAAGGTATTTTACCCTTTGCAGGGTTAGCACAATTTCAAAATGATCAATACATAAAGCTACTGGGGTATATTTTTTACAATTTTTCATGGGGAATTTTTTTTGCAGATAGTAATTTTTTGGCACCCAGACTCTTGAGCTCAAATTAAAGCTTTCAATATATAGAAAAAAACAAACCAACAACAACAACATCACGCGGATTTTTCTCCTACAAATTGAAAGCTCTAGTTTGAGCTGAAGCGTATGGGTGTCAGAAATTATTATGTATAAAAAAATTCCCCACGAAAAAATTACAAAAAAAGTCCTGGGTTTTGTGTATTGACTATTTGACAAGCATATATCAGCATCGATGTATAGAAGAAAAAGAGACATTACACTGATTTTTCTTCTACAAATTGAGAGCTCTAGTTTAAGCTGAAGCGTGCGGGTGTTAGAAATTACTATCTATAAAAAAATTCCCTACGAAAAAATTACAAAAAAAAACAACCCCAAAAGAAAAAATGCCCCCTAGCTTTGTGTATTGACCATTTTGACAAGCCTATGTCAGTCAACGTATAGAAGAAAAAGAGACACGCTAATTTTCTTTCCTACGAATTGAAAGCTCTAGTTTGAACAGCAACGTGTGCTTGACAGAAATTACTATCTATAAAAAATTCCCCACGAAAAAATTACAAAAGAAATGCCCCCTACCTTTATGTATTGACCATTTGATAAGCATGTATCAGCGTCAATATATAGAACAAAAAGAGACATCACGCTGAGTTTTCTCCTACAAATTAAAAGCTCTAGCTTGAGCTGCAGCGTGTGGGTGTCAGAAATTACTATCTATAAAAAAATTCCCCACAAAAAATTACAAAAAAAAAAGTTACCCATGGCTTTGTGTGTTGACCATTTGCCAAGCGTGTTAAACCTGAGAAAGGTAAAAACACCTTACAAGAAACCTCATGTACGGAGAAAGGGAGCATCGTTCCTTTTTCTTTTTCTGACCTAGCGGTTAATACTCTGGATCTAACGAAGGGATCCTTGTTCGATTCTAGGCCTAGGCGACGTCTGTTTTTCACCAATACATTTGAAATTCTTACTCGAACTCAAGCTTCGGTGTCCGAAATTACTATCTATAATTGAGTTCCTGATCTGAAATGTTGTTCACGAGATATTAAGCCAAGCGGAGAAATTAGCGTAGCCTCTTCGCACATTTTTTTTCCTCCATTTCGTTTTCAAACATCATTCTCGGATTTTGAGAAATTTTCCTGCGCCTTTCCAAAACTGAAAATTTCCGATGGAAAGAAGTAGAACTAATCACGTCTCGTAACTCGAGAAAAAAATTTTATTTTACCCCTGGAAAATTACGGCGATTTGAATTTACATTCTTAGGCGTAAATCTTTCCCGCCGCTGTTTTTGTTTGGCTAGGTGTTCCATTAATTCAGGGAAAAGTGCCGTATTTATCCTCGGTAATTACTGAAATTACGGCTGAAATCCGCTGCAGCCCCGCTCCTAATTCACGGACAATAGTAATTTTGTTGGCCCTAAAAGAAATTTTTCCCTTCTCTCGACAGCCAATTTATCGAGCGCACTTGATTTCGGAATTATTTGTCTCGTTTCAAATGTTTTCACGACTTGAATTTTAAGTTCATGTCTGATTAATGGTTAGAGAATTGATGTTGGGTGGCTGAGAACAACCACTTCACTTCTTGTGTATATCTATTCATTTTCTGTGTATATCTATTCATTTTCTGTGTATATCTATTCATTTCCTGTGTATAGCTATTCATTTCCTATGTATAGCTATTCACTTTCTGTGTATGGCTATTTACTTTCTGTGTATGGCTATTCACTTTCTGTGTATATGTATGTTCACTTCCTGTGTATAACTATCCACTTTCTGAGTAAATCTATTCACTTTATGTGTATCTATTCACTTCCTGTGTATATCTATTCACTTTATGCGTATATTTATTCACTTCATGCGTATATCTATTCACTTCATGTTTATATGTATTCACTTCATGTGTGTATATCTATTTACTTCATGTGTATATCTATTCACTTCATGTGTTATTCTATTCATTCATGTATATATCAATTCACTTCATGTATATATCTATTCACTTCATGTGTTATTCTATTCACTTCATGTGTTATTCTATTCATTCATGTGTATATCTATTCACTTCATGTGTTATTCTATTCATTCATGTGTATATCTATTCACTTCATGTGTTATTCTATTCATTCATATGTATACCTATTCACTTCATGTGTTATTCTATTCATTCATATGTATATCTATTCAATTTATGCGTTTTGTCTATTTTATTAAAAATTCCCTTAGTTTTGTTTGTATTGGCATATGCGAGAGCTAAGTAAACCTTTCTTTTTTTAAGTTCACTTTTCAGTTACCATTTTCTAAGTATTCCATGTAGTATCCATATAAAAATTTGTCGAAAAAGCGATGTTATATAATAAATTTAGGATAAATAATGTTATAACATAAAACATTAATGACCGTTTGGGGTTGTCGAGCTCTACCCTTCTTCCGGCACAGCTTGCTTGCGGTTTTACGGCTCAAAGACTACAGTGGTCATGCTGCGCCGGGACCTACTGTTTTCCGAGGAATTCGGCCTAGAGAACCAAACCCCGGACTACAGTGAGCGTGATCTTTATGAGATCTCTGAGTAAGCGTTACTTTGTGTCTTCAGGCTAGATTATAAAGGCTGTTTATTAAAGTAAAACAATTTTCATTATAGCCTATGATGTATGTAATATTAGGTGATAAATTATTCGCAAAAAAAGAAAAAGAAAAAAAGACCGATTTCTCGGCGCCTGGTGGAATTGAACCCCCGACCTCTTGATTATCAGTCAAGTGCTCTTTCCCTTTGAGTTACAAGCGTCTAAAAAGAACACTCGACGGTTATTAGCTATTTATGATATTATACAGTCAGTTAAAGAGCACTTGATTGGCTATCAAGAAGTTGTGGGTTCTGTCATTACCATAAATCATTATTTTCTTTGCGACTAATTTGTCATCTAATGTTACCACATCAACGGCCATGATGAGAATTATTTGATTTTAATAAATATCAATGGTTGTCTCGCCAGAAGGACGTTTGCTTCTTTGACTCGTCGCTTTAGTTTAAAACGCAGTCCAAGCACTGTCCCATTAATTGCGAACTTGCCCACAGTGAGTCCTGCGGTGGTACAGTGTGATAACGGGTTAACCTAGTGCGCCGTTAACCCGGGTTCGATTCCCAACGGTGCAAACAACGCTTAATGAGAGACTTTCATAAAGATCGCAATTCTCACTGTAGTTCGGATTCCTGGGAAAACTGTAGGTCTAGAGGTTTGGATTCCTGGGAAAAACTGTAGGTCTAGAGGCTCGGATTCCTTGGAAAACAGTAGGTCCCGGCGCACCATGACCGCTGTAATCCTTGAGCCATAAGACCACAAACAAACAAACATTATCCATAATAAAGCTTTATATTCGCTCGCCGAGGGGAGGTTGATCGACCCCTGTAGCTGAATGGGGAAAGAGCACTTGACTGGTTATCGAATGGTTGTGGATTCAGCACTCACCAGACGCCCAGAAACCATTCTTTTCTTTGCGAGTAATTTATCATCTATAAAGGCTGTTTGTTTATTTTAATTTGTTAATAAAGATGAGGGAGAGAAAGAGGCGATTACTCGAAACAGCTGTTAGTGTCGTATTTTCACGAATGATAACACAGTCGCGTTCTTCTTTTCGAAAAGTCCACGTGATCAGCATATTTCTCTCAGTTATCTTATAGTGGTCTTTATACGATTAGAGGTATTCGTATTTCACGCATTCCCTTAGATATGCTTCATGACGTAGCGCCATTTGAATGGCGGTTAAGGATAAGGCTCCTAGAAAAGAGAGCTGGCATATAACCGCCATTTTCTTACCATCGTGTCACGTGATCCCATTCACTGCTGTGTTAAAGTTGAGTGATTTACAAGTGTGTTATTTTTAATAAAATAAGGTGAAATGGGTGAGTGTTCCACTGGGAATTGTTCTAATCATTCGAGGAATAAACATAGAATGTTTGCAGCGTAAAGTTTGTTTTGATTATTTACATTATAATTTTACATTAATCAAAAACTAAGTTACGGTTGCAAATTGTATTTATTGGCGACATCTTAAAAGTTGCGCCAATGTTTACATTCGTCGGGTAATTGCGAATTGTTGATTATTTTTATGCCAAAATAGCGATCATTGCTCCAAAACTGAAAACCTTTATCGCCAAGGTAAATGAAACCGGAAGTGTGCAAGAAAATGGCGGCTTATGCACCGGCCTATAATTTTAGTGGCTCTAATTTAGGGACATACCTGGAATAGAGGTATGCAGAACTTACACTAACCGAATCAGTGAGTGATTTCTCATGCCTTTAATCAGAATATCACCAAACAAGATAGGTGGAATGAGAAAACGGGACAGGATAACGTAGAGGAGAATAACTTGGGGGTAGATATGTGTAAAAAACTGGGAAAAACACAGTAAATTGTGAAATAGTAGAAAGGGAGGGAGGAAGGAAGAGAGGAAAGAGAAGAAAGTCTCATTTCCACATGGTAATATCTATGGTGTACAATTCATAAGTAATTACAATGGAGTAGTGTTTAAATGGCAAAAAAGTGAATCCTACAGTTAGGCTAGAAATAGAGGATAAAAAAAGAGAGATTAGCGAGCAATAGCTTTTTTTTTTGCAAAGCTCTCTTTCATATATAATTATTATACTGTAGAAGTAGGTGCGTTACAGGAACCAGACTTTACAAATCAGTCATTCCTCTTATCTGTGTTGCATTATTTTACACCCTTTGGGATGATCGATACATTGGTTTTGCTTTTTTTTTTAAATGTAAAATTTTATGTCAGTTTTCGTGGACGCACTAGAGGAAAAAAAACAATACAGTGTGATAATAGGTTGACTCAACAACGACAAATGACTCAACAGTACATTTAATTTGATATTGAAATTGCGAATTTCACTTTCGTGTATGTGTGGGTGCCAAACAATGTTTATAGATAAGCACTTGATTAGAACTCCCAGGTGAAAAGACCAACAAACACACGAAGGAGAGTTTTAAGAAATGAATTTAAAGAGGGTAAAACGTCGAGAAAAATCAAAGAAATTACTAAAAACTAGAAAATGGGAGTTTTTATTTTGTAAAAGCCTTACGCCCCCCCTCCCCCCACAAGAAAAAATATTTGCATTCTTGCGATAAAATCCCATTAGTAATAATAATTGTCTAACTGCGAGGAATTGACATCGAAAAAGACCGGAAAGACGCGAAAGGGACTAAAAACATTTTCGCTTTTAATCCTATCAATTAAGGAATAAAGGCATAATAAAGCTTAAAGAATAATGTATGCAAAAGCTTATGCTTAGAAATCGTGAAAGGTGCTTTTAAAGATAAGCGAATGGCAAGTCTTAAAAATTTGTCCTTTTTACGAATTTCGTTTTTTTTTTTATTTTAAAACATATCTAGCTTACTTTATACCTCATTTTCCATTTTCAAATGTCTTTGATGGCTATTATCCCCTTAATCCCATTCAGCATAACACGTATCTCTTAATTTTATTCTCTCTCTCTCTAACTATATTGTAATATAATACAGTAACTATATTGTATGGAGCACGGGCTACTGCGCCATAGGTCTTTCTTCATAATTTTCGTGAAAGGTGTGTGAAACGCGGACGATGGGGAGAGTCATAGGGTCGCGGCCCCAATATATTAACTGTATTGTAAAATTTAATTTTCACTTGATAAACGAAAGGTGTTACTCCAAGATCATATGGAATTCTGTCGCCAGCCCCCCTCCCCTCTCTCCCAAATGAAAGTCTGTGTGAGTGTGACAATGTGTATATGCGCATTTTTTTTTTTTAAAAAAAGCCTAAACACATTTTATATATATTATAGGTGTATAAAAGTTTTCCTTTATTTGAAATTGTTTTAGTGGGGGAAGGGGGTGAAACTCGAACTTCATGGGTTCAACGTTTATAACCATTCTACAATTGGTATTCGAAACCCCAATACGTGGATAAACAATTACGGGAAACGGGCGGTTGTTATTAAAGACGATAATAAAGAATGGAATGGAAAAGAAGGCAATGAAGAATGGAATGGACAATAAGGCAATAAAGAATGAAATGGAAAAGAATGGGAACAGAAGGCAGTGTGGAATGGAAAAGTAAAGAATGGGAAAAGAAGACATTGAAGAATGAAGTGGAATTGAAAAGAATGGAAAAAAGGCAATGAAGAATGAAATGGAATTGAAAAGAATGGAAAGAAGGCAATGAAGAATGAAATGGAATTGAAAAGAATGGAAAGAAGGCAATGAAGAATAGAACGGAAAGGGAGCAGTGAAGAATTTAATAAAAAATAATGGAAAGAAGGTAACAAATAATGGAATGGAGAAGAATGGAAAGAAAGCCAATTTTAAGAATGTGTTTTAAGAATATGTGTAGAAAACTTGAGTGGAAACCAAAGGCCAATTCGTTCACTGAACGAATTACTGAACCATTTGGCTCATCTGTCATGACTGAAAAGATTCGTTCAATAATTCGGTCAGTGAATCATTTAGAACACAGCCAGTGGGAACTCATGCATTTTTTCTTTTATCGTTTCCGTCAATTAGCATGGTTGTATTAACACTTAACTTACTGGAAGCCTATTAATAGGCTATATATATATAGTTGCAAGCGGTAGGTAAAGTATTAATCGTTTCTGTGGGGAGATGAGCGAAATTACGTACAAAGATAAAAAGAATTTTGGAGGTAAATCACCTAATAACAAAGGATACAGATGACCCCAAGTGTCAGTAACACTGAAGAGTTGTTCAGTAACTATATGTGGAACCAGTAAATAGTGTAGGGCTACTGCCCTTCACTTCTTTCTGGGCCCGTAATGTGTCGGGGCCAGTGGAAGATGATGATTTCATTTTCAGTGAGACGTTTATTTATAATCTCTATATTTACACCATTGCTTATAGCAAACTATTTTAGTCCTTTAAATACATTACGTAAAAAATTAAAAAAAGTTTTTATTTTCTACGCAATTATTTTTTTTCTCAAATTTTAATAATCGTAATAATTTAAATACAATATATATATTTTTTTAAATTATAATTATGAATTGTAATAATTTTTTTTATCTTCTACGCGTTTTTGAAACGTACGTAAACGTACTTTTCAAAACATTATTATTCATTATAATATTTCAGTAATATATTTTCGAGATTTACACAGGGCGCCTTTTAATCAAAATAATTAATTAGTGTATAATAAAGAAATAAGTAATAAAATAGAGAAACAAATACTTTTATTAATAATAGTGTTTAAGTGTAGGCGAATTAATATATTTTAAAGTTCCCACCTAATCGAAGTGACAGCACATGAAGTCGATGAACTAACTACAAAATTCGGGTCGGAAAAATTCTGTAAATATATAAGAATTCATTTAAATTTTATCCGGCAGGTAGAAGAGGGAGGGGGGAATATTTTCCTAGAAAAATGTCGTAAAACGCAAACTAAGTAAAAGGAGTTTTATAATCTGAAAAATTGTCTAAGTCCTTTGAAGCGTCAGGCACGACCGAAAGCCCTACAAATATTGTCTCTATTCTATGGATAGGTGTTTCAAAAAAGGAGTCCTTTATCTTCCCGCTCTCCCATCAACTCCGTCTGACACTTCGGTCCGCTCGAGTGCGGGTTTCGCTAAAAACTCTCAACTGCTTTTAGGCGTCCGGATGCGAGAGTGATGGTGGTTAAGGGTCGACGCGACAGCTTCCATTTCCTCGCACTTTGTGGGCGCAATCCCGGAGATTTCTCTTGTGATGGAAGTTCTCACGTTAGGACCGACCTTCGAACCCGTGAGAAAAGGAATAAAAACGTGAGCGGTTCGATCTTCAGCCTCCTCGTACGCTCTTAACAGCTTTGCGCAACAGGATGTGGCTACGTTTGGAAAAAGACTTCCCAGTGTAGGTTTCATGTCAATCAATTTCTTGATGTCCATCTTTTTGAAATTGAAATTTATTTTATAGGGTAACGTGGCTTTTTTTCTGTTGTGGTGTGTCCGGTAATCTTTTTCAAGAAAGTATGATTTTCGGTCAGGATGAGTTGATGTGGGAATATGGAAGTGGAATCAGTAACTATAAATGTTTCACTATTAGCATATAGTTCAGCATATAACGTATTATGCAAGGGGTGTGTCGCTACCAGCTTATCTACTAACTGTTGTTCACTGTATTCCCACAGTTGTTTCCGTAGGCTTCAAGAGGTTTGGATTCCCGTGAATCCAAATGGAATTCCGGGGAAATGTAGGCCTACTGTGCCTTAACGATGATGTAGCGGTAGAACAATCGTCTGTGGTGGTATTAGTTCAGGGGTTCGATTTCCAAGGGTTCCGTAGAACGCTTGCCTGTTTATTTTTTTTCCCTCACTGTAGTCTAGAGTTCCCTTAGCAGCAGAGATTCGGGTTCCTCGGAAAAGTGTAGGTTCCGGCCCAATGGGATCTTTGTTGTTCTTGCGCTTCAAAATACAAACAAGCAAGTATTATGCAAGGTTTTTTTTGTGGACCAAAGACAGAGTCTAACGGAGCACCACAGAGATTGAAAGCAGCTCAAATAAATGTGTGCTTGGGGTTAATATAAAATCTCGGAAACAGATTGGTTTCTGTGAGCGGGCAAAACAGAGTTGAGGATGCTTTTGCTAAAATGAAAGCTTTCATTGTGAGGTAATGTACTTGTCATATGATGTAGAATTGATGAACGATGAGCATCTGGAATGGACGGACATAGATTCACTTTTCAACTCTATTCCGGTAATGGTTCTTAAAACGACCTTCTATGAAATGGAGGGTTTCAACACGTTTTCTTATTTCATTTGCACACTTCACTGAAATACAGAGATTTGGTATATATTTACGTCTTAATGCTAAATGCAATTTTGGTTGTAGTCGTCCAGTGGAAAAGTTGCTCTATCCTCGAATAAGAAAAACGTTTTCGAGAGCTTTTAACATCCGCCAGCCCCTATCTGAATCCAAGGAAAACAGCAGTAGCTTACAATATCCTGGCTGTCAGAAAAATTCGAATTTCTAAAATAACTACCTTAACTTCTTCGAACAGTGATTTTCGTAGACGCCAGTTTCTTGCAGTTTCAAAGTACGAGACTAATGGAGGTAGAAGGCTAATGGGGGAGGGGGTAAATCGAATGCTGTAGGGTCTGAAGAAGCGGATAATGGAAGTGATGAGAGTAAGATGTCAACGCCTGAAAAAGACATCAGAGAGTAAAGTCAAACGATCGGTTTCTAAAAATGTTCTGGAAGCTAAGAACCCGGATGATCCCTCCCTCTCGCTCCTCAACATGCAAAAGGCGGAAAACCGGAAGAAATTGTAATCCGGAACTTTAAGAGAAAAACGCGGATGTCTTTAAACGTCGAATACTCTCCAAACGTTGGTTTCCAGGAAACGTTAAAGCAGCCATATGTAGAACCTACACGGTTAAAAATCGGAGCGTGCAAAATCAATGAAACCAGTCGAAACTGCCGAAGAACTCGCATAACTAAATGATCGATATAACTCGCTGTACGACCGATACGATCACGAAATCGATTTTACAAATCGATAGACTCAATGCATTATAACAACATTAGTGTAACTTATATCAACAAAAATTACAGTATTGTAATTTGTGATCCAGAAATCGATCGGAGAAAAACAGCAGTTGAAAGTAACAGTTATTTGCCGACACGTTAATTAACATTGTTTTCATTCTCAGTTAAATTATCCAATTTTATTGCCTTCTCCCCTTTCTCTTTGATTAATTATCCCTTTAGCAATTTGCTTAGGCTGCTGCGCCCCTAGAATCCTGTTTGATATTTTCCCTTAATTTTTCCCCGATTTTCCTTTTAAGCGTATATGTAGGTAGAGGTGTAGTACGTTATTCAGTGTTTCATTTTCACGAAAAACGAATGGAAATGAACGAAATGTGCTGAATGACTCTTTGAATGCTCTTGTTCATGTGCCGTAGAGGTAAAAAATCATTCAATGCGCTGTCCTGGGAATGGTTTTACGCAACTCGAAGTGCTTTAGAGCAGCGGTTCTTTAACTTTCCTAGACCGCGGACCCTCTTCAGAGATCACTCGCCCTTGCGGACCCCCCAAGAATTAACTCAAAGTTTAACGCCCAGAATTTGCATCATACATATTTATTTCTAGTGTTTCATCACTGATTTTCACTATTTAAGGAAAGAATTTTTCGTCCCCTCATAATTTATTTTTAGCATTAAAGAGTAAATGCTCGTGTCTTAGTACTTTTCCGAACTTTTGTGGGGCACTGGGAGGATCTCGCGGACCCCCCTGATAGAGTCCCGCGGACCCCAGGGGTCCACGAACTACAGTTGAAGAACCGCTGCTTTAGAGCCATTGGTCCCGAAGTCTTGTCTTTAATTTTTCTTTTACTTCCCTTCTTTATATCTTCACTTTCCTGTTTTTTTTTCGCGTTTTGGATCTTTTTTATATATTTTTTAATTTGTATTTCCATGCATTCATTCTATTTTATTCCTTTGCTTCTGAGAAACAACGTACTTAGTTATTTTCTTTTTAACTTACTCGTTTCGAACGACCCCTTTTATTTTTCTGTCGAATATGTTCTTTTCCGTTTTTTAAAAATTACCCGAATATATGATTTAGTTTATTTTTCCTTACGTTTTAAGTCCTGTGTGTAATTCATTACTCTTAAAAATAGCTGGAGGGTACCAATTCGTATTGCGCCGTTCGGCGAGGGAGATAGATATTAGTCACTTGGGGCCGCAAACTTGGTTCGTAAGATTGGTTGTTAGTATTTTTCTTCTTTGAGCAACGTTCCGATAAATAAGATGGTCAGAGCAAATAGAATGCTTGATGTAAGAACACATAAATGTTAGCAAAGGATCCCAACGTTTTCCAGTCGTTAAGGCTGTCTTTCTTAGAGTCGTAGATAAATAGTAGAAAATAAAATTATTTTGTGCCATTGTAAAACTTGTATTTTGCGAGTAGCGAAATATACTGGGGCTAAAAATCAAAGCATAATCTAAAAAAAAGTGAACAAACACAATTTGTGATTCTTCTAAGAAACCACAATATTGGGAATCCAAGCGGCGAATTATTGCGTTGTTTCAGAAATTCCAAGTGAAGTATAACCATTAGTGGAGTGTAACTATTAGTTATAAGTGGAGTGTAACTATTGATCATTAGTGGAGTGTAACTACTAGTCATTAGTGGAGTGTAACTACTAGTCATTAGTGGAGTGTAACCATTAGTCATTAGTGGGATGCCATTGGTCACTAGTGGGTGTAATTATAGCCGTTACGGGAATTTAACCATTAATTATTAGTGGTGTAACTATTTATGGACTATATAACTATTGATATTACCATTAATGAAGTATAACTATTAGTATATAACAACTAGTGAAGTATAACTATTAGTATATAACAACTAGTGGAGTATAACTATTAATGAAATATAATTATTAGCATATAACCACTAGTGGAGTACAACTATTGGTACATAAGCACTAGTGGAGTTTAACTATGAGTATAACCGTCGGTGGAGTATAATTATTAGTATAACCATTAGTAGAGTTTAACTATTAGTAGTGAGTTTAACTATTAGCATAACTATTAGTGTTTAACTATTAGCATAACTATTCATAATTATTAGTATAACAATTAGTGGAGTATAACCATTAGCATGACCATCAGTGGAGTATAACTACCAGTATAATAATTAGTGGAGTATATAACTATTAGCATAACCATCAATGGAGTTATATAATGATTACGTGAGTTATATAGATGCGGGGAGGAGCATAAAGCGAAGTGTTCCATGAAGAGTTCTGTCAATATGGCGTATGAGCAGCTGAGGTCGTATCGGACCGAGGCTTACAATTTTCCGATTCAGCGATTCGAAGCTATCACCTAGGGAATCAAACCCCGGATACGGAGTGGCACAAAAAAGACAAGTCCATATAGTGGCACAATAAGGATAAGTTCGATACCAGCTGGATTTAAACCCTGAATTACCACTCACTGCGCGGAAGACCTCTCAGTACTCGTCTTACAGTTCGAGCGGTATAAGTGGCTATTATTTGAAGGCAAACCGATTTTTATATTATTGTATATTTATTTCTCAGAGTGATAATTAAGCTCTGTCTTTAGTTCAATGGTCCGGGGTTCGATGCATGGTGAGAGGCTGTTGTTCACAAGTCAGATTCCAGATGGGCTACCTTACTGCTTTGGTAACCCTCTCATCCTCCCTCAAATCGAGCTTAAGGAAATTACTAGTCCATTTTTAGCGGGTTTCAATAGATATCAAATCCGCTTTCGGTTTTTCTGTCTGTCTCTGCCTGCCTGCCCGTAATAAAAGGGTAAGGTAAAGGTCTTCTGTAAATGCAATAATGATGGTTATTGTTAACGTGGAAAACCTACCGAGTTACTTGAGAATTAGAGAGTGACGAATTAGAGAGTGGAGGATTATCGAGTTGCGGATTAGAGAGTTGCGAATTAATGTTAATTGAAACTCGCTAAATTTAAATATCGACCTTTGACGATTTTCCTTCACTTGCTTGTTTATATTTGAAATTTATTGAAGATTTACGTTCGTTGTGAAGTATTTTAAATACCCTAATGGTCATGAATTAAAGGTGCAACACCGGAAAGAAAGCATCAGATTGACATGAAATTTGCAAGATGGAAGAACGTGCAAATGATTAAAAGCGCTGCACACATTTGTAATTTTCTGTACTCCTAATTTTTTCATCCTTGTCACGTAAGCTATGTTCATCTATTGAAATCCGTACTAATATTCTTTCTAGTTTATAGATAGGTGTTGCAGGAAAGGTTCTTTATTTTCGTCTCCTTACATCAACATATCCTTTCAATATGGAGTTTCCCCTAAGAAATTAAAAATTGCTAAAATCATTCCATTATTTAAAAAAGGTGACGAAACTCTTCCACTTAATTATAGGCCAATCTCCATACTCCCAGCATTTAGCAAAATATTTGAAAAAGCAATTTACAAAAGACTTGAAAATTATTTTGAATTTCATAAGCTCTTCTACTAAAAACAATTTGGCTTCCGTAAAACACTTTCAACGAAATCGGCAATATTACAACTCGTTGAACAAATCAAGCTCTCAAACGACGACAATAAATTCACATATGGGCGATTTCTGGACCTGAGGCGAGCTTTTGAGAATGTACATCATAGAATTCTTCTAAATAAATTAAAAACTTTGGGAATAAGAGGGATACCATGGAATCTCTTGACAGTTATTTGAGTAATAGAGAGCAGTTTGTAACTCTGGGTGAGGCAACCTCTCGAAATAAAATAATATCGACAGGCATCCCACAAGGTTCTTGTTTGGGTCCTTTATTATTTTTAATATTTATTAACGACCTCCCAAGTTGTATTAAACACTGTGACATTGTTCTGAATGCAGACGATGCGACTCTTATCCACTCAGGGGGAAAAATATCCCAAACTTAGTAAGAGACATCAACAGTGACTTTTATAATTTGGAAATTTGACTCAAGAGAAATCATCTTGAATTAAATATATTGAAATCATTATATACAATTTTTCGATCCAGACAAAAACCGCTTCCTGATTTGGCTGCTATATTATTTCAAGGCAAAGCTTTCAAGGAAGAAGAAGAATATATCTCCTATCTAGGAGTACAAATTGACGCGCACCTATCACGGTCCCAACATATATCAGAACTATCAAAATCTTTATATTCCCTCATATATGTATTTGCCAAAATACGATATTTTATACCTCCGCATGTTTTGCGTATGCTTTACTATTCACTCCTTTATTCTAAGCTTTCCTGCGCTGTGGAAGCCTATGGAACAGCAAACAATACAAACTTACAGCCTATTATAAAAGCACAGAAAAGAATTATTAGAATAATGACCTTTTCCAAATACAACTCACACTCTCCACCACTCTTCGGATTTTTTAATCTCCTTCCCTTTCAACAACTTGTCACCCTAAAAATTTCATTACTCATGCACAAAATCGTAAATAATAAATTTGACATTTCAGGACAATTCTCAGACCCTGAACATGAATACCCGACAAGATTCTCCTCAAATTCTTTAGCTCTACATACCGTGAGAACGAATTATAAACTTGTAAGCCTTGGTAGGAAGAAATGGAATGAATTAAGTCCTGAAATCAAAAGTCTTCTATTTATGTCCTTTAAAACTAAATTATTTACTCTGCTTTTAGAGAGGATTTGCTATTGTATCTTGTGTTCCTAAGCGAGTTTTTTGTTTTCTTTTTCGCTGAAACTGCACCCCCATCGCAGAGTGATTGATTTCTTTGGCGCCACTTTAACTAATATTATCCCTCTAAATAGAAAAAGCGCAACCCTCCCTTCTATTATTTAGTCTATCCTTCCAGGAAACAAAAACACGTGTAATGCCGCCGTGGTGTTGGTGTCAGCCGAGTTAGTAAGGAAGGATATTTACCATCGTCTTCTTCGCCCATTGTGATTTAGTAATGCCATAAAAAAACTACTATCTAGTTCTTGTGTCAAATCACAGTCCATTGTTCTTTGCCGACTGTTTATATCTTTTTCAGATCAGCCTGTACAGTCAACAAAAACAGCTGTAAAGCCCCGCTTATTCTAAATTTTATTAATAATACTATATAAGTATGCTGCTTTGATTTATTGGGGACAGTTTGACCCCCCCCCCTTAGGGATTGGATCCTACCTTCCAAGTCTACTGAAGCAAGCTATCTCTCGCTCCCACCTCCCTCCCACCGGCAGGAACGAGGAAATGTGACTTCGCGGAAGAGAGAAGAAACAAACAGAACTGATTTTTTACAAATTGACTCGCATAAATCGTTCTAATGTTTTTCTTTTCTTTCGAGCTTCAAATAATGAATATTGAACGACGCCACTAAAAAAGAATCTGACAAAATGCAGCTTATCAGTGAATATGGCTGTCAAGTTTTTTTTTCCCAATATATCTTGAAATCTCAGATGCACAGCTATATTCAATTGCAAAAGTTTTAACTGTCTTCAAATGTGTTTTTTCCCTAGATAAAACTGCGATATATTTGCAGGATGTTGCAATTTCCCTCCATTCTCCCGATATTTATTTTATTTACTTTATACTCACAAGGGTAGATGACATGGTCTGAATCTAAAGGGCCCAATCATACTAAAGAAGCACGTCAATATAGTTTCACAAAAGAATTAAACTAAAAATTCTCTACCTAGTCTCCAGCTCACCTCTCTGTGTAAGTGAAAATGCATGTGTCAATTCAATGTTTCATCCTGCTCTATATCGCAGTTTCTCTAATGAGGCCATAAATCCACATAAAACAATACGTCTTTTTATAGTACATTTAGATATGTATGTTGATAATAACAATTCATTTTTTCTTATTTTTTAATACTAGGAAAATAATGCGTATCGAGATAACCTAAACCGAGGAAATTGTTGATTTATGTAGTACGTGTCTAACTGGTGGAGAGCCTCGAAACAAGCTTTTATTTTCTGCTCTCCTCCATTTCTAACCTAATCATATCAATAATATCTGAATCACTGGAATTTCTCCTAAAACCTTAAAATAGTTTTGAAAAAGATGTATCAACAATAACTGCATACGTGTTGAATAAATTTATTTCTTATTCTTATCCTTTAACATATATGGTTTATATACATTGGTGTATTGCACTTGTGATAGCTGGCGGTATATAATGTATACACAGGCCTGTAGTTAGACGCTTGTTATAGGGAGGGCTCTGAAAGTTACCTGGGAGATTCAGAAAGCTACAAAGGCTTAAAACCCGTAAGTGTTTTGATGTATTTTATTAATATATTTAATAATATTAAACGTATAATTAAACTAATATAGTATTTAACATTAATAAATAAATTCCTTAATGCAAATTTTGCATTGAAAACTTGTAGAGGTATTCTAAAATTTTCTGATTTCCTTTATCTTTATAATAGAGTACGTGAAGACTCAAACCTTTGTAGAATATTTGATATGCACATAATCTGCCGTAGAAATATATTTTGAATATATTTTTAACGTCAAAGAACAATTTCCATTGTCATGTACAATTTTATGCAAAACAAAAAATTTAAAATAAATTTCTAAGGTAAATTTATTTTGAAAACAATTTTCTAGCGGGGGTTGAGTACCTGTACAGGGATGCTCGGCTCCGTCTAGACAAACCTGGCTACGGCTCTGTATATAACACGCGGCTTTCCCCTTCCACGTCATTTTGGTGCAATTTAAACATTGTTTTAACTTGAATTTATGACAGCTAATAACTTCTTCGTTGAAACTTACGAACGCCCCTTTGGAAATTGATGAATATGAAGAGGGTGTGTTGTTTCTCTTTTTCTCTTCTCGATCTTTTGTAGTCCTCATTTTCCCATTCTCGTCAAAAGGAGTTATAACTGATGGTTGTATTGCCCTTCTTTGTCACGCTGTTCAAGGAGTAAGCGGAAGCGAGGGCGCGGGCGGGTAGGTCAATTAAGCAACTCCTCGTTAATCAAATCCGGAAGTAATTAACAATAACTTTGGAATTTGCGAAAGGCGGCCGTCTTCCAACCAATTTTCGATGTGAAGCATTAATTATCAATTTAAGAGTGCTCCTAAAGTAGTATTCTGATCTTCGTTCATAATAATTCTTTTATTAGTAATCGTTAACACCCATGTGGAGGAGCACCAGCAAGTGCGATGATTGGACTGCTGTGTCTTTGTTTGAAACCCACACCATAATAGATAGCCATAAATAGCCATAGATGGATAGCCATAAATCTGAGTCAGAAATACACATGCGTCACCTACATTCGCCTCGACGTGTTTCCACGCCCCGTATCATTCGCGTTATTAACTCAGAAACGTTAGCCTATGGTTTTCGATATTGGTGAAAACCTACCCATTTTTTTCTGGCTTCTTGTGTACGCTTTTTGTGGTTTTAAGTGGCAACGGTTAAGAAAGCCTGCAAAGCAAACATTTATATTGTGAGAGCCCACAGATATCTGCAATGTGTTAAACTCTATTGAACTGCCTAAGCTTACCGCATTATTTGTTCCGCAATTATTTTGTTATTAATATTATTTGGTTCATTATTGTTTAATTGTAATAATTATTTACATAATTATTTGTTCTGAATTGAGTACATTTGCAATGAGTTTTTTTTTTTTTTACATTGACTTGAAAATTTTTAATAAATCTTTTTGATGTGAGGGGCATCATGGGTGAGATATTCAAAAGTTTTGGTCATTGCTTTTTTTACTGTATACAAAATCATGGTCTACTCCTTCACGATAAGAACTGCTCCTTGAGGTTCCTTGCATTGATCCATTTGTGGTCAGTTGCCAAACTACTTTTTTGCTAATTGTGCTAACTTTAGGGAGGGCTATAGCCCTCCTTAAATATTATATATAATATCCTAGTTTATAATATACGGGTCAAAGAGATTTCGTTTGAGCTACAAAACCTACACTGAAATTTAATTTCATCGAAAATTACTGAGTAGTCTCTTGGATGCACTTTTGCGAAAGTGACATAATTTTGACTATTCAAATCTTGATATTTGTTTGGATTTTTTATGGCGCAAGAGCATCTGGGCTATACTGCGCCAAAAAGGGGACATCAAATCTTTAAGTAAGTTTGCCGACTATTAAAGATTTCTGAAGGCACAGGCGTAATCTGGCGGGGGCAAGGGTGCACTTGCCCCCAGTTTTTTAGAAAAGTGGCAAAGTCATACTTTTTCGCCCATACGTTTTTTTTTTTGCCTCCCAGTTTACACTGTATTTAATCCCCAAGTTACGCCTGCCTATGTCTGTTAGGTTTTAGTTCTCTCCAATGTCGATTAGCACTTTCGATGTTACTATCATCCGTTACCATTGCCCCATATGGGATCATTCACAAAAGACATTCGCATGAATTTTGCACATTTTAACCCCACCTTGGTCCGCGCTCATCGGATTTCACTTAACCCCCTGTGGCGGACGTCCGGCAGACGACAAACCCCCCACCTCACGTTCTTGAAAATTCCAAAAATTTTGTTCAACATCTCGAAATTACAATTACGTAAAAAAATATTTTTTTTTTATATTCGACATCTTATACAATTCGTTTTAGTATATAGGTGTGTTATATTTGCCTATGAGCGAATGTAACTGACCGACGCCATTTAAGCAATAAAGAAAAATTATTTTTAGGACAAAGCGTTTACATTCATTCATATATGTCTGTAGAGTTCCAAGGACGGAAACAAAACATTAGTAAAGCCTGTGGAAATCCATGGGCCAGAAGAGGGCAAGTGTCTCTTTTACCCCATCTTCGAGCGCCAATATCCATCGCCACCCCATTAGGCATTCCGGCTGATTATTCCCAGGCCTCTGATGGGAATCAGATAAAGTCACTCGTCTCCTTAATCTTCCTGTATTTCTCCCCCAAAACAAACAAGAAAAGTCACAAAACATTGGTGATGTCCATCTTCCGTACTTTCTAAAAAAAACCACCTTTTTTCTGAAATTCCAACACGTGCTTTAAATTGTCATGTAATTTACGTTTGGAGAAAAAAATAAAAGTGTTTTCCACCAAATTTGTAAGAAAAAAATTAAAATGAGGAATTACGTTATAAAAATTAGTCTTTACCTCCAAATTTATAAGAAAAAATTAAAATACGGATGGTCCTTAATGAAGTCATCTCCTTCCCCCCTTCGTCCTGCTTTGTCCGCTTGGGCCTTCCCCCCCTTAAGCAAGGACGGCGCAAGCGAACTTGGCGCATTAAGCGGACTACCTGTGCCACGCCCCCTCAGGAAATCGCTTCACTGATGCATTTTAAATAGAAAGTAGTGATATGCTTATATACGAAAAAAAAAAAAAAGTGATTATGATGGGATACACAGTCACTGGCAGATCCAGGGGGGGGGCGATTGTGCGACCGCCCCCTCCTGAGTTGAGATTATATTATGGAAAATGAAATGAAAAGTACTGGACACTGGCTAAAAATAGGAATCGGAAACAAATCCCTCCCCCCGACGGCACCCCTTCAAAGGTTTCTGGATCCACCATTATATATAGTCGAAGGATTGACTGAAAATGTCTGTAAGTTTACTCCAGACTGGGTAACATTTCAAAAATCTTGATTTAGTGTTTGCATGTCGATACAGAGCTAAATTTGTAACTATGACGGTATACGATATCGAAGGATTGACGTGAGTAAGTTCCCAATCCAACGGCGTTTATGACCGCGGGGTGCAATGGAACTCAGAAGTGTATTAATACATTTATTTTTACAAACAGTCGTTGACCTCGCCGCCGAAGTTTACATTTTTGCGTGCCCTCCGCCTCCTAGTCCTCTCATCCACGGACTGTGATATTGTAACTAGATGGCTGCTGAGACGCTCTTTCCGATATCATGCGTCTTCTGTATTTCATGTTGACATTTGTGCGAATTTCGGCCGACGTTGCGAAATTTTTGCAATTTTATTTCATTGTTTTACACTTTTTCAGCCACTTAAACGGGTTCAGTGTTTTGGAATGCAGGTGAAACGCGCAGATATAAATGTGTAGATATATCGTTCGAGGCCAAAATCAGCTCGGTAACGCTCGGAGTCGTGAGCTATACTGATTGGAAATTTCCACGAACGCCCTAATTGCCCATTTGGCGTTGAATTCCGCAATCTCGCGTAATGCGCATGTGCGGCTGTGACTTCATGTTTTGGCGGGAACGGAACTATATACCGGTTATAATAATAGCAAAACCATTCCTGTCGGACTTGTAGTTTCGGAGTTATTCAGTGGTTTTGTATCGGCATGCAAACATTACGTCAAGAATTCTGAAACGTCACCTAGTATTGTAATAAACCTCTATACGTTTTCACGTAAAAAACGCTCAATCAAGTTATCAAATATTTTTTATATATTGCCAATAAATAATATTACATTATCTGCCTGCTTGCCTGCCTGTCTATCCATGTCTGTTTGTCCATCCATCCGTGCCAGAAAAACTGGTACAGGCGTGCGTATGCAAATAACGGAGCTTTGCAACCAATCAGCGTAACGCGATGCGGTCGGCAGCGCCTATATAAGACAAGAGATGTCTGGCAAAGCTGTTAGATCGGTTCTTGCCGCTACAATGGCAGGTTATCAAGATTTAAGTGATTTTGAACGTGGCGTTATAGTCGGCACAAGAGAGATGGGACATAGCATCTCCGAGATAGCGACAAAATTTGGATTTTCACATATGACCATTTCACGGGTATACCGTGAATATCAGGAATCTGGTAAAACATCAAATCTCCAACAGCGGTGCGGTTTAAAAAAGATAAAGGAAAAAATAAAATATAATAAAAAATAAGAAAAAGGAGGATGTTATGTTTATGTTTACTTAACCGCAGCTCACAGCTATTATTTATATAGCATATAACTCGTGAGTTCGTTCTTGAGATGCTCTTGATTTGCTCTGCATTATTATTAGTTTGAATAAAAGCTTAGGTTCTGTTCTCTACGTTATTACGAGTCGAATGACGTTACGCTATCTAACGAACATATCTATACCTCCCTTCCTCCCTCTATAAATGGTAATTTAAAACGTCCTGTGGTGCTTAATTTTTAGGTACTCTTTTTGCAATGGCGTGGTATCCACTGCATATCTCAGTAGATTCTACTTCTTATCTCTCTATCTTCTTCTCTATTTTCTATTCTCTATCTTCTTCAGTAGATACTTAGTTTTCATGATTTACAGATTTTTCTAACTTTAAACAGTATTTTTTAAAAAAAACCAAAAAACCACCTGGGTAGATTTATTCCCAAACATTGTGAACATTACATAGAAATCCAAATATAGTGATTATCAACATCATCTCGAACCCAAAGTCACTTCTGTAATTAAAAAAAAAATTTTTTGTTTTAAACAGCTACTTTTTAACAGCAGCTACAGTATGTCAAACTCCTTGCATTGGAGTACTTGACTTGTCAAATTCACTTCATAACGGATATTGTAAACCGAAGGAGGATCCCCAAACTTTCTCGTTGAAGAATTTTTATTTATTTATTTTATTTATTCATATTTGCCTGAAATATGCAAGATAACCATCGACGACACCAGGGCAAGCGACAATCCATTTATTTCTTGAGTTTAAATAACGTATCGTATTAAAAAACTTAACAAGTCTGTCGTGATTACAGCCCCTTAAGAATGCTTTCCTAGACGGCTGCCTAGTTCGCCTATGTGATCGTGCTGGACCTGCTCCTAAAGCAAGGACGTCAATTTATGAATGGTTCCTATGTAGCGATTTTTTTATTGCCAATATAATTCGTTTTTATTGCCGATATCATTAATTTTTATTGTTAATATAATTTTCATCATCCATGGCTAATATCATTTTTTTTTATGGTCATTGCTAATAATATGTAATATTTATTGCCTATGTATCATCTTTATTGCCAATATCATGTAGAATTTCTGTTGCTAATGTCCAACCATCTCCTGTGGCATTCATCATTTTCTTTGCTAATGTCCGTGGCAATTTTTACTATCAATACTTTATACCAATGGTTCTGTAATTTTCACCCCTGGAACCCTTCTCCTGCCACACTTCAAGCCCTAGAACCCATCTATAAAAATTTGTGGGAACCTAAAGAAAGGCTATTACTCGTCACTGCTGAACACGTAAAATTAAAGGACAAATAACTAAAAAAAAAAAGTAGGTAATACTTACACTTTTTTGTTGTTGTTGCAGGATATTTGTTAAGGTTAGTGAACTCTAAGGGTTTGTCACGTAGGGAGGGGTTACAGAATTTACAGATCTTCTTTGAATTTTCTCTACTGTTTTATAAATAGCTTCCATAACCTCTGGAGAGTTGTTACAGTACCATCAGGATTTTACGGAACCATTTTGGGGGGAAGAAACCTCCGCCTTATACCACCATATTGTCAGTATCAAATACCATTATATTGCCACTATCTTATTCTATTTCATTACGAATATCTGATACCATTTCATTGCCAATAGTTATGTTATTTTATTGCCATTATAATGCAGGTGAAAATAATGCGTGATGATCATTTTCATCTGCAGTAGAATGTATAATTTGTATATATTTTTTCTTTCTTATCATCTGCGATATAGGTACACACTAAATAAGCTTTATTTCGAGCAGATTCAAAAGTGTACACCAGTACAATCTTTTATTGCAACGAAGTATAACTATTTATATTTTGTATGGGCAGCAATGGATAAAGACTTTCATATCTGATAAAGTCCATGCTGTTCACATTCACAACCAGTGACTCTCGGAGTAAACATCACATGGTCATTTATATAGAAAAAGAAGAAAGAAACCTAGAATTCATTTAAATAAATATGTAAACAACTTTTAAATAAAGAGAGCGAATTGATTCTTTCAATTCACCAGGGAGTGTATTCTATATCAGAGAATCACAGGAGCCAACAACAGGATTAGCTCTTCTAGAAATTAAAAAAAAGGCTACATATTGAAATCATTAGTTAAGAAATAGCAGAAATGTGAGATTTCAGTCAATGTTCTCGTAATATTTTTGGAAGAGAGTGTTTCAACTTCAATGTTAAAATATTAAATGTGTGTCCTATGTTTTTTACGACGTCATAATTTTTCACAGTGATGCACATGCGCGGTTTAGTAATCTATGTGCTTATCAGATCGTACACCAAGTGCCTCTTATATCTCCTTTCCACCGTGTTTCCAAGGAACTTTTTAAGTGTCGGTTTGCGGCAGGTGGTGTTTGTTTAACTCTCCAGTGCTTCTATCGGAATTCGGTTTTATTGCATTTCTGCACTTAAAGATAACATTAAACGCTGTCAGCTTGAGTTCAGACGCTTTGTCTTAGCCGTGGATAAAGTCGTAAACGATAGCTTGGAAGAAGGATGGCCGACGCTGAGCTGTCGCTATAAAGAAAAGCGCAGCGGACAATCGTTATGTATTTACGAGCTTTTCGAAAGAGTCGTTCTTCCGAGCGTAAACATTAGCCGACGTTTAAAGGCAAGCCGGAATGTTTACGATAAGGATCGGAAGAGACTACGATTTTTCTTTCATTGTTTTATACCGTACTAAGTTTTTACTAGTACTGTCTGCAATAAAAAGGGTAAGGTAAAGGTCTTCCGTAAATGCAATGATGATGACTATTGTTAACGTTGAAAACCTACCGAGTTGCTTGATAATTAGAGAGTTGCGAATTGTAGTTGCGGATTAATGTTAATTCAGACCCGCTAAATTTAAATATCGACGTTAGGCGATTTTCTTTCAGTTGCTTGTTTAATTGCCACTCGCTCTCTTTCTTTAAATGCTTTTTAAATAAGGAAACAGAATTTTTAATTTTAATTGTTTAATGTATCTTCGTAGTCATCTGGCACATGGTTGTAATATATATCGCTGCTAATCATCTAGTGCATCGTTAAAAATGATAATCTACTATCCCATTATCACCATCTGGTAGCCCCACGCCAGCATGGGCGTATCGTCTTTATCTACCATACAAAAAACTCGGCTTTGACTCCAAATAGTAGCAAATACCATTTTTCTGTCGTTTCGTTATCTGAGGCTTGACTCTCTCGGCGACAGAAGTTCAGATTTCTTGAAAAACTGTAGGTCTTAGCGCAGCATTTTTCTATCGGTCCTAATGCTAACAACACACAAACCAGCATTCATACACGCACTCCGTTCATTATAATGTATTTCATCGTTCTATATGTTTAACCCAGGGTTGTCCAACCTTTTGGTGCAGCGGGCCATTTAAAAAATCTTCACCGTGCGTGCGGGCCAGCGGTTTCGTGTAAAAGAAAAACAACAACCTCCCTTCAGTTTTTTTTCAGTAATTTGTTTTCGTAATTTTGTTTTATTTTTTCGTAATTTGTATTTTTTTGTAATTTTTTTGTAATTTTGTTTTCTTGCATATGGAAAGGAGTCAGTCATGCTGTCCCCGCGTTTTTTTTTGTTTTTCCAAACAGTTGTCGGCGGGCCGTACGTTGGACAACTCTGGTTTAACGTGTGTAGCGAGGTTTGTTTTAATGGTTCGTGAATTGCCCCTGAAAGGGTGTATTTTCAGCATGAGGAGTAATGATGCCGTGAAAGCAGCTCCAAGGGGCATATCGCTATGAGGCTACTTTTTTTTTTTTTTTGGCCGAGTCTTCGATATTAATTCATGCCCGACTCCACAGTCTTTACCCTGTGCTGTATAGACAGATCAAGTTACATAATAAATTGTAAATCGTTATCACTTCATGTACCATGTGTGTCATGCTTCAATCGTCACTGTAAGTCGGACTGGTTTTCTTTTTATTCTTGTGGAACCCTGAAAATAATATTCGCGTTTGAGGGGACCCCTACACAAAATCTATTATATCTCGTTATCAATGTCTGTCTCCCTTTGTTATTTATAAACAGAAAGTTCCAAACACAATATATTTTTTTAAAGCTGATTTAACAAAAAATATTATAAAATGGGAAGTTTATTGAAGAAACTCTCGATTCAGACAAGCTATCTGTCTAAGAAGAGACTTTATGCAGAGATTTTTATATTAAAAAAAAATCTGTAAATTATGAACGAATAAGTGCCCAAATAATTATGTGAATAAAGGGGTAGGGTCCAAATCAGCACTTTCTTGTTTTCTGCGAGAAACAAAACCTCTTACTTAGCCAATTATGATGAGTAAGGCCCTGACTGACGCACGGGCCTCCGGGACTGCAGTCTTGGACCACCAAATTTTGAATGTGATATTTTTTATAAAGTTTAAAATCTCAGTTTCAAACCTAGTTTTTTAATTATAAGGTAATAATTTATTAATATTACATTTTTTCTTAATTATAACATGGAAGTCATTGGAAACGGTTTTAAATCATATATTATGCAGATAGTATATATATAATAAAAGTTTGCATTTGTTACTTACTTATTGGACAATTTTTCTGCGAGTGTATGGGGAGGGGGCCCGAATGAATACTAGGCCCTGGGCCCCCACTTTGGTTTGATCGGGCCCTGATGATGAGCACTTTGTATACAGATTTGTTACTATTTCTTGAGGAACCCTGGCATTGTCTCAGGAAACCCTAGTTTAGAAACGCTTCTATAAGCAGTCTATCTCGTCCTGGATGGGGAGATTGTTTGCTTATCTTTCATGGCGCAAGACAAGCTGAGATTATGCTGCGTATAGACTTAGTTTTTCGAGGAACCCCAACCATTTTCGCCTGGGACCTAGGGAATCAAACTCCGTGCTGTGAACAGGGAGGAAAAAAATGGCGACGTTGTCTTTTTTGAGTCAAAATTAGATTATTCGTAATTTTTTTTATATTTTTTGTTTGTATTATTTTTACTCGCATAGTAGTTAAATGCATTAACTCTGTGCAACGCATTAGCACGGAGTGATCTTCGCTGACCTTGCGCCATAAGAATACAACAAATCAATCTACGCGACGCATGGTACTTAAATGCGTTGCCTCTGCGCAACGCATTGGCGCAGAACAATCCTTACAGACCTTGAGAATCCAACCAATCCATCTACGCGACGCATGGCTTCCGATGAAAAAATTTCAGGATGCACGATTCACAGGCAAATTAAACAACCGGCTGGAAATACGGGGAGGATTAGACGAAAAAGACATGATTATGATTAGTGAGTGATTGATGACGCAACAGGTCAATTCATTCGAAGAAATTGGTAATGAAAATAAATGCCCACAATGTGTCTCCTAACCTAATGAGCCCAAGCAAATATTCTCTAAGAATAACCCTTTTCTCGTAATTAGAAGATGCAAAATCGTTCTCATTTTCGAAGATTACTAATTAAGGAAATTAAACGATCAGCGCTGGAATTCTCGCGGAATGGAACTAACGGAATTCTTTAAGAGAAATACGGTTTCGAAAGATTTCTTATTTCGAATGAATGATTCCACGTGTGGACGGAGCGATGCCTGCATTGGGGAATTGCATAGAGGCAATTATTATTTATATTTCATCGATTTATTATCCACATCACATTAATCATTATCCATACTTCATCCATTAATTATCTGTACTTTATTAAAGTTCTATATTCTTCGCATGTTTCGCCATACCATATTGCAGTAGAATAATAATGAATTTAGTTTATGGGATATTCGAACATTTTCCATGCTTATTTTACTTCCAATAGTACTTCTCATTTCAAGTATCTACATACATTATGTAACCACCAATAATTGGACACTCATGGTAATGTGCCAACCTAGATGTGATATCGTATAAGTGTGTCTGCCTTTCGCTATTACCACGTCCTCTAATCTTCGAGGAAGGACTTTGCACTACGTTGCAGTAGACATTCCTAAGAATTTGGTTCCATTCATTCTTCAACATGGCGAACAGCTGTATGACGCTTTTA
>QLNU02014802.1:69908721-69920416 GCA_006491805.2 Dysdera silvatica
ATTAACTTGAACTTGATTGATTGTTGTTGTTGCCGCACATAATTAAAATGGTGAACATTTCTAATTATTTAATGGTCTCGTATACTTAGGAGATTATCATAATAATAAAATAAATTATACTTATAAAGGAGATTATTATTTATTTATAAGTATGGAACTTGTAGCCTTTGGCGACATTATGTTTAAGTCAAATGTAAATTTGGCGATCTTTCGTCCATTAATTAGCATGTAGATAATATCTCACCACACATATACAGCTACAGGGGTTGGAAAAAGTATGAAAACACCTTGCAAAAAGCATACATCTAACCTTGACTAACATGGCGTAGAATCACCTTTGGCATTCAAAACTACTTGCAGTCTTCTTAGAATGGATAATAGAGGTCCTATATAGCTTTCAGGTAAATATCGTAGCATTCTTCCTACAAAATATTGGCAAGTTCCCTTAATGGAGGTGGATAGCGTGTTCGAACATTTGTCTCCAACGCTGACCACAAGGGCTCAGTAATATTGGCGTTGGACGATTGTGGAGGCCATGCAAGGTGTCAAGAAAACTAATCCTGGACGATGTGAGCTGTGGAAACTTTGTGTGGAAAGTGTGTGTGGGCGTTGTCATCCTGATAAACAGCATCATCATCATCACGAATTTTGCACTATGGGATGGACTTGGTCACTCAAAATGGTCACGTACTCACTGGCAGTGAGGTTACCTTGCAGGGTAACGATGGGTCTGGCAGAATACCATGATATATGGCTGCCTATATCCTGACGGAACCCTTGCCATGTTTCACTCTTGGTAGCAAAAAAATTGGATTGTAAACTTGGGATGGCGTTCTCTAGACCTAAATTCTGATGGAGGTCAGAAATAGTGTAAAGCTTGACTTATCTGACTAAATGACCTTTGTCCATTGCTCTATATTCCAGGTTATATTACTGTGGCACCACTGTCTTCTTTTAGTAGCAATTTGATCAATGATAAGTTGTTTTGGAGTGACAGTTCTTCCATAAAAATCTTGCTTGTGCAGTTCCTTTCGTTCTGTTTCGGTACTGATGAGATTTGTGAATACGGTATTCAGCTCAGTAGTCGCTTTTGCAGCTGTGGACTTCCGATTTTTCATCACGACCTTAAGCAACGTTCGTCTGTCTCTGTCATTCATCACACATTTTTATCCACGCTAGTGTTTGTCAGATGCGGTTTTTCCAGTCTTACTGTACGCAGTCATCATCTTGGATACTGTACTCGTGATGCATCGAAAATTTCCGCTGGTTACGGAAGCACTCACCATACGAGCCCCAACAATTTGTCTGCATTGGAATTCCATCGGCTCTGACACAATTCACTCACAACTGCACAGAATGCTGTGTCACGGCAAATGATGCTTGCAACGTGTGGACAATTTTGTATCCATAGTTGTTTACGACAAACGGGCAGCGACACCTACAAACTTCTCTATTGCACAACTGTAAATTAAGGCACGAAGTTTGCAAGGTGTTTATATATTTTTGTCCGACCCTTGTACCTTGATTATATTACGTTCTTAAATTTTATTACGAGCTGATTTGCACATATAATTTGAATGAGTTCAGTACTATATGCGCTTATGACATTGGAAGATACTACATATATTATTAAATACTCTTCAGTATTTTGTTTTATATTCTATTATATTGTTCTTGAGAGAGGGTAATAAAGTTATTTCAAATTATTGATGTGGGAGGAAAAGTATGAGGGGTGAAGCACATTTCATTTCATATTCTAATTTTTAATTTTTGTTCTAATTTTAGTAAGTTTTCCTTTCAGTTGCCATGACAGTTTTTGTGAAATTTTAATTAAAAATTTTGAGGTAATCATCATCAATAATTGAAACACTGACAAATAATTAAGTACTGGGTATTAAAAAATTGCTGGACGTCAAACACACTCATTTTGGGAGTGAGCTTTTCCCCGTTAGTTCGCGAAGCATTTTTAAATTAACTGTGCTTTTTTCATTACGAAAAGGAAGTTGAATACGATTAACAAATCAAGGTATTAACTCTTTGCACCCAGTGGTCCCTCTGTGGGGGTGGGATTGAACATATGACTTTTAATACCATTGGTTAAATAGTCTGGAGTGGGGTTTAAGTGGAGTTAAGTTATCTTCGCGTATTCATCAGGGTTCGAAATTAGCGGGTGCACTGTGCACATGAAATTTTATCCATGCATGTAAATTTTTAATTTGGATGCACATAGTGCACCTAACTATTCAAAACTATGGCTACTTACGTTTATTTTTCAAGAACAGTGACCTATGGACTAATTTTATATAATTTTCTCAATGTATCTGCATTTGCTTTGAATTTTTTTTTATTACAAATGAATGTTCAATTATTTTGAAAAGTTGCATTTTGTTGTAGCTTACGTGCTTAAATATAATTGCTACACTTACATTTTACCCGTTTTTAAGGTTGAGGTTTACTTTCTATTCCGTTCGTTACTTGTACACTTAACTAGTATTTAATGCACCTAAGTTACAAGACTTATAGTCCGTTCTCGAAAAATTGACTAGTGGTACCGTTAGAATTCACGGGAGTTGACGTCACAAACGGGTTGGTTCATTACAGTAGAGGGAAGGGCGTCATTTCATAACTGGTTTTTCGCGCACGTTTGTCTGCGCGAAAAACTAGTTACTACCGTTTGTGTTTCTACCATTTGCGACCTCAGCTCCCGTGAATTCTAACGGTACCACTGGTCAATTTCCCGCGAACGGACTATAGGTGCACTTGTGCACCTGATTTAAAAAGTTAATTTCGACCCCTGATATACATGTGTACGAGAATCTATGTATATATATATATATATATATATTGTGACATCATCTAATAATACGAAATGGTCTTTACTGACATTTATATTTAAGTAATAATGTACCGAGAAGAAAAGAGTTTTTTTGTTGTTGTTGTTTTGTGTTCATGAGAAAAGGAAAGAAAGAAAGTTAATTTTTATATAATAGTTTAGTTTTTGAGTTTCTGAGTTTGAGAGTTGGTTTTTGAGTGGAGAAGAGATGTTTTCGAAAGTAAACTAAAGATTAAAGTCTTCCCTTCTGAAATTTAGTATTTTACGTGTTTTTTACACTGAAGACGTTTTGTGATCTTAATCAAAGACATTACAATATAAACAAGAAGAAATGTATGTTTGATATAATTTTGTTGTGAAAGTAAATAAATTGAAGTACTACTGTTGAAGTCACATTCTGTAATTATAGTTTAGTCATTTTGTAATTGCACGAACCGTTCATAATACTGAAGCCTCGGTCATCATAATAAAAGTGCTATTACTAATGATGATCGAACTATTTCTCATGCGGAATATGCATTTTTTTTGTATGATGCAATGGTTATGCTGTCATTATATATTCAAAGTAAACTAGTAAATATGGCAGTATATATAGCACGATTATATCACCAGAACGACTTTTATTCCTGCTTTTTATGTTTGCCTCTCTGAAAGAACGTCTCATTACAAGCTATGCTTTCTTCCATTTCCAACCTATCTGTAAGAATCGCATTAATTCTGCATTAAGCCAAACAGTCCGAGGTATGCAATTCCACGGTTATTCACAATAGCCATGCAACGTATTACAGATTACATAAACAAAATGTAATAGAAATAGATAATAATAGAGATAAGCTATTCTTCAATTTCGTGTTCAATTTCTGCGACATGAAGACTGATTATGATTCGCCCTGCGGTGGCGCAGTGTGGTAACGCGTTCGCCTAGTGCGCCGTTAACTCGGGTTCGACTCCCAACGGTGCAAAGAACGCTTACTCAGAGATCTCATAAAGATCGCACTACTCACGGTAGTTCGAGGCTTGGTTCCCTAGGCCTTGAGGTTCTCATTCCTCTGAAAACTGTAGGTCCGAGAGGTTCGTATTCCTCGGAAAATTGTAGGTCCAGAGGTTTGGATTCCTCGGAAAACAGTTGGTCGCTGCACAGCATGACCACTGTAGTCCTTGAGCCGTAAAACCACAAACAAACAAACAGGTTACGATTTGTAATTCACCTGAAATTGTTTGTCCTATCTTGGATGATCCAAACACTCCTGAGTCGTGCAATTCTGAGTAGTTACTGTGCTTGAAGGCGGACGGATCGATAACGAGGTGCATATATAGATGGTGCAGCACACGTAAGTTGTAAGTGCAAAAATTTAACCGAGGAAACACAATTTAAAAGATTCCGCGTGTAGATCGCATCGACAAATTTTGCAGTAAGCTTTTAAATATGATACAAAATTTGTTGATTTGATTTACAGGTGGAAGCTTTTAAACTGCACGTTCTCTGAAGTTCACATTGTGCACTTACAATATTTGTGCGTTGCACCATCGATACCATGTGTACTTGCGTGCAAAGTTAACTCAAAAGCCAAACAAGCAAGTGAGAGAAAATCGTCTAAGGTTGATATATAAATTTAGCGGGTTTTAATTAACATTAATCCCCCAACTCTCGAATCCCCCAACTTTCGAATTCCCCCAACTCTCGAATCCCCAAATCTCTAATTCTAAAGTAACTCGGTAGCTTTTCAACGCTAACGACAGCCATCATTATTGCAAATTACGGCAGACCTTCACTTTACCCTTTTTATTGACTACAGACAGACAAACCAAAAGCAATAGCGTGTTTAATATCTATTGAAATCCGCTAAAATAAACTCATTAAATCATTTATATTTTGTGTGAAATTTTTTAAAACTCGAGCAGAAAATGAAGAGAAGGGATGAATGTGTATGTGTGAACAGCTAAATTCAGGAATCGTGGTAAGGTAAGTGAGGCAAGTAAGATCGAAGGGGTGAAAATGAATTCCGGTTTTGAATCTGTGGTATTTGCACGCAGATTAAACACTTTCTGAAGAATGCGCAATCGATTAACGGAATTTAATCGACTGAATTAATTTAAGCGAGCTTCGGGAAGCTAAAATTTCCAGGTCTGCGAATTTCTTAACGTCTGTGTTAGCTAAATCGCACGGTTTGCACATTTGCGAGAAAAGTTTGATTTCGAAACGCAGTCGGACCGTAGGGCTGTTGGCAATTCAAGCGCATGGCTCCAAGGAATGACCTGAGGCGATGAAATAATTGAATGTCTATAAAATCTGTAACCAGTGACGTCAGACATGATTTCACCACTAAGGTGAGAGGAGTTGTACTTTAATGAATATCTATGCTAGTCTCGCCTGTCGGATGTTTGGCTTCTTGTCTTTTGTCGCTTTGGTCTGAAAAGCAGTCCATGCACTGCCCCACTAATTGCGCGCTTGTCTATAATAACGCCTTACATGCTCTCGCAAGTGGTGAGGGGGATGCCTAACACCTGTAGTTTAATGGTAAAGCACTTGATCTGAACCCAGGAGATTATGGGTTCGTGTCCCTCCAGGGGTGGATAAATAATTTCTTTTCTTTGCGAATAATTCACTCTAGTATGGTGGAAGTGAATAATGCTATGGTAATGTAAACATTATAGTGTGATAGGTATAAATGCGCGCTCTGATGATGCAAAGCTAACAATTTGGTAAAAAGTCTATGAAAACAGATTACGTGAAGTATCAGGATAGTCATCAGTGGTCATTCACGTATATGGCGTTGATTTTAAAACTTTCTTGCCTTTTTATGTAAGAAAAATATTTGAGTTTGTGTGAACTTGTGAATGTGTGTGTGTGTGTGTGTGTGTGTGGGGTTCAGAGGCGTTAGCTGTAAAGTCCATTCCATCTTCAGTAATGTGGATTGTTTGAAAATTAAGTTCACATATAAGACGTCATTCCGTCCCGTATACTTACTGTATTTCACATACCTAGAGACGTATTTTACCAACATCAATGAGATGAATTGCTAGGGTAGCTTTAGAACTTTCCTGTATTTACTAAGTTTTAACCCTTGGGAGCTTTTTGGAATAAAAACAGTGATTACCAGGGAAGAATTTACATGCAAATGGTTAAACGCCAGTAAATTAGTAAATGGATCGTACAAACTTCTCGCGCCAACAGCAATCCTTCACCAGGGGTGACGATTGTGAACTGTCTTTGTCTTTGTTTATACCCGAAGTTTCTAGAAAATTCCTTTTTCTGTATAGTCTCGCAGAATGGGGAATTCCTAATCGTTTCAGGGTTTTCGATGGAAGAGTTGTCTGCCTTTAGGAAATGGTTGCGATGTGTTTTTGGGTTTTTCATGTAGTTTGGGCGATTTCTAGAATTCCGGGGCGATTTGACTATTTTTGTTTATAATGTGTCGGTATAATTTTTTTTGGGGTTTTTCTTTTTTTGCATTTCAAGACGAACGTTTATCATAAACATTCACTCATTGACTTAGACATAACACCACGATATGCATTAAAGCTTGCTTGATATATCAGCTGAAAAGTTATCCTTTGATGTTACTATGCTGTCGAGAAAAATACCACATATTGTACAGAACAAGGACCCCGAACCTCGTTTGATACCTCTAGTGGCGAATTTGAGAACTTTTTTCGCAATGTTCCGTAAAGTCCTTAAAAATTCGAAGTACGCATATTTGATAAAAATTCACTCCTTAAAAATTCAAAGTACTCATATTTGATAAAAATTCACTTTCAATTTTAACACCAGAGTCTTAAGACTTCAATTACTCTTGTTATATACTACTGTTTCATGCCTTATATCTTTAATTTAATTTGTTTTGAATTTCAGATCTGCAAATTCATGGAGATATATATACATCCCCAATGGTCATTGTTGGGTCGAAGGGGATCACTTGGCTCATAGCATGGACAGCAATTTATTCGGACCGGTATGTTAAAATATTTGATCATTTTCTTCCCCCCCCATTCCAATTTCTGGGTGTGCGAGTTTTGATATTGGACATGTTTTAACTGGTCATTTCAACTTTAGCCTCACGAAAGTTGAATGCTATTTTCTGAGGTTCATTATATATAACAATGAGTTATTTTGACACTAGCGTAAGGTTTAAAAACACGACGTTTCGGGAGCCAACTGCTCCCTTTGTCAAGTGAAGGCAGAATGAAGAGTTCGTGAAAGTCCTAAGCTTATATACCCGCATGTTGGGAATCCACATCTGACGTCATCTGGTACGGGATAGCTCTGTTGGGAAAACCCCAGGCCGGAGAAACCTTATGCCAGTGTCGAAATAACTGTTTGTTATGGAATCTCCTGGGAACTCTATATCATTTCGTAATTATATATATATGTATATATACACACACATACATTAAACTCCCTTAACAATGTTCTGATTCACAATGCTATTTGGGGCCCCGTCAAATACTTTATGAATGATGCACATGTCCCTCAGACCACCTCTCCCCCTTTGTTTCGTTGGTGGCAAAAACCTGTTTCCGATATGATTCGCTTTCCCTTTCATTCATGAAACCCTTTTTCCAAAAACATGTCCATTGTCTGATAAAACAATTTTCCCTGCACCTCCTTTGTTTTTAAGCGGACTCTCGTTGTATGTGGTACTCGACGAATAATACTACTTGTGGCCTTTGCACTCCTGGTCCCCAATAGCTCAGTGTACTTCGACCTTTTAATGTCAACGTGTCGTAATAATCATTTTGATTATGGCAGTAACCGAGAAATTGCTTTGTACTTAAAAAAAAACGAAGTAATAGATACGAACGCACTCTTTGTTGTATTAAGTAATATATGAAGGTTTAAAGTTTTTGTTGTGGTGGCAATCCACTTGCAGGAAATACCCCGCAAGTGGATTGGCGGGATTAGTTTGAAGCCATGGCCACCTCGGTCTCCCGTCATCACAATTCCTTTTTTAAGAGCGTAGAGAAACTTTTCGGACACTCTGTATATTCTATGTGTTATTTGAATATTATATTTCATGCCAAGTAGTGTTCTGTCATTCAAAAAGTGGCACCCGCAGTGATAACGTCTAGCCGTTTTATGCGTGCCAATTATAGCAAATTTGCGAATTTATTGGATAATGTAACTTCGAAAGCAAACGCGCATGCGTGACTACTTTTTTCTCAGCCAATCTAAACTCTGATTTGCGTAATTTTTACTGATTTGAACCTGGTAAACATTACATCTTTTATACCTTAAATCCAGTTTTTAGTACTAATTTTGTTTTGTGCGCAAAACAACCCAATTTTTTTAAACCGAATTGAGCACTCGATTTTCTATTACCCACTAAATTTGGGTTTTATTCTACTCATCTGTGTAAATGGCTGTTTCCAAAAAAAATGCGCAGAATGACCCTTGCTGTCTCATTGTTCCATAAAAATACAACCAAACCAATGTAAAAAAAATAAGCGAAATCTCCTTTTCGTAGGGGAAATTATTAGGAAAAATGGGCGGAAATTGTTTGGAAGTTAAGGAAGATTTACTCTAAAAAAAGGAAGTAGTTGAAGAGGAGGATAGAGGCGGGACTTTTTCAACCTTATCATTTTCGATTTCATTAAAAATTGCTGGAAAAACTCCAAAATGGTAATTTCAAAGAGCACAATTTTCATCACATTGACATGTTGATTATCGTAATTTTATCGACCGAAATGACCTCATCGTTCATTTTTATCAACGAAGAGTAGTAATCTTATGTTTTTGATTATTAGCAGTAAGTGGGTAATCGTAGGTGATTGGTTATTCTTGATAACTGTGGAGTCCCATGTTGGTGGTTGTGTTTGAAGGGAAAAAAGAGTCTGTGTTTTGTTTCAAGAGTGTCTGTAGATAGTCAAATTTCTAGCGGCATTGGTTCTTGTTGTCTGTTGTGTGTAGAACAGATGATGCCAGGCCTTATTCTAAGCAAATTTGCCAAGTGAACACTCCAATTTTTGTCGTGGAGTGGGGAGGACTTCAAAAAGTAATTTAATTACTAACTACTTCCCTCAAAGGCAGTTATAACCAGCAGTTAACTACTTTTCTAAAATAAAAGTAATTGTAACTATAAATCGACTTGTTTTTTCCAGGTGTGTTACTCCCGAAGTTTTTGTTTAAAAATATACTCGCATTTGATGCATTTTAAAGAAGAAGAAAATAGTTGTTAACTACTTCGTTTTAGTAGTTTAAGTTAAGCACGGTATAGTTAACTACTCCCCAACCCCGCATGTACGTACTTACAACTTAAAATGATTGCACAAATCTGCAATTTCGATTTTTAAGCTGAAATTGTTACAAAGATGATATTACAGATTTTTAAGCTGATATTACAAAGATGATATCACAGATTTTTACTTATTAAGATATTATAAACTTATCAGAACCATAAATTTTTTTACCATTTAAAATTCGAATTTTCTTTCGTCGCAATTTTCTTTTTTCTCTGATCCACTACTCCCAGATTTACTCTTCTCATTAAATACTCCAGAGTACATTGACTGTTGGCTCTGGGCCTGACTTAACTGCGATTCAATTAAAATGCATTGTTTTAACTGACTGAAGACATTCTTTAGTTAAATACATATCACTTTTCCCACTTTGCCCAAGTGTACACTTCAAAAACACACTTAAAATAAGGCCTGGATGGTGCCAGTTTCATCTAATTTCGTAGTTATAAATTAAAATTCTTCTCCAGCTTCAATCGCTGCAATTTTGTATAACAGCACTGATCAAAAGGTCAGCTCTATTTTTCTTTATTAGACTATTATTAGACTATTTTTGTAATAGAATATTATTAGACTATTTCTTTATTAGACTATTATTAGACTATTTCTTTATTAGACTATTATTAGACTATTTCTTTATTAGACTATTATTAGACTATTTCTTTATTAGACTATTATTAGACTATTATTAGACTATTATTAGACTATTTCTTTATTAGACTATTTCTTTATTAGACTATTACAGAACTACTTTTAACAGACTACTGAAATCATTATTAGACTATTTCTTTTTATTAGACTATTATTAGACTATTTCTTTATTAGACTATTTCTTTATTAGACTATTATTACTAAGATTGCTTCTTAAATAAGAAGCAATCTTAGTTCTGGTCTGAAGAGCAGTCCCCGGTTTCAACCAGCGCCATCTGAAGTCAGCGTGCAATACCTAGTCCGGATTCAAGAAACCCACTACACTAGTAAGGCGGCGAAAAACACCTTTGCCCTACTGTGGTGCCCTTTCTCTAACGCAGGGCAAGGGTGGTGCAGGGGTAACACATTCGACTACCGTGCGGCTATCCCGGATTCGACTCCAAACTTGGCCAAAACAGAACACTTATTAAGTTCTCACCATAGGAAGAGGAGCTGATTCCCTAGGCCTTAAAAGGTTCGGATTCTTCGAAAAACTGTAGGTTCCGGCACAACATGGCCATTGCGTCATAAAACTCGCGTAAACGAACACACCCACTTTTGCTTTCTGGCCTCCTGCAATAAATACTTGTACCAATGCACCGCGTATACGTTTCGTTATTCAGTAACGTTATTCAGTTCGTTATTCAGTAAGTATTTCGTAAGTTCAGTATTTTGCTTTTATTGTTCAGTTAAATTGAAGTGCAGGGTCTTTCAAATTAAACGCTCCCTGTTTAGAGGGGTGTATAGGAAGAAATAATGGACGGATTTATATGCAATTTTACACAGAAATGTTTCTCGATATGCGCTCGCGAGTTATATAAAAAAAAGTAATATACGTCTCACGGTTACGGTTATAGTTACTGAATTTTGAAATTTTCAAATGGCAACACCCGAATTTTTCAACGGCATAATGACTGGCACCATCAGAAACCGTAAATACCGTTAAAATTTTATTTTTAGACCTAAGACTGACAAAGTTATGTAACGTTATTTCAAAGATAAATTGCGAGAAAGCAAAAGTACAGTTAACTGAAAACTTCTTTCAATCAACAGCGCTACAACTGTTCGATGTGTCTTCCATTCTGGCAAATGATAGTTTCCATTCGAAAAATAGTGTTTTCCACAACCGAGTGCACCATTTCAATCGGATTGCCTAGCACATGACGTCGAATGCTGCCCTTCAGATTGGTTAGAGTTACAGACGGTTTGCGATTTACACGGTCTTTCAAATAACCCTACAACCACAAGTCACAGGGAGTGAGGTCGGGAGATCGAGATGGCCATGATGTCTGGAAACATCGGCTGATCACTCTTTCGTCAGTAAAGTGCTGTTTCAGCAATCTTTGGACAGGACGAGCAATATGGGGTGGCGCGCCATCTTGCATAAATATGGTTTCATGGAGACGCTCTTATTGTTGTAGCTGCGGTATGACGATATGTTCCAACGTATCACGGTACCTCTGTCCAGTAACTGAACAGGTGCGGATACCAGTCGGTATTTCCTCTTCAAAAAAATGTGGACCAATAAGAAAAGTAGCTGTAAATACATACTGTCACTTTTGGAGAATGCAATGGTACTTGTTGAACAACATGAGGATATGTTGCAGACCAAATGCGGCAGTTATACACATTAACTTGCCCATTTAAAAAGAAATGCGCCTCGTCATTCCAAAGAATGTTCCATGGCCACGTTATCTCCTCTTGTATTCGGTCCAGGAACTGACGTGCGAAACTGACAAGCATATCTGCGTCACCAGGCCTTAGCTACTGTAGCATGTGAAGCTTATAAGGATAGTACCGCAACATCTTACGCAGCACTCTCCTTGTGGTAGTAACCGACATGTCCACTTCGCGGGCAATTACTGACACACTAGCGTCACCATGTGCACATTGGCTTGATAAATCCACAAGTTCAGTAGCCACCTTTTCAAGATGAGC
>QLNU02014802.1:69929007-69955845 GCA_006491805.2 Dysdera silvatica
ACATACAAAAGTGATTCTAAAAATAAAGTATGAATCAAATAATTCAGAATTTGAAGTACAGTGAATATTTGTATGTAGTGTCAAACAGATCCTGCCCTGACGCAGCGGTAATTCGTTCATTTAGTTTGCAGTTAATACGGGTTTGACTCCCAACGGAAAAAAAATCATTTACTGACTAATTGTCCACTTTAATCGGGGAAGGGCGGATCTTCAACCTGCGGCTCGCCTTGTCATAAAACATATAAGCATTTCACCCCAAAATAGCACCATGCTCCGTCATTGCCCCGATCCTATATATGTGTTATTTTATTTCACTATAATTTTTGCATTCTATAATATCAAGTAACCAAAAGTATTCTATCGCTTACCAAAAACAAAACCTGCCATTGAAATGCGTGTTAAAAATAAACATTGGCAAAAATCCCTTGGTTTTCGCCAAAGAAAGGGCGGTCAAATTTTGTTGTGATTGGTTAGACTTTAATTGCCAATAACTCCAAGAGTATTGATCTGACGCCATTTTGAGTAACAGTTTGTTATATCGAATTCTCCCAGTAATACCGCTATGTACTTTCCTTTCGAGGGTTACAGGGCACAATACACTGCAGTCTTTATATATCGAAGTGGGCGTGTCCATAAAAAAACTTCGAAATATAGAAGCGATCTTTTTTTGTACATATATATTATATTTAAAAGCACATTTCTTGATCTGTTCACTCTTTTTTATAAATAAGTGAACATGATTCACATTAATTTGATTGATTCATCATATACAAGTTATGTTCGTCAATTGGTTCCCTCAAGACATAAAGGTTGAGAAACGCAGATATACGCGGTAGATACCTCATTTTAAAACAAAAATAAGCGCTACGTAATGAAAAGCAAATGGAGTAGAAATTTCGAAATTCTCTGTATTTCGAAGTTTTCGTAAACCTCGTGATATGAAGCCTGCATTCACAGCATGAAAAAAAAAATGTTTTCAAGTTTACATATATGGAATTTCTCACGGAACCTTCGTCTTTGAGGTATCTGAATGTCCTGCTGTAATAGGCATCGTTGAATAATCATGAAACGCATTTAATCTAATTGCAAATGCGTTTGTACTAACTTACCTCATTCAGGTGAAATCGTAAAAAGGTGCTCAAAGGGTGTATCTCTGAGATACAAAAAGCTATACAATGGACGTGTGAAAGGATCAGTGGCGACATTTTATGTTATAGCACTGTCTTAGAAGAACACGACGAAGACAGTGCTATAACAGTGTCTTAGAAGAACACGACGAAGACAATGCTATAACACTGTCTTAGAAGAACACGACGAAGACAGTGCTATAACACTGTCTTAGAAGAACACGACGAAGACAGTGCTATAACAGTGTCTTAGAAGAACACGACGAAGACAATGCTATAACACTGTCTTAGAAGAACACGACGAAGACAGTGCTATAACACTGTCTTAGAAGAACACGACGAAGATATGCGGTGGAAGAATAGTCAGCACCAACCTCGCATATTCTTTACTACTGATTAGCTATATCACTATCTATTAGATATTGCTAGCTGTTTTTATTAGATATCTCCAGCTGAATCGAGAATAGACGCCAGGTGTATCTACGAGCTATCACTGGTGTATCTATTAGATATCGAGAGGTATGTTTATTAGATTTCTCCAGTTGCATCGATGATATATCGTCAGGTGTATCAACTAGGTATCGTTATTATATCAATTAGATATCGCACTTTCTCTAGGGTTAAAAGTACCACTTCTCTTTGACAGACTTCTAATTACTGTATATTTATCTAGTTCTCAATCCGAAGGCCTTTATCATTAAAAAAATCTTCGAAACTTTACTACATCATTCAGTAACGCAGATTCTGAAGAAGCTATATAGCAGAGTTCTGCTACCTTGACCCTCTGATAAGTCGACTCTTCTGAAGCTTTCGTTTTCGACTAACGTATTGCGTTATGAAGAAAAACTCATCAGCTTGACATTCCAAAATGGATATTTCGCTTAAGTGAAGATAAATTTATCTTCTTTTCAACAAACTGTTGTACCCTACATTACAGACAGTTTATCTCTTTAACGATAAAAACAAAAACAAGCTATTCTTACTACAAGGTTATCTTTATATTTTTGATACATACAAAAACAAATCAATAAAAATGTTTATATTGAAGCGAAAAATAATTAGCAAATTATATTTTTATTCCTTAGAAATTTAAATTGTACTTTTCTAGAAGTTAAATTTCATTGTTATTTTTTAATTTACCTCTACATTAACAATTCGACATCCGCATAAATCGACCTAAATCACTTATCCTTTCACAATACATAAAAATAGTTACGGAATAAGTGGAACAAGTTTCAGCTTTGGAAAATAAGGGAACTTAACTTTATCGAAACGTTCCTTCCTCGTAAAAGCATCTCGAAATTTAGAAACCTCATCGGGCCGTATTATAGGATTGGAATGGCCCACTGAAATTACATTAAAAAAGTAAATTCGCTTAAGAGATTAAGTGACAAAGAATGTTCAACCAAACCACTGGTAATTTTCAACGAATGCTCTTCGTTGTTTCCAACTTTTCTCAGATTCAATCACGGAACTGATCTTAGCCACTATCCTGATGATGAGCTTAAGATGATCCAGATCACCCTTAGCTTATCCGCATATTTTTAGCATTTATTCGTCTTTCGAATCTTTTAAGCCAGGAGGGCAAATCAACCAAAATGCAAATATTACCAGAAGAGATATCAAAGGCTGAAACGAACTTGTAGAGCAGCTAATCAAAATTTTGGCAATTTTAGTTGATATACTCTTCTGGCTTGAAATCTTCGATTATTAATTATTAAAGTCTTTTATTTGAATAATAATAATACTTTATTTCTTGTTTTATACATCGAGGGATTTTAAAAACAATTTAGTTGGGGGAAAATGGAAAGGGAGCTGTAGCTATGTTAGTAGAGTCCTCTGTTACAACACCAAATTTGATTAGTTATAAACTTACGCGTGTTATTGTTATTTCTTTTATTTAAATTCAGAATCGATAAATTAAGCGCCAAAGCTTATTTTTCCATATTTGTAAATTACATTATGTTAAAGTCAATTACGTAGATATTAACAAATGTAATAAGCGTAACATATGCAGTTCACAAGCTTTATGCAATTTAACCCTGTGTTCAAGGAGACGAGTACCTTGCAAATTCTTTTACTGTAACATTTAATTAATTAATTTAAAAAGCCAAGGACCACATCATATTGAAAGCATCAGCACTTATCAGACCATTAACATTTTGGAGTTGGGAGCCGTTATTGTCTTGGAGGATGAACTCTTCGTAGCATTACGCTCTTTTGGCTGTCTGATGATACCAGCCACCTACTAGGAAGTTCCTGTTCTCATTGAATAAACTGCCTTTCCAGAACGACAGTATCGATTCATATAATGAATTATCTCCAAATTTATATCACCTTCGTTGGACAATGGGAGTGTAATTAGTTCTATCCAAAGCCATGTATTCTGTAGGCTTTCTTTTACCTTGCTGGCAACAGAAAGTTATTGCCTGCCATCAACCTTTCCATATTGACTTGCATAAATTGAAAAGGAAGGTTCTTAAGACCATACCGATTTACGTAGGGCGATTTATCAACTAACATAGACGGAACTTGTCAAATGACTTGTCATAGACTGGACTTATCAACTGACATGGATTGGGAATATTGAAAATACGAGAATAATTGCAAATACACGTATTTAAGTAAAAAAAAAAAAAAGATTCATTAGCTGATACCTGGTACACAGTGTCTTAAAGTCTTTGTTAGAAGAATTTTGTAGAATATTTTAAATTTATAAGTATCTTGAAAATAATTTGATCCTATATATTTCAGTATGCAAATTTAAACTCGTATATATATGTAATCTTTTGCATATACTTTCTTCATTGTACTTACTCCTGTTTACTAATTTTACTCTTGTTTACTGTGTTACATGTTTCTAATACCGTTGAGTTTTTTAAAGTTGATTAATCTTTCTCAAAATTACAAAACTGGATCATGACAATCAAGATGACACTACAGTCAATTAAAAATGATGTCATTATGTATCTGGGTTAGAAAATTTCAAATTAATTTTGATAATTACATTTTATTGAATTTATAATATTTTGGCATTTCATAACTGAAAAAGGTCAAAAAATTTTATGACTAATTATAATTTTTAATTAATGAAAAGAAGGATTTTAAAAACGCCTCTCCCCCCGCCCTCTTCTTTTAAAGAAGTTTCCAGAAATTGTCTACTAAAATTTCAGGAATACGGTTACTCAAACTTAAACTACGTATTTCATTACGCGCTTCCGCTGCCAGTTTATGGACGCTTATAATCTGAATACATATTCTTAATTACTCATTTAAAACTTCATCTTAAACTAAAGTATGTTGCAATTAGTACTGAAATTTTAAAATTCTGTCCTAGTTACATCATCTAAGACATTTTAATGAAGACGAAAATAATGATTATTTTTAACTTAATGAGGATCGCACGATCAATATCTTATTATTAGAAGAAAAATATTTGCGGGGATAGAAACTCTTTAACATTGAAAAGATTCGCTGATCAAAAAGCACTTCCGATTTTTCTCCGTTTAGCTTAGATTTGGAGAAATCTCTTTTCGGACTTTTAATTAATGAAAATTAATGCCCATTGGATATGTTAAAAAATAATCATCAAGGCGGATATAAGTTTTTGTAGAAAGTTGTGGTTCATAGTATGCAAAAGCGATATAACCAAAGGATTACTAATTCGTAGATAAATCATTCTTTATCAATTATAATAATGAAATGAAGAGATCAATGAAGTTATAGATAATTAATGAAGTGAATCGAGCCATATTTATTCTAGGAAATGGAGCTGTTCATTTCATTCATTAACGTTAAATTTTCTACTTGATGCAGATTAATGTTCTCTCTTTTTAGGCTTATATATGAATTACGATTTTGGATGAAATCGGTCTACGGAAAAATATTTGGGTCATTTTCTAATGAATAGATTTGTGGGTTTCTACAATAGAAATACCACATGTTCGTTTTAATAGCTTCCTCCATTGTTACCACTTGGGATCTAAGAAATTCAAACTTAATGACTATCGTTTCTAAAATTTGCAACATCCCAAATTGTTTTCTTTGATGTTTTGCAAATGTTGCACATAATTTCGCTTTCCGTATTTGGCAATATGTATATAATTTCACTTTCCGTATTTGGCAACATGTATTCTATATAATTTCACTTTTTGTTTTTGGCAACATATATTGTGTATAGTTTAACTTTTCTTATTTTGGCAACGAGTAAAGATATGGTACGAAGATTCGGAATTCCTAAAGGAGTCAGTCTGTAGGAATAAATTTTGTAGACAAGAGCCGATGTTTTATGTTTTAGCGAATGAAATAAAGTCCTTTAATAATGGTTATCTATCGTATTATTTATTTTTAATGTTTTATTGCTACAGCCTGGATACTATTCAATCTCTGTAGTCAGATGTTCATACAAATGTTACTACCGGAAAGTCCGATATTGAAGAAACTGGAAAGCTTCAGATTCCAAACTACTGTAAAATAATTTCTGTGATAAAATAAACAGGAGATAGTTTTAGCCATAATTAATTTGTAGAGCACGTTCGTGTCATATCTAAATGCCACCAAACTTGGGGGAAAAAAACGGGAATAATAAACTGTAATGTTAAATATTCAACTTAATTAAAAGTAAATTAACTTTGTAAACGCTTTAATGTACGACGTGTTAACTCTATAAACAAATCGTATAACCTTAAAAGTCAAGGAATATAGGAAAAGATGATTTTGCCGAATCCGAAGATGTGACGGTAAAATTGGCGTCACACCTTCGACGTGACGGAAAAAGTTATGAAAAATATGGCGTGATATATTTTGCGAATTCAAATTCAATAAAAAGGTCTTCAAAGTTAATAAATTTCCATAAAAAAATAACTAATAGAGAATTGAAATTTGGAGGATATAAAAAATATAATTATTATATATTAATAAAAAACCAGGTTTGCATAATGATTTAGAATTAACAGATGTGAAATGTCAAGTAGCGTTTTTTATGAAAATGTATGGAATTTTGTAGATGAGAGAGGCTATAGGAAAGACGGTATTGAGAATGGGATGGAAAAACAAGTTGCTAACTTAAAATTCTTAAATTGCGACGAACTGTTCTACTAACTGTCACGTAATATCACACGCCGTCGTTCTCTAACGCAATACAGACTCCTTTAGGAATTCCCGAAGGAAGGGAGATGTCCTAAGAGAGGGATATTTTTGGCGGTGATCGGGTGAGATGCGGGGGAGCAGGCGGTCAGGACACACGCCCGTTGCTCTAACTCAAATGTCCGACCCTGGCTATTCTTGTTTGGGGTTGAAGTTTCCACCAGATGTGTATATCCTCATGATTTTGCATGTTCGTTCCCGCTTTTGAAGCAGCAACGCCTCGCGAACACCGTCGTTGAATAAACGTATTGTTTTTGTTTCGGAAGGTGTCCAAATCGTGTCTTCAGGATTGTGATTGTGCGCACAAACACCTACACTTCTGGAGAGCGACACCCATTAAACGCCTTAAAGGGATTCTATGGGACGAGTTGCACGTTTAGAAGTCACTGATCTACTGCACACACCTCTTTCGGAAACCACGAGTATATCCACATCCAAACTGGCAGGTGCTCCCCCAGCCGGTCAAACCAACAAACGTAGATGGCAACAAATTTTCCATTCATAAAATTAGACCTGGAGCGCTTTAGTCCTAAGTTTATTACTTAATTGACGAAACATTCTCTCGTAGAATCTAATTTTCTGCTGCAAATGTTCAAAAAAAAAAGTAGAAGATACATTTTATTGCAAAAACTAGATAAATCCAGATCGCTAAAAGTTTGTAAAGCTGACTTCGTTGTCTTAATTAGAGAATAACTTACTGGATAAATTGGCTTATTAAGCAGAGTGGCATTACAGAAGAATTTTGCAATCCTCTTGATGGACCCTTTTACAGCCGACTCCAGATGTCTCAAGAGGTGGAGTCATTGCAAAAATTGAATTAGGTAGTTTTAACTGCCTGTTTTCCAGGATTAATTCTTCGCTTCCGTTGGAGATGGGCCGACGTACAATACTATTGGCTTAACGAGGATGGTGGTAGAAAATTAACCCTTTTAATGACACTAATAGGGCCCTTGATGTGGAATGAAATTGAAAGCCTAATTTTATCGCTCATCCCATTGGAACTCTTACGCCTATGTGCAGTCAAATATTTCATCATGTATTCGATGACCGTGAGATATCTATAGGTGGTAAGGGAATTCAAATAAGTTCTTGAAAAAAAGCAAAAAGATTCAGAAGCAGGGATTGATCATATTTCTCTGTTACCACCTTCTGCTACTTTTTCATCCCATGATTCAAAAATTCTGTAAAGCACTGCCCATACTTTTCTTATGATTAGAACATACGGGGAAGTTAAGATTGATTGATTGTTTGGCTTTTTTATGGCGCAAGAGCATCTGGGATATACTGCGCCAAGGAAGTTAAGAAAGTGGTGATTTGTTTCAAATTTTTCTTACGTATCTTTTTAGCAAGCATTGGAAGTTATTAAATTACTCGTAAAGAAAAGAATGATTTTCCGGCACCTGATGTTGTTGCCACATCATCCTAGACCTAGACCTAGATTCTCATGGCGGAAGGGACACCTACGATCAAATCGTTTAATCCCCAATGAATGGAGTGAAATGGTGGTTGAAGCGAGAGAAAATATTAAGTGGAGAGGTCGGAAAGTAAGTTTAAGAGGAGTGAAAGAAATGCCAGATCATCGGCTAATATAAAAACATTGTTCATTTAATAAGTACTGGAAGTACTATAAATATTGTTAAAACAATAGAATATTCGACGTTTTCATTTTCTGTTCAAAGTGATTCTTTGGATTATATATATATTGAAATCCATAAAGATACTACAGTACACGTTGCTAATCTAAGACGATAAGATAAATTTCAACAATAAGGCATCGTAATTTAAAACAACAAGGTATCGTAATCTAAAACAATAAGTATCATAATCTAAGAAAATAAGGTATCATAATCTAAGACAATAAGGTATCGTAATCTAAAAAATAAGGTATCGTAATCTAAAACAAGAAGGCATCGTAATTTAAATCAATAAGGTGTCGTAATCTAGAATAATAGGGCATCATAATTTAAAGTAATAGATTATCGTAACCTAAAATAATAGGCACTTGATGTCAGCATCTGTCACCTTTTATCGACATCTTAATGTAAGTGTGATATATTTTAAAAAATATTGTGGAAAAATTATATCAAGGAATTGAATTTGTCTTGATGATTTGTGCTATTTTGAAACAGAAAGCTTAGAACAGCAGTACTTTACATTTACCAAACTCGCATTTACTCCAACTATTGAACATTCTGGAAACGGAAAACAGCTTGTTAGTAAAACTCCCAGTTTTCCGAAACTAGGGCTAGTGAAAGTCAAAGCCAGACGTTAAGCCGTTTCAAAGGTACACACGGAACGGTAATTTGTGCTTCTTAGGCCTTTGAGAAATTGCTCTCAACTGTAAAATTGGTTTTAGATCAAGCTCGGTTTGTGTGTAACTCTTTTGTGTATGCAAACATGTTACAAGTGCCTTCCGCTTCTCTTTATTTATATGAATCGGTCGTTTTTCATTTGTTTCCCCGTAATGTCCGTTAAATGCCACATGCGGGAAAAAGAAACTAGAAAAAACTTCTCGGAAAGATTGCTTTTGGTCAAAATGAAACTTTAGGAGATGCATCAAGGAACGTGGTATAGTGGCAGAATATGTAATTTATATTCAAATAAGCATGGAAGACCAGGATTTTCAACTCAACTTTCAATCCTATCTTGATTAGAAAGTACGAATCCATTACCTGAGTCTTGCGCGATGTAAACATTCAAGGGACTCATTATTTATACATTCAAGTCATTATAGGAATGCTATATCTATCACCATGCGGCTCTTCAGTTATCTGTGGAATTGATTTTTCGTCAGGTGACATTACGGTCTCTCATGGTCTACGGGATTCTGCTGTTACCATGAATTATAATTGGAGCATGTCTTCTTGAAGATGAGCATGCTGCATTCTGAGCATACAATTGCGTCAGTTATTAAAAGGTTGAGCAGAGGGAAAAAAAAAAGGTTTTTGGAGTTATTTTCATATTACATCGTCACACTCGTATCCTTAACAACAATGAATATAAAATAAATACTATGCCCGGTTAAAATTTTGCCTCTTAGATCTGTCTGTAATAAGGATAACTCATTGACAACACTGATTGACTTAGATAAGCATTTGTACATGCCACAAAATACCTACTCCTAATACATTATCATTTTTAACATTAACCATTCCCGTTGAAATTTAGATAATATCTTTAGGCTTTATTTATTTTTTAAAATAATTTCTTTATATTAAAAATGAACCGGGAGTCTTATATTTAACCATTGTAGTGTATTAATTTATTACGTTGCTAAATTAAAGAATGGCGATGCTAACATACCCCCACATATATATATATATATATATTATATTATTGTATTAATTTATTACGTTGCTAAATTAAAGGATGGTGATGCTAACAGTCCTCCCGTATATAAGGCAATCACCCAAAAGAAGGGATCTAAGGATTGTCTAGTTCCTTAAGTGTAGGATCTAAGATATATATATAATCACCCAAAGAAAGGATCTAAGGATTGTCTAGTTCCTTAAATGTAGGATCTAAGAATTGTATAGTCCATGAAAGAAAGGATCTCAGAATTGTACAATCCTTAAAAGAATTATGCAGTCCTTCAAAGGAAAAGTCCAAGAATTGTATAGTCCCTGGGCATTAATATATTTTAATCTATCCCTACGAAATTGCTTGGAATTGGGTATAAAACGCTTTAGCTTGTAATAGCTTTATCCAGATGACGTAAAAAACTATGGTGTTGTACCGTTAAGCATTGCGACTTAATAGTCTAAATAAGTGTAGCTTAAATGGTTTAATGGCGACACACTGCACTAATCAATAGAAGCAAATAAAATACAATTTTTATGGTGCAGTTATTTAAAATCGTTAAAACGATAACATTGCTGATAGCTGTTTAACGCTATTGAAATAGCTATCGTCGTCAGAGCGAATGGCGGCTTCTGTTTATGTCCGTACTGTTGGTCGGTGTTGCCATCCCGTCGGTTGGGAACTTGATTGGGCGGGGGAGTAAAGCGTATTTGTGGAGACGTCTTCAGCCGTGAGACCCAAAAGACCATTTTCCAAGTGGGTGAGATAGAGTTAATAAAAAGCTGATCGTTAACTGAAACGTTGATGTTTAATAGAATGTGAAATGCCTCAAAGAAACTGAGATCAAGTGTTGAGTTGACTTTTTTATTAATACGTGCATTGGAGAATAGAAACTGATGTCCGAATTCCCATGAATGTTTTGCCAGAGCCGATTTATGTAATTCTTACTTTGACAAAAGCCTCGTGTTCTTTTAATCTGAAGCTTAAACACCGTTGACCTTAACATCCAATTTACTTTCGAAGAAGAAAAAGGCTGCCTTTCCTCGACGTTTTAGTTCATAGAACACCTACTAGCGTCCAAATCAGTGTCTACCGAAAACTTAATTCCGTTAGCCTTCTTCCTCACGCTCTATCGGCTCATCCACAAAGCCAGAAAATGAGCTCGTTTTATTGGTTGGTGTTTCATGTCATCAAATTCTCTTCTACAAGTGACGCATTGACTAAGAAAATCAGCTACATTCGAAAAATTGCCTCATACCGTGGCTACAATCCAACAATTATTGATCATATTTTTAAAGAACTCACTAAACCTAAACCGGCCTCTTCTCTCTCCAGTGATTCTTCAGCTCCTAGGGACATTGTCTGCATTCCTTATGTTCCGAAAATTTCTACTAGGATCGCTGCTGTCCTGCACAAATTCAACTTTCGCGTTACCTTCACTCCGATCAACAAAATAGGCTTTTCTCATCTTAAGGATAACATCCCGGATTCTGACAGCTGCGGCATATATTCCATTCCGTGCCAGTGTGGCCAAATTTATATCGGTCAAACACGGAGAGCACTGCGCCTCAGACTAAATGAACATGAAGCTTATGTAAGAAAGCAAGAATTTCATAAATCGGCTTTGGAAAAACACTCATGGGAATTCGAACACAAGTTCTTATTCTCTAATGCACATATTATTAAAAAAGTCAACTCAACACTTGATCTCAGTTTCTTTGAGGCATTTCACATTCTAGCAAACATCAATGTTGCAGTTAATGATCAACTCCTTAGTAACTCTATATCATCCACTTGGAAAAACCTTTTGGGTCTCACGGCTGAAGACGTCTCCACAAATACGCTTTACTCCTCCGCCCAATCAAGTTTCCAACCGACGTGATGGCAACACCGGCCAACAGCACGGACATAAACAGAAGCCGCCATTCGCTCTGACGACGATAGCTGTTTAACGCTATCGAAATAGCTATCAGCGATGTTATCGTTTTAACGATTCTAAATAACTACACCATAAAACTTTTAGAAATAAAATACAGGGTACCAGGGAGGAAATTACATAAAAAGGTTAAACACTGGTAAAATAGCAATGAAAAAGATCACTCAAGCTTTCGGACGCATCAGCAGCAGTCCTTCATCAGGAGTAATGACGATGTTATGTTTCTGTCTCTTTTTTATACTTGAAATTTCTGGAAAACCCTTCATCAGAGTAGTCCCGCAGAATGAGAAAACCCAATGAGAACCAAATTTACAAACTACATGGGAAAGCCATTAATACATCACAACCACTTCCAGAAACTTACAAACAACTCTGAAATGTATGGGACTTCCCCAACATTAGGTAACCCGCAGTGTGGGTTTCTCATTGGTTCCCATTGGGTTTTTCCATGATTCTATTGGAGGCCTCCCATTGGTTACATCACATAACATCGTCATTACTCCTGATGAAGGACTGCTGCTGATGCGTCCGAAAGCTTGAGTGATCTTTTTCATTGCTATTTTACCAGTGTTTAACCTTTCGTTTGTAAATAAAAATTGTATTTTATTTGCTTCTATCAATTGTAGCTTGCTGTAGCCTTATCCAGATGCAGTAAAGAATTATGGTTTTGTAGCTTAAAGATTTGTAGTGTATAGTCTAAAGTATCGTAGTCTTATAGTCTAAAGAATTGTAGTTTCGTAGGAAACATAATTATAGTCTTGTAGTATAAAGAATTGCCTAGCTTTGCAGCGTAAATAATTGTAGCTTTATAGCTTAAAGAATTCTAGTTTTATGGCGAAAATAAATTTAGTTTTGTGTTGAAAAGGGTTATAATTTTGTAGAGTTAAGAATTGTAGTTTTGTATCAGAAAAAATTATAGTTTTGTGGTGGAAAGAATTGTAGTTTTATAGTATAAAGAATTGTGTAGTTTTGTAGCGTATCTTACAACACAAACATGTGAAGAATTTCAACGAACTTTATGATTACGATGGCGTTTTATTTTTCCCTTAAAAGGAGATAGTTGGGAAGAAAATACTTTGTTTTAGGTCCCGGAAACTTACTTAACCCTTTTCGCACTAGGAGTTTGACGTGACATCGTGGTACTTCGCCGGTTTTATCGTAGCAGTGAGGAGGGCCAGAAAGCTTTAAAGTATGAATATAAGAGAAAGACCTTTTTGTTTTCCCCCGTCTTGAAGGCTAAAACTTCGTTTTAATTTCCCATTTAAATGCAAACGGCGAAACACGGCGAGAAATTTGCATAAAACTTGTTACTCCATTCAACTTCAAGAGCAATTCCACAAAACACATAAACTTGTGGAAATCCTAAAACACATTTTTATAGGAAAATTTTTCAAAATTATTTATAACCACACAGAGGATGAGGAAAGAGCGCTTTTTTTCTTTAAAAGTTTTCTGGAGCTGTTGATTTTATTTTTTCTTTTGCTCAGATTTGCGATTTTTTTTATGGTTTTCACTTCGTTGCATATTATTTACGCTAAACAATGCAAAAAGAAATGTTTTGATGTAAATTTTTCAGCCATTTCTGTAAAATGTTCAAAACAGATAATATATATAAGTCCTTGGATAAATGACACCCGTTTCTCCGATATGTACAGTATAACAAATTTTCTTCCCTTCTATCATATTATATTCAAAATAATGATTAGATATACGTAAATTAGAAAGAATTTGCTTCTTCTTTAGAAAATGATGTCATAACTGGCAATTTCGATAAGTATCTTGATTGGTAGATGAATGGGTTTGCTTGGTTTATCGAATGAAAAGACATCTCAAAAGGAAAATGACAGGCGATTCGCAGATAAGCTAGATTTTATTCTGATTGTTAATATCTGTTATTATGCCATTCGGAAAGAAAGCGTGAAAGACAACAGAAATAGAAGGTTCTTAGCTTTGATGACTCTATATAATTAGCGAATTATTTGATTAAACTCGTCTGCTTTCTTTCAAAAGGAAGTCATAATAACAGTCTTCTCGTTTCGTTTCAAAAGTTACAAATGAATGGTCTTCCAACAACAATAATTTACCTATATTAGTGAATTAAATTATATCTCACACGCAAAATTACAATTATATGCAAGCACACTAAAAATATAGTCTTATGAGATTTTTACTATATAATTAGCTATATAAGTTATTACTAAGCCATATAAATTATTACTAAGCCATATAAATTATTACTAAGCTATATAAGTTATTACTAAGCCATATAAATTATTATTAAGCTATATAGAGTTATTATTAAGCTATATAAATAATTATTAAGCTATATAAATTATTATTGAGCTATATAAAAATATTATGGGCCATATAAATTATTATAAGCCATATAAATTATTATTAAGCCATATAAATTATTATTAAGCTATATAAATTATTATTGAGCTATATAAAATATTATTAGGCCATATAAATTATTATTAAGCTATACAAATTATTATTAAGCTATATAAATTATTTCAAACAACAAAAATAACTGGCAACAATATATATACGTTCGTAAAGAGATTATATATTGTCCTTCGTAGCTCAGTGGGTAGAGCCTCCGCCCGGCAAGTGGAAGGTCGTGGGTTCAGGTCCCACCGAAGGCAGAAATATTTATTTTCTTTCGAACGTTTCACCATCTAATCACGCCATACCATCGGCGTTGGTATCACTACGCCAATAAACGTTGATTGATTGACATTGTTGTTTGATTTAATCTGCGTAGTGTTCGATTTATATAAAATATAAATTATTAATAATAAATGGCATAATAAATAAACGCGATTCACCGGTTACTAAAGTGTCACTCATTATGGAAAAAATACAAAAAAGGAAAAGAAATTAATCCTGACTTTTATGACAATGGGCTATTGTTTTGTTATTGGTTTTTAATCTAAAAATTATTTTGGATAAATCTTATTAAAGACGAGTTTGCGATGGAAAGCCCACTTCTTATAATTTGATGTTTTTTTACGCTAAAATCTTGATTAAATAAAAAAAGTTAATTTCAAAATTAACTTGAGATTAAACGCTGGAGTAATGGAATTAGTTAACTAATCTCACATTTACTTTTTAAAAAAAAATGATAAGCATTACCACTAATATTATTAATATTATAATTAATAGGATATTTTTTGTGAGTTGCACTGACATACAGTGTGAAAGAAAATGAAAATGATTTATTTTTTACTAGTTAGTTACTTCTAGTCTTTTTACTAGTTAGTTGTTTCTAGTCTTTTTACCAGTAAGTTACTTCTGGTCATTTCAATAGTTAGTTACTTCTAGTCTTTTTACGAGTTATTTATTTCTGTTACTTTACTAGTTATTACTAGTCTTTCTACTTGTTAGTTACTTCTAGTCATTTTACCAGGTAGTTACTTTTAGTCTTTTTACCAGTTAGTTATTTCTAGGCTTTGTGCCAGTTAGTTACTTCTAGTGTTTTTACCAGTCAGTTATTTGGTTTTCAATTAGTTTTAGAACATGCTGCCGTATTTTTGAGCGACATTAACATAAAATTAGATGAATATATACTGAAGTGCCAGAAAAACTGGTACAGGCGTGCGTATGCAAATAACGGAGCTTTGCAACCAATCAGCGTAACGCGATGCGGTCGGCAGCGCCTATATAAGACAAGAGATGTCTGGCAAAGCTGTAAGATGCATAATTTTTATACTGCTTAAGCTATGTATCACGAAATATTGTATATCGGGTTGAATAAAAATTTATTATTATTATTACTACGGGGCTTACAGATGTAAGCTTAAACACTAACGCACATTTATTTTATATAAATCGAACACTACGCAGATTAAATCAAACAACAATGATCAATCAACGTTTATTGGCGTAGTGATACCAACGCCGATGTTATGGCGTGATTAGATGGTGTAACTAACGCACATACTGAAAGCAAACAAAGAATTAAATATAATAAAAAGAGCAGTTAGAAAAGTAAATCATAATAAAAACGGTTAGAAAAGTAAATCGTAATAAAAGAGCAGTTAGAAAGAGTAAATCATAATAAAAGAGCAGTTAGAAAAGTAAAATCATAATAAAAAGAGCAATTAGAAAAGTAAACCATAATAAAAAGACGTTTCGAAAAAGTAAATCATAATAAAAGTGAGTTAGAAAAAGTAAACCATAATAAAGAGCAGTTAGAAAAATTAAATCATAATAAAAGGCAGTTAGAAAAGTAAACCATAGCCAAAAGATCAGTTAGAAAAGTAAATCGCTTAATAAAAGCAGTTGAAAAGAGTAAATATGCATAATAAAAGAGCAGTTAGAAAAGTAAATATAATAAAAAGAGCAGTTAGAAAAGTAAATCATAATAACAAAAGGTTAATCCTCTTAATTATACATGAAAGACTGAAACGCAGAACACTTTCATATAGTATATAGTCGAACCTGCTTTTTTAGGTAGAGGGAAGAAAGTAGCGTATGAAAAACTCATTATTTAAAATATTCCTCTACACTTTTCGTCATTTCTTAAGGAGTTCTTCTTTTAGACAACGTATAGACAGGGTTCTCACGCACCTGGAAAACATAAAGAATCTGGAATCATCAGGGAACTTGAAAACGTCTCTAAAAATCAGGGAAAAACGAAATGTTTTAGTTAAAGCTGGAAAAGTCAGAGAAAACCCCTCTAACGTGTTATAAATAGCTAAATTTCACGCGAACACGAAGCTGGTTGGTTGGCTGTATTTTTTATGGCGCAAGGATGTATTTTTCTATGGCGCATCAATGGCCATTCTGTGCCAAGCAAGGTGAAACCGTACATATGGTTTTAAACGGCGAACATGAAGCCATTTTCCTCAATGCGGAAGTTCAATTTCAACATTTCGTTTGCAATCAGTCATAGAATTTTGTCCGAAAAGTCAGGGAAAAACACGGAAAATTCAGGGAACTCCCTTCTCAAAGGTGGGTGGCAACCCTATATATATATGTAGATTTGAAAACCATTAAGAAATTTTACAAGTGTACACAGAATAAATTATACAATAGTGATAAAATTTTTTGAATAGTATTAACATTAAATATACTAATATCACACCAACGTAATAAATTTATAGAACCAAGCATTTAAATCCCATATCAGCACTATTAATCGAAGTCCAATATGTACCCATTTAAAATTATGTAAATGGAATAGTTATAAAGCACAGCATTTCTAACATTCCATTTAATATATAAATGAAGAATCACTAAATTTAGGCAGATCATAGCTGGTCTGAATAAGAAAGAAGAATTGGACCTGCAATGTACAAATATTCATTGGCGTTATGAGCCAATAATCATGGGTTAAAGAGTGTTTTAAGAATCCAACATTCCCCATTCAATGCAGACATTATACAGGAAGACCTGTTTGTTTATAACCATCCATGTGGCAGAGATTTAAACAATTTTTTTGTTTGAAAGAGACAAAAAATAGAAAGAAATAGAAAGTCGTCGATACATCTCACATCAAAGTAACACTGTTGAATAACTTACAAGTAGTAATTCAACAAACTCAGTTCAAGTAATACCACAAATGTAAAAAAAATATAGATGAATTTATTCAGTGTCAGAAACTTTTCATTTTTAGCCGAGTTTTTGCAAGCATATTTTATTAATAATAAAATAGGAAGTGGTTAAATTACCTTGTAATAGCAGTAATGTAGAAATTAAATTCAAACTCGTAACTAAAAAGATAGCACATGATCAGTTGAAGGCAGTTTTGAAAGTGTTTCCACATCTTATAAATTAAGCAATACCAGTTATCCAAAAGAAATAAACAGGTGCTTCCATCTATATTTGAGAACTGCGATTAGATGTATTTAATTGCAATGATTATTCTTTATAAGAAACATTTAAGATTTCTTTCTAGGGATGAAATTTGCAAATGTTCTATTTATATAGTTCATTGGAAAACCATTTAAAACCAAACATTTTTTAAAAGATCTTAAGCCTTCAGAAATGGTTTCAACTCTATTTGAAAGTATTTTCTGTCTGGAGAGTTCACCTAAAATCAAATTTTTTATAACATGTTTTCTGAGACATGTGTCATATTGCAAGTACTGAACAAAAGCAAATAAAAATTGTTTTCTTTTATCGCATATTTGAAAGACAAATCTATTATTAGCCCGATTACAGTGGTGCCGGGCTCGATCAACTTGGAACTGCGCTGACTGGGGACGTATAGTCTTTAGTGACGAGTCCCGTTTCCAACTGTGTCCTGACGACAACCGCAGACGTGTCTGGAGACGTCCAGGGCAGCGTGGGGATCCTGTCCTTACTATAGCATGCCACACATGCCCACAACAGGGCGTTATGGTCTGGGGTGCCATCTCCTTTGATAGCCGGACCCCTTTGGTGGTCATTTCTGGCACACTTACAGCACAGCGGTACGTAGACGACATTCTACGACCGGTTGTGTTACCGTTCCTTTTGCGACACCCTGGACTTACGTTTCAACAAGACAATGCCCGGCCGCACACGGCACGTGTTGCTATGAATTGTCTTCAAGCTTTCCCAACACTTCCTTGGCAAGCTAGGTCTCCTGATCTCTCTCATAAAGCACATTTGGGACGCTATGGGAAGGCGATTGCAACCATCCAGGAATGTTGACGATTTAGCCCGACAGTTGGAGACAATTTGGCAAGAAATTCCGCAGGACACCATCCGGGATCTTTATCAGTCTATGCCACGCCGGGTGACAGCTTGCATCCAGGCCAGAGGTGGACCAACGCCTTATTGACTTCCTCCCTTTGTAACGGTCAAACTCTGCAATAAATCATTCAATTGTTCTGAAATTTTAATCGTTTCTTTTTCTATGTATGTTCTTCACATCCACCAATTTTTATCGCAATCGGACAACTCCTTCTTGGTGCGTCGATTTTTTTTTGTTATAGAGGGTGTATGTAATATTTAATATATATATATATATATATATATATATAATAAATTCATCCTGAGCACGTGGCACTTTTTTCTCTACCTAAAATACAGGTTCCAACATTAAAAAGTGGGCTGTCAAAAACTGTATTTCAGACCTTTTACTTTATTAAAATCTTTCTTATTTTGTTTTAAATCTTTTTTTTCAGAGCTTTTTGTTCTTTTTTCTAAATAACTTAAAGAAAGTTTTACAATCTTTTAAGATATACGAAAAAGATTTAGCAGAAAAATAAACCATCCATCTATCCATGATTGAATGAATGAAATAAGAAAACAAGGACGGTCTCTGTCTGTGAGTGAGTATTTATTTCTTTAACAGGAGAGCATTTATTTTCACATATTATAAACATTAAATGAATGAATAATATCAATAATATAATATCCATGTATAATATCAGCAATATGATAATATTAATAATATCAATATGCAGTAATATTAATAATATCAATAATATAATATTAATAATATCAATAATATAATATTAATAATATCAATAATATAATATTAATAATATCAATAATATAATATTAATAATATAATAATAATACTTATATATACTATTCCACATATTAATATTATGATACAGGTTGAAGTTCATGATTATTATATGCAGTTAACATATAATATTGTAAAATCTATGTTAAATATATTCAACTTGATTTTAAGCAGTCCAGAAAAATTAAATATTGCTCTGGACAATTCAACATTTATAGTAATTACTGCATTTAAATTAGCAACTCTGTCAATACGATAGCTATTATTTGAATATTTATGATTATATTACAATATCATGATCATGGATTTGTAAGCGTTGTCAGCTCTCAATCGCTAAGCTCCAAATATTCATAAAGTAATTTTTGCCGAAATTAATAAAATATTCTGCTGTTTTTTAGTTAGTAGCAGAAGACATGCAAAAAGCTTGCCATTCGTTTAATTATTTTCCATGCAAATGCTCCCACATCTTCCACGGGGAGCTAAGCTTCAAAGAGGGCGCTTTCCTTGCGTGCTTGGGAATAAATTTAATTTTCCCCGATTACGCCTTCAACCGCAATGTTTACCAACCGTTCCCTAACCGAATTTACCACTAGACCGTTTTCTCCGAATTTTAATTAATATTTCGATTAATTCGGGGATGTCAGTAAGCAAACAACTCGTTCCGTTGAATGTTGCTTTCATTTTCCGGAAATTAGTTCATCCCAATTTGACTAATGGAACACCAGAAAGAAAACCCCAACTTGTGATACTCCGTTTGACACCGAAATTACTACATACACGCATATAAACATATACTAAAACAGGTGATCGCAGTCCTGATTCATTGTCACTTTGTTGTAACTAGCTGAAAATTAAACGAATTTGTTGTCTTGTACGTGTGTGTGTGTTTTTCGACGCTAGGACAACAAAGTTTATGTTGTCCCTGACCTATAGTGTTCTGAGGAATCCGAACCTCTTCTTCCAAATTAACTAAATCTCAGACCAGTAGCATAGCAATTCAAAACTCATGAGTTGAGGCCCAAGCGCCTTTAAAGAAGATTTGGTGATGCGGCTTATAAGGAAGAAATATTGTGTTTTGATATTCAGCGGGGGGCTTGAACCCCCGAGCCCCTTCTTTTCATACGCCACTGTCTCAGACTATGGTGGGAAGAAAAATGGCAACCACGGGTTATTAATACTATAGACGGTACTATTGGTACTATACTAGAGACGCATTAGCGGAAGACCTACATTCTCCTGAGGGACCTGAACCTCTTAAGGCACTGGCTTCCAATGTTTTTATATTTCAACATGGCTACATTGCAATGTTCTACTAACGGTTGTTAACTTCATATCTATAATATACATTAATTTATATAATTAATATAATACACAGAAGAGCCAAAACATTAAAACCATTAATTAATAAGGTGAAGGTCCACCTTTGGAGCACAAAAGAGCCTGAACGTGGCATGGCATGCCTTCAATTAGATGCTGATAGGTTACACGTGGGATATCATACCATAATTGCAACAGAAGTTGGCCAAACTTTTGTAAATTCCGTGGTTGTGATGTTAATGCTCTGATACGTTGTTCTAAGTGAAACCACAGGTGATGAATAGGATTGATGTCTAGAGAATTTGGAGGCCATGGTAATAAAGAAAACTCATTCTCACGTTCCTCGAACCATTCTAGAACTGTGAAAGCTTTGTGACAGGGAGCATTATCCTGTTGCACGATGCCATTGCCGTCTGGAAAGACGGTGGTCATGAAGGGATGTAATTGGTCCCCCAGGATGTTTAGGTACGTGGAAGCATTGAGATTGCGTTGAACAATGACAATGGAACTAAGCTGGTTCCATGAAAAACTCGCCTACACTATAACACTCCCGCCATCACCTTGCTTCCTTCCAGCAGTGCAGCCAGGTAAGAGTGCCCCCCCCCCTTAAACGCCGCACAAGAACGCGTCCATCCACACGATGTAAACAAAATCTAGATTCATCTGTCCATATGACCCTTCTTCACTCTTTAGCTGTCCAATGGGCATAGCTGTGTGCCCATAGTATGCGTTCATGGCGATGAATTGCAGTGAGCATAGGCACATGAATATGGCGATGACTTCGTAATCCCATAGACAACAATGTACGGTGAATAGTGTATTTCGACACATTCCGTGCATCACTATTATGAAATTCCTTGTTAATTTCCGCCAAGGTAGCACGTCTATAGGTACGAAAAAGCCGATGAAGTCTTCGCTCCCCTCTGCCATCAATGACACTTGGCCAACCAACACCTTGTTTCGGTTAGATGTTTCACCTGTTTGCAACAACCATCTCTGATGTATACTAATTACTGCATATCGTGAACATCTGACTAGACCTACAGTTTCCGAAATGCTCTTACCCAGCCATCTTGCCATCACAGTCTGTCCTTTGTCAAAGTTCGATAAATCCTTACCTTTACCCATCTTGCAGCGATATAAACTACTGATCGACAGAGAACAGTCCCATGCTTTTATATATTAACTCAAAACCCGCCCCTTCCATTTAATTGGTACTACAAACAATTTCATCTGCATAACTCACAGGTGGCTTTAATGTTTGGCTCTTCGGTATATATATAATAATATGCATAATTAATACAGTGTGTACATAAATAATGTAATATATATAATTAATATAATATAATTTTATATTTAATGTGTTTTCTTTACTCTGTTAAAAATGCTTTTATTATGCAAATGTGGCGGTGGCGCACAGATGGAGATCGCAGTCCTCTCGGTTACTACGAAAGGGAGCCGCGGATTATTTGCTAATAGCTATAAAGGTGCGTCGCGGCATGAAAAAGGTTAGGAACCACTGTCCACAACGCCTTTCACATTTTTTCGATTCGATTATTAAGCGGGGGGCGGGGGGGGGGATTGGAAAGGGGGGCCGCCAAAAGAGGCACTGTAATCCGAGACAGGATACTCAAACAGTACAACGAACTGCCAAGGCGAACTGGGAGAAGGGGGATGTTCGAAAGTCGGCCATGCACAGTACACAAAGATACCCGCTGGCATAGATGCTGTCATCAAACTTAAACCGAAACCAGCCGCCAGCACGGTCGCCACGGAGAGCGGCCCCAGGCGATGGACCAGAAAAACACTCCGAGGCCGGTCACTGCCCCTACAGGGGCTGGCCAACCCCGGAAAGGAAGGTGCGGGGCATCGCCAGCAGAGTGGCTGAGGGGCGGAAGATCCAAAGGAATCCAAGACGTCGGAAACTTACCCCAGGGCCGGACACGGCCCCACACAGGAACCGGCCAAGCCCGGAACGGAAGGTGTGAAGCTCCGCTAGGAGGGCGATGTAAAGACGGGAGGATTCGGAAGTATCCAAGATGTTGGTCAGACCTGGTGGTTGGACGTGATCTAGACACCGGCGAGCTAGAATGAGCTTGGCCCTAAGGTAGCCGTAGGCCGGACACCGCAAAAGAATGTGTTCCAGGATTTCGTCAGCACCTTCCTGACACTGGAGACACATGGGCGATAGCAGTTGTCTAATGCGGTAGAGGTACTGGTTGGTGAATGCACAACTAAGCCTGAAAAGATGCAGTCTGGACTGTGTACCACTTGGGAAACTATCAGGGAGGAAGAACGGAGTCTTTCGCACTTCGAAAGATGATCGGTAGTGGCCCGATATATCTCTTTTCATGATCACGTTTTTTCCAATGCTGACATTGCAGTTAATGACCAATTGACGGTCAGTACTATTTCACATGTTTGAAGAAACTTCCTTGACTTTACAGCAAGAAGTGTCGCTACAAACACAAATATTTCTTTTATCTCCCGACCAACGAAATTGTGATTGGCTAGATGGCAACGTTGACCTGTTCAGTGTGTAAACAGAGTCATTTTGATGATGCTGTCCACCGAGGAATAGTCCGTTCGCGGAAAATTAACCACTGGTCCCGTTAGAATTCACGGGAACTGACGTCACAAACGGGTTGGTTCATTGCATTAGAGAGAAGGGCGTCATTTCATAACGTATTTTTCGGCAGACAAACGTGCGCAAAAAAACAGTTATGAAATGACGCCCTTCCCTCTACTGCAATGAACCAACCCGTTTGTGACGTCAGCTCCCGTGAATTCTAACGGGACCAGCGGTCAATTTTCCGCGAACGGACTATAGCTATCAACCTGTCAAAATTGTAATTGTGATAATCTGTTGTGATATTACTCAATACGTTATTTTTACGCAGTACATCGCATAAATTCAAGTGTTTACATTTAACATACAGTTTTTTTAGTCAAAAATATTTAGTGAACATTTAAAATATTTATTTGTAGATTTCAAACGTCGATTTAGTTTGATTTTTTCTCGATAAAATAACAAAATGCGTTCGAATGTGTTAATTTCCATGAAATTTTTCTGATACGTTGTGATTATATTTAATATAAACAATAAACTCCTATGATATTGGTAATTTTTTATCTATTTCTTTTTTTGTGAAATTGACTTCTGCGCTAGGCGCTTCATTTCTCTTCCAAAACTATTGCAACTATTTTGGCTTTTAGCACACGTCTCCAGATATTTGGTGGATGTTATTTCTGTTTTATTTCTTTTGGTAAAATCGTATCCGAAAGGTGAGAATTTGCTTTGAAGTTATTTACTGGTAAAAAGCTTTCGCAGCCCCCTGGTATTTTTCCTTGCCTCTCAAAATGAAAAGTTTGATTTCTTTAGATAGCAATATGGCTTCAATTGCTGACAGCCAAATCTATCATTTCAGTTACTCGCTGATAAACACTTATCGCTTTCAAAGCCTGAGGTAAAAAGTGGGTGACAGTTCCTAGAAAAAATTATTTTTAGATTGAAAAAAACAAACAAAAAAACTCTGTTATAAGCCTCCTAATGTTCAAAATCATCACCCTTATCTTCTTCGTTATATTTCGTAAAATGTCATTGTTTCGTTCATAGGACTCTCCCCTTATTTTCTCAACCTACACGTACGCTAAGACGACTCTGCGGTGGTGCAATGATAATGGGTATACTTTTTCCATCATTAATCCGGGTTCCACTCTCAACTGTGGAAAAAAGACCCTGCTTTTCGACTAATTGCTCACTGTAGTCCATGGTTTGGTTTTCTAGGCTTTGAGAGGTGTGGATTCTTTAGGAAAATGTAGGCCTACTATTTTACGGTTACTCATTGGTAATGAATTTCTTCTACCGCGTCACTAATCAGGGTTTTACTCCCAATGGTATCGCAGAAAGCGTACCATTTTGCTGCTCATTGTAACCCTAGGCAGCACTGTAGCTTGTTTGTTTGGATTTTTTATGGCGCAAGAGCATCTGGGCTATACTGCGTCAAGCACTGTAGCTAGATGATTTTGCGCTCTGGGCAGAACCTTCCAGATTTCGCACCTTAACCACGGAGACATTCTCCTCTACGAATTATTTCAGCCGATTTTACGCCTTTCCTCGTGTGCGCTTCTGGCGTGGGCTTGCATGCTACTTCTTATCTTTGGTTCTGGTCCGGGGTTCGGTTTTCTTGCCCGCAGAGGTTCGGACCCTTCAGAAAACTGTAGGTTTCTGCGAAGCATGATCTTTGATGACCTTACCCTGTAAAATCACAAATACTAAGGTTTGTTTTTCAAGGAATGGCAAAAAATTTTCTTCCTCACTTTGGGAGAATCACATCCTGGTCACGGCACCAAATATTTTTTAGTGAGCTATCTCTTGGCTGATATTATTTTACAAACTGGTTGATAGATTTGTTTTTTTTTCGACCCCAATTTTCTAATGGTGCGATTTCTCAATCCTCATACTGCTATGAATATATTTTGTCGAAACTACGCAAAGTTAAGTAAAGAACATTCAAAACAACGTTATATTTACGTATGAAATGAAATTTGATTGCGCAATTCACATTTCAACCAGGCTTCGCTGATCTTACTCAAGAATTTGTCACAAATTCCTGAAGAAACCAGCGGAGCCTCGTTGAAATGTGCATTGTGCAATCAAATTTTCATTCTATACGCAGTTAGTACCATTTTATAAGTAGTTAGTACCACAACAAAACTGTTTAGCCCCTATAACGTGAGAGAGAAACACTTAATCACGAAAATTTAATTTACTAGGTTTGATATGTAACTACTTAACACATTTTAGCAATCGATGATGAATTTGCAGATAAATTTTTTTAGATGTCTTTTTATTTGTTTTCACTTTTTACGCAAATAAAATGCCTGAAAATAATTTGTAAAGAATTCAAGAATATGATAGTTTTCTTCCTAATATCTTTAAATGATTAGAATTTGTCGAAACTCTTAACTTTCCCTAATTTAATTTTCGGTACTTTCTATTAGCAGGGTACGTACCACTTCCGATTTTTTTTTCAGTGAAACCCGATGGCTTGTAATTAATTGTAATCTCACGATGTTTTGTCATCTAAAAGTGTAAGTTTTGATCCATGTTTTATCAATCACCATCAATGAGTCAATCAATCAATCAATCAGAATTTATTTATGCATAACATCTATAAAAATGAAATACATTGGATACAAGTTAAAAATAAGACTATTTAAAACACTTGCAACCATGGCACTTTGTTTAATTGACGCTCCAAAATATATTCTTTTAATTTGGTTTTAAATTTACTTTTTGATTTGATTTCTTTAATTGTTGGCGGGATATTGTTCCATGTGTCGTCCGTAATGATTAATTTTTACCTATATTAATTAAGTTCTTATTTTTATTTCCCTTTTTCTTATTTCTTTATATTATATTCTCATATTGTTTTCACTTATTACAAGTGAAAGCCATGTTTATTTGGCATTCTTTTCATATATATATATATATATATATATAATGCTACTTTTAAAATATATATATTAGTTATGTTTAATATTTTGTTTTCGTAAATCAGTTTATCTTTATGCTTACCTGTTTTGAAACATAATTTTTGATATGTTTTATCAAGTAGTTTATTAAGTTTTGTAATGGTAATTTGCCATTACTTGTGAGATAAGTATCTAACTAAGCACTTTGGATTCATTTCTATAGAATGTAAATAGATCTAAGGTACTTCGCCCTCCTGGGAAGTCCTACGTAGCAAACGTCATGATATTGACGTAATGTATGTAACGGTAAAAAGCCGCTATCAGCTGCCATGTGAGTGCTTGCTGACATGCTTCGCCTACGTTTTTCTCCGCTTCGGCTGCCTGGTCCCAGTCGTGATCTAGGACAGCTCTGGTTATGTTGAATATGTTAGAACTCCGTAAAAACTTAACTGTTTAGTAGCATGTCAATTGTAGTTAGTTTAAATGTATTGCAAGAAAGGTTATCGCTTGATTTCTTCCGAGGTGTGTACGATTTATCTTGCGGCAGTTCGTTGTATGTCGACTGTACGTTGCCTTTTTAGAAATTAATCTGCCGAGCTTCGTTTTGTTGAATAAGACCGCTGTTCCTCCTGATGAACGTTCGATGAACGAAGTTTTCAGGAGCCTACCGACGTATCTTTACTTGTCTCTCATAGCGGAGAATTGGTAGCTACTTGTGCGCCTCATAGTGGTTGTCTGCCTAAGCAAGTTGTGCTTGTGCCGGCTGAACTGTTCGTCGGAGTGGATCAATACTGAAGTTCGGACTAACTGTGGCAATGATAAGTACTTTGTTTATTCAATTTTGTTAATGCGGGTTTTCTGATGAACTGTGTTTTATGAGCTTCCTAGTTTTATAAGTAATATGTCCTGAGTTAGAATGGTAATATAAATGTTAACTGGTGTTATAGGAAATTGTCCCGAAGTATATTTAATTCCGTGAGTTATTTTGACTAACTTTAAATGTGTAGCCTTGTACGTTGAGAATGAGAATATGGAATAAGGGATTATTAGATACATCTAACTAATTT
>QLNU02014802.1:69959378-69972932 GCA_006491805.2 Dysdera silvatica
GCATTAGTATTTGAATGAAGAATAAAAGCATTAGTATTTGAGTGAAGAATAAAAGCATTAGTATTTGAGTGAAGAATAAAAGCATTAGTATTTGAGTGAAGAATAAAAGCATTAGTTTACACGTGCAAGGATTTGTACCGATAGTTGATGACGTCAAACGCTAGCGGTCGTTATGCTAGCACTAGTCCGTGTTTCCACACATTCTTTCCAGATTTGAAATATTGCAGGAAAACAAAATGGCGTCAACCGATTACTTCGCGCTGGTATTGATGTTGCAAATTTCATCAGTGGAACTGCTAAAATCATATATAGGACTTACAGAAGGGAATGTTAGTTTTTATATACTTTTATAGAGGGTAATTAATTGGGGGTACTTTTTAATCACGAAAACGTCGGGGCAATATGGTGGATTCCACGAGCCGGAATAAAACGCGTTGAAAACATTTAATAAATATTAAATTCAAAAAATTCTACAAAGCTATTTTCTATACAAAATATAATTTTTTATTTATATGAAATAAATATTTAAATTATATATAAAATATTTATTAAACTATAAATATTTCATTTAAAATTATCGTTTTTACAAAATTTAGTTAATATATTAATTTGATTTAATATTACAGATTATTGTAATTATTATGTATAAAATAATTGATAATGGCACTCATGTAAAATAGATACAATTATAGAAAACTATTTTTTTACAATTATTTTTGTACAAATAAATCAAAAAATAGAACAGATATCACGAACGACCGACAAAAAATAGTATATATAGTACGTGCTGGAGATTACAGAACCGAAATAAGTCCTCTTTCCATTGGCGTACGCAGAAGGTGTTGATGGAATTGTAAAACCCTCAACTGCAATGAAATTTTGAATATATTTAGCACAAGAATATTTGAATTATAGCACTGTAACCCCCCACTGAGCTTATAACTCCCCACTTCTGAACTTTCTGCGTACACCTACACCCTTTTTAGTAAGGCAAACAGCTGAAAGTGGTAAAGAAAACAGCCAAGCAAGTCGACTATCGGCAGAAAGTTCATATTTCACCTACTTGTGACTGTCACAACAAATTCTATCGATAGTCGCCTAGCAGTAGCAGACCACACCAGTTTCCACGTACTGGTTGCATGACGTCACGCACTAGGTAATCGACTACCGGTACCAATTGTTGCATGTATAAGCATAGCTTTATTCATTAAATATTAATCTTTTTTAAAACCTTAAAACTCAATCGTGATTGAGCAAAATGATTCATAAATTATGCATACGAGAGCCAGTATTTAAGTTTTTAGAAAATAATATACAAAATATTTCTATACGAAAAAAAACGTTTGATCGCTTTTCAGGATTTACTTAGCCTTTACTATTATTACACTTTTTTATTTGAATAAGCCTATTTTCAAAGTAGTTATGCATTCAGAGGTTGATGTAGCAGAAACGCGATTTTTTAGCTTCAACTGCTTCTTCTGGGCTTTTAAATTGTTGACCACGCATTTTATTTTTGATCGTTGGGAACAAAAAGAAATATTTGGGTGCTAAGTCAGGTGAATAAGGGCAATGACTCATGAATCAATGTTTTCATGCTTCAAATAATTGACAGTTTGAAATGTAGTATGTGAGTTTTCATTGTCATGAGGAAGAACGATGCGAAGTTTTGAATCCCGTGTTTAAAGATGCCTCAATTTCACCAGATGCGACATGACGATCTAAAGTGATTAGTTGTCGCACAGCATCAATGTTTTGTGGTGTCACAGCAGTGTTTGGTCGACCTTCGCGAAACTCATCACTGAAACTCCTACGTCCAAAATGGAATTATTTAAAGTGGTTGTAAATTGTTGCTTTAGATGGTGCTTCATTACCAAAAGTCGAATTCATACGATCGACAAACATTGCTGTGTCAAACCTTGTCGAAAGACGTAAAAAATCGTGGCTCGAAAATCCCTTCGACTAAAATCCATGTTTTTTCACTACCTCATTAACTTTAAAGCAACGCCGTGTAAAAAGAATTTTATAGCAATTCTGGTTCTGTAATACCCAACGTTCACATGAAAGTTGAAATTTTAAAAAATCATCAACAATGAAAGCTATGGTCTTTTGTGTTGCCAGATTCTAAAAACTTAATTACAGACCTACGTATGGTTACAGACTACGTATGGAACTACTAATGGTTATACAAAAGTGTAATTATTGATAAATGGTTATACTTAATGAAGGTTATAACGAATAACGGATATAATGAAGCTCCTCATGTCCCTTAATGCTCTTTATAACCTAGCTCCACTATGTAGCTAAACAAAGATACGGAAAAAATATCTATGCACTCAATAACTCAGCAGTGCAAGTTTTAGAATGTAAACCTAACGATTGGTGGTTCAAATCCAGTCTGAATGTGTGAGTAATCCTTTAATTTCTTGTGGATCAAAAGAAATCCAATTTGAAAAAAAAAAAAGATACCCTGTTTATCAGAGACCGTTAATTTTCACCATAATTTCTAATGCTGTTACACAAACTGGGATCTTTAGCGTTGAAACAATACTAGTTAGTTTAAACCCATACAAGTTGGCACGTCTTTTTTCTTAACGTTCCGCTGTTATGTTTATGCGCCAAATTTCTCGCCAAGCTTCAAATAACATTTTCAACGTTAATGTATCTTTAATTAAACGTTCAACATTTTTGTTCATAGAAATAAGTAAGGAAACTACTATGAACTGGTTGATTTTGATGACAAGGGGTTGATGCGAACCCTCAAATTCGCTATTTATGGAAAATAACGAAAAAACGTATCGAATAAAACGATGTCATTGACTATAGAAACTACAAACGTCATTTAATATGCGCTATAAACAAAGTACAGAATTGTGCCAACACACGAAAGACAGAGTTATCTGTTTGATCGTGAAGGTTATTGGATTCCTAAATATAACGAATTGGTGAGAAATGAACGAATTTCTTAGACAGCGGCACTAGAAATACTATAAATCAATAAATACGGATATTACTAGTTTCCCAAAGACCGACAAAGCAATCATTGTGGACTTAGGAAAACCAAATAATCGTAGACCATTGTCAGACTACTCAAAGAAGAAGAAATGTTCGTCGTTCGCGTAATGCGTTCAAAGCCTTCGACAGTTCCCGCTAATAAGCAGACTTTCCGATAAGAAAAGTTAGTGCTGATTGGTTAGAAAAGAGTTCTCTAAGCCGGCCATCTTTTCACTAAGACCAGTCGGTTCACACATCAATCACAGCAGCCGTAATTTTCAGTACTATTAGAGAAAATCAGTAAATGAGCTTATCAATGCACATAGTTCATTAAAGTCAAACTTCCATCATAGCCACAAGTGGTAATTTTAGGTGATAAATTGCTCGTAAAGAAAAGACTGAGCTCAGCCGGTAAGTGCACTTGACTGATTATCAAGAGGTCGTAGGTTCGGTTCCCGCAAGGCTCAGAGAAATCATTCTCTTCTTTGAAAGCAATTTATCTTCTAGATTTCGCGCAGCGTACCAGCTTGCGTTCATCCTTGTTTTATGAATTAATGATGACGTATAATTTCATTATTTGCAATAAAATGCTATAAGGGAACATTCAAATATTACTTAAACAGGTTTATAGCCATTTTAAGTCCCCCCCCCGCGTTTCCCGTAAGTAAGATTTTGATTGTCTATGTTTTTAAATGCTAATACAACTTTTTAAAATAGTTCATAAATTGGTATATATATTTTTTTGAAATAAGAATACAATGCGAAACAAGTTATAATACTTATTTACGAATTCATTGTGATGCAGTAAAACCTCTCATTGGCGACACTCGCAAAAAAAATATTTATCCGTGAAGGAGAATTATAATTGTATAAATTTTATTTTGTAAAAGATTATAATAAATGTATTTTTTGCCGAGTAATTTTGATCTGAATGTGAAAACGGGATGATCATATATATGATGAGTATGCGTTAAGAAGAATTTTGATTAATTAAATATTGATGATTATAATTAAATATTGATGATTATAATTAAATATTGATGATTATAATTAAATATTGATGATTATAATTAAATATTGATGATTATAATTAAATATTGCGTAACTAAATATTTGTAAGCTTACTGTATAATTAAAACACGCATATTTTAAATTTCACTTAATAATTGTCATCTGAATTGTCGAAATTGCTTCACCGTTTATTCTGCTACAAACCAAGGCTGATCAAGCCATGTTTCAATCCTATTTATCATTAAACGGCTATCAGCTTAACAATTAGACCTGCGGCTATTTTCTCTAAGTTATAAACTCAGGGCCGAATTAAGTAAGGAAAATAAGCACATGCTCAGAGCGTCGCGGTTGGGAAAAAGGCGCCATAGAAATCTTCCATTGGCACATTTTCTATGGAAGTATGTGAAAATAAGCATAATTTTCCGTCTGACTGTAGTGTTTGTTTCATTAAACTAAGATTTTATTGTATGATTTGTTATTGTTTATATTTTGAATTAGACATATATGGGATGGTGCACCAAGATTTTTTAGGTATTTAGAGACTCTAAAGGTCTTAAACCGGCTCTGTATCAAATTCTTCATTCACTTAGCATTTTTGTTCTCATACAAATCCTGTAATAATTAACGAAAGTTTATTTGCATAATGAGTATCTACACGAACTGAACATAGCAACATTTGTGTAGGTGGTAAGTGTTAACGTTTTTGTTGTAATGATTTGCATGTTGTTTGAATGCATAATAAGGAACACAACGGTGGAAATCCTGTCTTGAAAGCTGTGGTTTCACAAAGGGACAAAAAAACAAAAAAAAAACAAGGGACTTGTAAAAATCCCTTTGCCGTCAAAGTAATTTTAAGTACCCGGCGAGGACTCAGATCAAGAAATTCGTCCTCCTCACTGGACCACCAAATCATGAGACGTCTACATCATCTTCATCTGTGGTGGGAGATAACGATTAGAAAGTACATTGAAAAATCCACTTCTTAAAGCAGAACAGTAAATAGCATTTTAACATTTTTCACAATCTGTAGCTTCTATTGGCTTTCCCGTATATGATCCGACTACATTCTGTTTCGGAATTAAATGGTAATCCAGATTTACATGGTAAAACGTAAGTAGCGTGAATTGGATGTCCACTGATATCTACGGAACTCCATACTTCTACCAGAGAGCCTTCCCAGAAAATTCAAAGTTTGACTTCTCCAAAGAGTGCGAGATCCATATAGTGTGACAGCATTCATCTATGTGGGATCCATAATGACCATGAAACGGAATCAGCCCAGCTAGTACTTGACTCTGGGATGCCGTTCTCCACATAACTTGATTACACTATGCACTTCTTCCTGGAGTCTTGAAAGAGGTGAATAAAACATCGAAATTGTACCTTTCAGAGTGATGTGCAACAAATTATATGACCTTCTGGTATCTTGGAATTTTATCTGGTTCTCCACCAGCAGTGATTGAAATTTTCTTGACATAACCTTCCTCCGTTTTCACTAAATTTGCAGACATTTGATTAATCGCGTCATCACAGCTATGATCTTGCGCATATGCGCTTATATTTCGAGAGAACTAGGCCTATTCCAAATTGCCTCAATACAAATATACGAGAACAGTCACATGCGCGGCAGTTACTGGATTTCATCCATGCATATTCGGATAACGCAAGTGTACTCGCACCTAAGCTGGACGCAAACACTATCCCAGTCGGTAATATTTACAGCAGCATTGGCATCCTTTCCCCAATTGGGTCAATGAAGAAGGACCGACCTCCTGATTTTTATGGTTATTATCATACTTTCTCGTAACGAAAAAAATGGCACTTTTCTGTTAGCAGGGCGCTACTTCAACGGAAAACGAAATTATCGCAGTTGAAGCAACACTGTAGTTAAAAATCGTAAAGAAGAAACACTATCCCGCGAGAAACATCCTAACGTCCGCCATCTTGCTTGCTTTCATTTTCGTTGGCAAATGTAGTTCTTGATAGTGCTCTAAAGTGTTTCATCTAAAAACCGATCTCTTTTCTTGTGTGACTGCAGAAACAAGATGGAATATACGATTTGGCAGTTACCAACTGAGGAAGAGTCAGAGATTCAATTCTGTCAAGAAAAAAAATTCTATATTCTGAAAGATTTTGTTCGAAAAACCACAAAATGAAATTGTGTTTTGCTGTTTCCGAAGCCCCAAAATAGCACTGCAATCAGATCCTGCCGCGAGAAGAAAGATTTACGGAGCGGAAATTGATTCTTTGGGTCACGCTTCCCTTTTTTGACAACTCTTCGGTTTATTTACCTGTGATATCAAGAACTAACATCGGCAAGAACCCGAGAATTGCAAGTCGGTATGAATCACTGCAAAATTGTTGATTGGAATAATTGCATGCGAGAGGTATGTGCAAATTCCTTAATTTCTAGACCAACTGCGAAAATCGGTGGTTCAAATTCAGTCGTTGAAGTGGACGAATCTCCTTTACTTGCCGAAAAAACACGTTGGACGTATCATACCGCCCCAGTGGATTTTTGGAGGAATTTGCCGTGAAACAAAAGATTCTTAGTTGCTGGACTAGATCGTTCAGCATAAACTTTGATTGCAATGATACTAGAAAACTTCGCAGAAGGAAGTGAAATAAACTGCTGGAAAGTGTACAAAAGGGATGAATTGAAAGATGCTGGATTCAAATACCTACAGATTAACCATAAACATAAATTTGTGGATCCATGTACAGGATGCCACACGCAAACAGTTGTAAGGTTATGGGGTAGTGCAAAGTGCAAACGTCAGCATGGCACTGCCGCCACCTCTTAGATTCATAACTAATTGAATTTATGTGGCGTCGCTTGAAAGAAAAGACGCATTTGTTTTTGGCAATGTTAAGCGATGCAGGCTGCTTTTTCACTCCTGTGTAATTAGATAATAAGGTGATAATTTTTTCTCTCTTTTTTTTTGCGAAAATCTTGATCATCTATACTTTTCAAATTCATAAAACATCGGTCAACAATTTCTAATCCTTTAAAAAAGAAAAAAAAATTGTACAATACGTCGGTGAAGTGTGACGTTTCAATATGGCGCTGGGCACAAACAAACTGCCATTTGCTATGTTATGCTTATGAGATAGATTTAAAATGTTCTCATTTTATGAAATTTCCGTGTTTTTTTCGGATCAGCCGAAACTGATCGAACGTGCAGAAAACGCTATACGTTCTTCACATGTTCGATCTTTTTTTTATGACCCTGATAATGAAGAAATGCGAGAACAAATTCATGCTTCCATGAAGAGTAAAGTATATAGTTTTAAGGAACTGCTCCCTGTGTGCGTTTATGTATATAAATATGTACTGAAAGAGCAATTTATTATATACACGTATATTATTTTTCTGGAAGCGATACATATTTTGCTGTGTAACTCTCGGTGCGCTTATAAAAAAATTTTTGCAGGAAATTAAAGGGCCATAAAAACACTTGACAGATTCGTAACAAATTAAATTTTTTTCAATAATTTCATGAACGAAGAAGATAAATTGTTCTTTCAGTGTGTATATATACAAGATCCGTTTTTTTTCAGGGGGGCTTGGTCGTACCCCACTTCAAGGAAATAAAAAATAAATAAATTATAAAAATTTATTTTAAGGGGCCAGCCTTAATAAAAAGGGGTATAATTAAGAAAGGTTATAATTAGAAAAAGAAGTTATGGTTCAAGTTATTAGATATTCTTCCATATCCCCTACAGACAAAAAATAAATGGAAAATTAAAGATCTATAAAATCAAAACTGTAAATTTAAGGAGAAAAGAATTGATTTTCATAAAAGATCAAAACATTTTTTAAAGAAAATGATTGCGGCATCAAGACTTATTAATAGAACAAGAATTCTGAACAAAACTACCTAAAGTATATGGACATGTTTTGAATATATATATATATATTAACCCTCCACCAAAAAAAAAAAACCCAAATGAAATACAACAAATTAAATGCTTTTGTAACATACATGAACACAAAAGTTTGAATAAAAACCAAATATAAAAATTTATTAAACAAACCACTAAATTTAAAATTCATCTTTCTAATTCTCTTATGTTAATATCAGAAATTTGGTCCAACGTACAGGCGAATACAGAAAAAAATTTTGGGGGGCGAAAGGCACGGTACTATATAACTAACTTCACATTCCTTCAATGTGTGACTTACTCTAAAATATAATTGGAAGAGTTAATGGCTAATGACTATTTTGTGAACTATTTGAAAATACAGGCAGAATTTATTTATTTTTTTAAATTCTAATGCAGTTGGGAAGATTTTTTTTAAAACATTGATCTCATTATTGTCCCATCCCCTGAAGCTATGCAAAAGTCCTTACATGAAGTCCTCCTTCAATATATATATAATAAGACCACGTACTTAATCGACATAGCAGTACCCAACACCAATAACATACAGACAACCTACACAACGAAAATCACCAAGTACCAAGATCTCAGACATGAAGTACGAGATATATGGGGTATGGAAAAGATCTTCATCATCCCGTTAGTCATCTCAGCAACAGGGATAGTACCAAAAACGCTTGCGACGAATTTGGAGATACTCAACATTGACCCAAACACCTACATTGAAATACAAAAAGCCACAATCCTAAACACGTGTCACATTGTCAGGAAGTTTCTAGACATGGCACATTAAGAAGTGATGTAAAAAGAGGCTTGGGAACATGGCGCTCTGCCCGTCCCAAAGCCTGTTTCCGCCAAGAATGGGCGAGGAAAATTTTTTATATATATATATATATATTTTTCAATTTAAAAAATGGCGCTTTTGAGTTTATATATATATATATTTTAAAAACGATAAAAAAATCTTCTCAGTACATATGTATATCACAGAGAAAGCGCATATAGAGGGCTTTAAAATGAGCTCAAGATGAACTTTCTAGCTAAAACAGGTGCTTAGATATTTACATGAATGTGACTCAAGATCACTGAAAAAGTTATTTTATTTTTTAATTTCCAAAAATTATTTCTAGGAAAACGGAACCTCCGAAAACTATGAAAATTTGCAATTTGCTCCATAGGTAAATATAAATCAAAAATCATTGGAATCTGAAAATTAAAGGTCAATGCCCCGGTTGATGTGATTTGAATGACCTTTGATAGAAATTATAGATACCTGGACATTTTTGCCCAAAGTGCATGTTTGCGTTTGTCTTTTGGGAATCTATAAAAAGAACATTTATTCCCGACAGTCCGGTGGTTGCAACAAGCTACAAAATATAAACCCATTTTTATTTGCAAGCTTAAGAAATGCTAATTACTACGATCGTCAATGTTAAGTCAATGGGCCCAATCTGCTGTTTGTGCCCAGCAGCCATGTTGTGACGTCACGACTTCACCGACGTATTGCGCTCCTCGAAGTAATACAGAGTAAATTTGTGAAATAATGGTAGCTGATACATCTTATCTTACGGAAATATTGAACGTTATAACTAAAGGTTATACCCGAGAAAGAAATTTATAAATACCAACGAAAAATTTATAGAAATATTGAATATAAAATATTGAAAAAAATTAGATTTGACGGATTTCCAACAAAACTTAATTCATTACTATCGTTAAATATAAAATTAAATTTATATAATATATTAATATTTAGTCACATAAATTACGGAAATCACTTCCGATCAAACAGAAATCATCGAGTCGCCGATCTAACACCAATCATCAATCAATCAATCAATCAATCAATCAATTGTCATATTCATCAACTTTTATTAAACAAATTCCCTAAATACAGCAAGGCAATTCTCATCAATAGTCATGTTGTTTCTAACAATAGTATCTTCTAAGCAATATCGGGTTATCATAAAGTGTAATCCCTCTAAGAGGAAAGAGGCTGGGCTTTCAAGCCCTTAGGCAATCGAATAAGTACGAGGAGTTCAGCAGTGGTGGTTAAGCCGTCCAGTAGACTTAGACAAACCATCTCACAACAGATACCTAAAATTACACTACGTATCTTCCTATGTTAAAATTGGTTACATGTATCTAATAATCCCTTATTCCATATTCTCATTCTCAACGTACAAGGCTACACATTTAAAGTTAGTCAAAATAACTCACGGAATTAAATATACTTCGGGACAATTTCCTATAACACCAGTTAACATTTATATTACCATTCTAACTCAGGACATATTACTTATAAAACTAGGAAGCTCATAAAACACAGTTCATCAGAAAACCCGCATTAACAAAATTGAATAAACAAAGTACTTATCATTGCCACAGTTAGTCCGAACTTCAGTATTGATCCACTCCGACGAACAGTTCAGCCGGCACAAGCACAACTTGCTTAGGCAGACAACCACTATGAGGCGCACAAGTAGCTACCAATTCTCCGCTATGAGAGACAAGTAAAGGTACGTCGGTAGGCTCCTGAAGACTTCGTTCATCGAACGTTCATCAGAAGGAACAGCGGTCTTATTCAACAAAACGAAGCTCGGCAGATTAATTTCTAAAAAGGCAACGTACAGTCGGCATACAACGAACTGCCGCGAGATAAATCGTACATACCTCGGAAGAAATCAAGCGATAACCTTTCTTGCAATACATTTAAACTAACTACAATTGACATGCTACTAAACAGTTAAGTTTTTACGGAGTTCTAACATATTCAACATAACCAGAGCTGTCCTAGATCACGACTGGGACCAGGCAGCCGAAGCGGAGAAAAACGTAGGCGAAGCATGTCAGCAAGCACTCACATGGCAGCTGATAGCGGCTTTTTACCGTTACATACATTACGTCAATATCATGACGTTTGCTACGTAGGACTTCCCAGGAGGGCGAAGTACCTTAGATCTATTTACATTCTATAGAAATGAATCCAAAGTGCTTAGTTAGATACTTATCTCACAAGTAATGGCAAATTACCATTACAAAACTTAATAAACTACTTGATAAAACATATAAAAAATTGTGTTTCAAAACAGGTAAACATAAAGATAATAATTGATTTAAAAAAATAAAATATTAAATATAACTAATATACATAATTTAAAAGTAACGTTTTATATATATATGAAAGAATACCCAAAAATAAACACTTAAACTCACTTGTGATAAGTGAAAACAATATGAGAATATAATATTAGAAATAAGAAAGAAGGAAAATAAAAATAGGAACTAATTAATATAGATAAAAAGAATTAATCATTACGGACGATATATGGAACAATATCTCACCAATAATCAAAGAAACGAAACCAAAAAGTAAATTTTAAACCAAATTAAAAGAATACCTCCTAGAGCATCAGACAAACGATGTGCCACAGTTGCAAGTATTTTAAATATTTTCTTTTTTAACTTACATGCAATGTGTATCGTATTTTATATATGTTACGCACGAATAGATATTGATTGATTGATTGACTCATTGATAGATTGATTGATAAAACATGGATCAAAACTTACCATTTTTAGATTACAAAACATCGTGAAGTTACAATTAAGTACAAGCCGTCGGGTTTCACTGAAAAAAAAATCGGAAGTGGTACCCTTCTAATAGAAAAGTACCGAAAAAATTAAATTGATTAGGGGAAAGTTAAGAGTTTCGACAAATTCTAATCATTTAAAGATACTAGGAAAAACTATCATATTCTTGAATTCTTCTAAATTATTTCAGGCATTTTATTTGCGTAAAAGAAGGGCAAAATAAATAAAAGACATCTAAAAAAATTTATCTGCAAATTCATCATCGGATTGCCTAAAATGTGTTAAGTAGTTACATATTAAACCTAGTAAATTAAATTTTCGTGATTAAGTGTTTCTCTCTCAGGTTATAGGGGCTAAACAGTTTTGTTGTGGTACTAACTACTTATAGAATGGTACTAACTGCGTATAGAATGAAAATTTGATTGCACAATGCACATTTCAACGAGGCTTCGCTGGTTTCTTCAGGAATTTGTGACAAATTCTTGAGTAAGATCAGCGAAGCCTGGTTGAAATGTGAATTGTGCAATCAAATTTTCATTTCATGCGTAAATATAACGTTGTTTTGAATGTTCTTTATTTAACTTTGCGTAGTTTCGACAAAATATATTCATAGCAGTATAAGGATTGAGAAATCGCACCATTAGAAAATTGGGGTCGAAAAAAAAACAAATCCATCAACCAGTTTGTAAAATAATATCAGCCAAGAGATAGCTCACTAAAAAATATTTGGTGCCGTGACCAGGATGTGATTTTCCCAAAATGAGGAAGAAAATTTTTTGCCATTCCTTGAAAAACAAACCTGAGTGTTTGTGATTTTACAGGGCAAGGTCATCAAAGATCATGCTTCGCAGAAACCTACAGTTTTCTGAAGGGTCCGAACCTCTGCGGGCAAGAAAACCGAACCCCGGACCAGAACCAAAGATAAGAAGTAGCGTGCAAGCCCACGCCAGAAGCGCACACGAGGAAAGGCGTAAAATCGGCTGAAATAATTCGTAGAGGAGAATGTCTCCGTGGTTAAGGTGCGAAATCTGGAAGGTTCTGCCAAGAGCGCAAAATCATCTAGCTACAGTGCTTGGCGCAGTATAGCCCAGATGCTCTTGCGCCATAAAAAATCCAAACGAATAAGCTACAGTGCTGCCTAGGGTTACAATGAGCAGCAAAATGGTATGCTTTCTGCGATACCATTGGGAGTAAAACCCTGATTAGTGACGCGGTAGAAGAAATTCATTACCACTGAGTAACCGTAAAGTAGTAGGCCTACATTTTCCTAAAGAATCCACACCTCTCAAAGCCTAGAAAACCAAACTATGGACTACAGTGAGCAATTAGTCGAAAAGCAGGGTCTTTTTTCCACAGTTGAGAGTGGAACCCGGATTAATGATGCAAAAAGTATACCCATTAGCATTGCACCACCGCAGGGTCGTCTTAGCGTACGCGTAGGTTGAGAAAATAAGGGGAGAGTCCTATGAACGAAACAATGACATTTGAAATGAAGATAAGGGTGATGATTTTGAACATTAGGAGGCTTATAACAGAGTTTTTTTGTTTGTTTTTTTCAATCTAAAAATAATTTTTTCTAGGAACTGTCACCCACTTTTTACCTCAGGCTTTGAAAGCGATAAGTGTTTATCAGCGAGTAACTGAAATGATAGATTTGGCTGTCAGCAATTGAAGCCATATTGCTATCTAAAGAAATCAAACTTTTCATTTTGAGAGGCAAGGAAAAATACCAGGGGGCTGCGAAAGCTTTTTACCAGTAAATAACTTCAAAGCAAATTCTCACCTTTCGGATACGATTTTACCAAAAGGAATAAAACAGAAATAACATCCACCAAATATCTGGAGACGTGTGCTAAAAGCCAAAATAGTTGCAATAGTTTTGGAAGAGAAATGAAGCGCCTAGCGCAGAAGTCAATTTCACAAAAAAAGAAATAGATAAAAAATTACCAATATCATAGGAGTTTATTGTTTATATTAAATATAATCACAACGTATCAGAAAAATTTCATGGAAATTAACACATTCGAACGCATTTTGTTATTTTATCGAGAAAAAATCAAACTAAATCGACGT
>QLNU02014802.1:69984484-69995845 GCA_006491805.2 Dysdera silvatica
AAGTAACACGCGGCCTTCCCTCAGGTGTGTTTTACTTTAGTTTTCCATTATCTATGCGCATTAGATGTACTTTATTGATTTGCAGTGCAACGGTGATTAAAAAAAAATCAACTTAGAACTCATTGAATTCTATTCTTAATATGATGATAAGAACGTTTTTCTAACCATGCAACTACATGCTCTGAAAATGATGTCACTGTTCGGGAGAACTTATATCTTCGGATAGGCGTAAGTAGAAAGTTCATAGGTGGGGTTACAGGTTTGCAATGAGGGAGGGGGTTTACAGAGCTACAACATATACTTATATATACAGGATGTTTACAGAACGCCCTGTATATATATATATATATAATGCCTTGAGCCGCTCTAGCGGCGTTTAGTTTCGTCGAACGGTTTATTGGCGTTTCAGAAACATTGTCTTGAAGATCTTATATATTGTGTCCGGCATGCGTGTATAACTGTTCCCTTGAAAAAGATTGTACATGCATGCCTAGGTTCAATATATTGTCATATAATTTCAATCTTCACTCTCGTCACTAGCCCGTTATTATTAATCGTAAAATTGTCTATTCATTTATACTTTCACTACACAGGAATGTATATTTTGTAATTGTGGTATGATGTACATACATTTACACCTATATTGTATATACACATTTTAGTGCATAGGCCTTTATTATTTTATTTTATATAGTATGCAGATGTGGCTGTGTGAATATTGGTATTGCTCATATATTTGCACCTACGTATAAATAATTTCCATTTACTTGCTTGATTTTCTACATTTTGATTTTCTACATTTTGATTTATATTTACATTATCTACTATTTCCTATTTATATATATATATGGCCTGCAAAAGGGTTGCTGGTATCTAACTGGAAGGAGACCCACACGCTGAACGTATGTGACGATGTGTGGAACCGGCCAGGCCAGTAACCTAGTGTCCTACCCCGCCTTCAAGTGGTGCAGGCTGAGCTTTCTATTTATGTGGCAAATTAATATTTGCTACACGGATAGAAAGGCGGAAGGGGAGGGCTAATTCACCAACCCGTTTAGCCAGCGTGGTGAAATTATGGCTAATTCCTCCATTATGTTGACACACCAGAAACCATGGCCCCTAGTCTCCAGGTGCTGGAGTGCTCCTGATCAAGGCAGCGGTCAGTGTGGCATGAAAGCAGGGGGTGCTAAGAATCACTGGAATGGCCCAGGCTGCCGTTTGTTATTGACCTTGGCTACGTTTAATGGACGATCCCTTGCTTCTGAAGCAAAACTTCAGGAATTGGAAGAGGAACTAGACAAGATCAAATGGGACATTGTAGGACTCAGTGAAATTAGAAGAAAAGGTGAAGAGTTGGTGGAACTGAAAAGCGGACATTTGTTTTACTATAGAGGAACGGAAACTGGAAGAACAAGTGGTGTTGGCTTCTTAATCAACAAAAGAATTAAAGACTGTCTTCTGGAAGTTGAAAGTACATCAGATCGAGCAGCGAGGCTTGTTGTTCAACTAACCCAGCGATACCAACTTCAAATAGTACAGGTATATGCACCAACATCAAGCCATACCGACGAAGAGGTTGAAGAATTTTATGAAGAAATCAAAGAGTTACACACCAAAGGGAAACAACATATCAAGCTCATCATGGGGGATTTCAATGCAAGAATTGGACAACAGGAACAAGGAGAGACATCGGTTGGTAAATACGGATATGGGGAAAGGAATGAACGTGGCGATCAACTCATCGAATTTGCAGAAGCTGAAAATCTTAGCATCATGAATTCATTTTTTAAGAAGAAACCGCAAAGAAAATGGACATGGAAACACCCAAATGGGGGAACTAGTGAAATTGACTATATCCTGGCAAACAAGAAATCAATTATTGAAGATTGCAGCGTACTGAACAGATTTAATACTGGAAGTGATCATCGAATGGTGAGATGTAAAGTGCACTTAAATACTAAATTAGAACGACAGAAGCTCATTAGGAAACAAGTAAGTAAGAGGGTGGATTTAAAGAAATTAAAAGAAAATACCGAGGCATTCAAGTTGGAATTAAAAAATCGCTTTTCTGCACTGGAAGGACTTATTGATGAAAGTGATATCTCAGAAGCAAATGAAAACATTGTTAAGACAATAGTTGAAACTGCTGGGGAAATTGGTGGTGTAACCTGTAAAAAGCACAATAGCAAATTATCTGAGAAGACGAAACAGCTCATGAAAAGGCGAAGAGATATGAAGGTGGACAATCAAAATACCAGTTCCAGGATTGAGTACATAGAACTTTGTAAAACTCTGCGCAAAAGCATGAAAGAAGACATAAGAAAATTCAACTGTGAGCTAGTAAGGAAAGCCATTGAAAATAACAAGAGCCTTAGGGTTGTTAAAGGGAGTTTGTCTATTGGGAAGAAACACATCATTGCATTAAAAGGAGAGGATGGCACCGTAACAAGAAATAGGGAAGAAATACTTAGAAGAGTTGAAGAATTCTACAAAAATCTATACGAAAGTAACAGTGGATTAAACGAAGACTCTGAGATAGTCGAAGGAACAGCAGAATTCAACATGTGTTATCGATTACGCAATCAAGTTAGAATGAGACATAGTGGAGTTGGAGTCAGATAAGAAATACCACATATTGGTGAACAAAGCTCCTTTATATATATTTCTAAGATGGCATAAAGTTCCATAAAAAGCATAAAATTTGCAAAAAAAAAAATAAATATCAGCATATATGTTTTCATTTTTTTATTAAAGACAATCATGGCAACAAAAAATACGCTCCTTCAAATTGTTTTTCTAATTTGCATTTATTATGTACGACGACATATTTATTCTTTCAGTGTATTCCCTTTCGGCCTCATTAGATTTGAGACAAATGCGTTATAAAATACTAATGACTAGAGATAGTTTGTTTTATCGTAGAAATCATTATTTATTTTTTGTTTCCCCTGAACTGAGAGACTAATTTAATTTGAAATAAAACTAATACAAGGTTTTTCGTAAACTAATTATATTCAAACTTGCAGTTTATATTCAAATTCACGAAAGAAAGCATCGATCGGATATTTAAATCTGACGGCGACTTTTTTTTTATTATTATACTTTAATTTCAATGAATCAGGTAAATAGATCGAAATCTTTTGGAGAAAATTTGATTGAAATTAACGAAAAATTATTTTCCCACGAATCATGTTTCTATGTAACCTCCCCCTCTCTTTGGTGGGATTTTATCTACAGGTCTCTTCAAAATTTGTATTTGCCTTTTTAATTATTTTCTTATCAGATTTAGGAAACGTTAATTTCTATCTAATAATATCTCGGCAAAAGCAATACCCAGATGGAAATTATAAGGAAAAAATCGCAATTTCCCTTTAGTTCCAGAAGTGTTTTCAATATTAAGGAATTTCTGTTTCCCATGGTCTTTTTGTATCGCAATAGGACAACGATCGTGATACCTTCATTAGGGCAACGATTACTATCTCTGGCGTCATTAAAATTTCTTGGATAATTTGATTTAAATTCTTAAAGGTTTAGCATTACTTAGAGAGTCTTATTTGAATAAATTGGAGCTTTAAATATTAACGTATTTATTTAAATTTTACACATTTTTTTTAAACTAGTAACAGAAACACACGGCAAAATTCAACATGAGAATTTTAGGGAAGATCGATTTTGGAATGCAAAGCGGACGGCTGTTGAGTTTGTTTCCAGTTTTAAAATTAGCACTATAGGATTTATACGTTTTTTTTTTAGTCTTAGTTCGTTATTACATTTTTTTTAGTCTTAGGCTATTACTTTTGTTTAGTCTCAGTTCATTAGTTCGTTATTACATTTTTGTTTAGTCTCAGTTCATTAGTTCGTTATTACATTTTTGTTTAGTCTCCAGTTCATTAGTTCGTTATTACATTTTGTTTAGTCTCGAGTTCATTAGTTCGTTATTACATTTTTGTTTAGTCTTAGCTATTACTTTTGTTTTAGTCTCAGTTCATTTGTTCATTATTACATTTTGTTTAGTCTCAGTTCATTAGTTCGTTATTACATTTTGTTTAGTATCAGTTCATTAGTTCGTTATTACATTTTGTTTAGTCTCAGTTCATTAGTTCGTTATTACATTTTTGTTTAGTCTTAGCTATTACTTTTGTTTAGTCTCAGTTGATTAGTTCGTTATTACATTTTTGTTTAGTCTTAGCTATTACTTTTGTTTAGTCTCAGTTCATTAGTTCTTTATTACATTTTTGTTTAGTCTTAGCTATTACTAAGTTTTGTTTAATCTCAGTTCATTAGTTCGTTATTACATTTTTGTTTAGTCTTAGCTATTACTAAGTTTTGTTTAGTCTCAGTTCATTAGTTCGCTATTACATTTTTGTCTAGTCTTAGCTATTACTAAGTTTTGTTTAGTCTCAGTTCATTAGTTCGCTATTACATTTTTGTTTAGTCTTAGCTATTACTAAGTTTTGTTTAGTTTCGGTTCATTAGTTCGTTATTCACTCTCCGTTTTTTCTTCAAAACTTAAAGTGTTTTGTAAATTAATTTTATTTAGTTTATGAACAGTGTGGTCTTATAGATTATGTGAAATTAAGATTTTCGAGGAATAATTTTTGTCAACGTCTGACAAGTTTGTATGATAAATGTGCGTTTCCTGTGCTAGAGGTATTCTAATTTAAATAGATTCTCGTGGCGTGCTTGACGTCATGGTGTTGTGAATTGAGGGCTGCACGATTTAATGGGAAGGAGTAATGTTGAATGGTTTCTGTCATGAAGTTTTGCTGAGGACGAAAGCTTTGAAAGGAAAACATTTAGCGGATGGCTGGGCAGAAACTGCTCTAATTTATCCTTAACGTAGGATTTCTCGTATCTCATGTAATTGATTTGTAATTGTCCACAATTTTCAAGAGATGTCAAAGATTTTACTGGCAGACAACCGTCTTATTAAGATAAATAGTGGCCATTAAATCGCAGTGATAAAATTGCCAGTTTCAATGAAGAAAGAAAATTTAATTTTATTAAGGAAAGCGAGCAGAGAAAATTATAAAATTTATTATAAAATTTATTGAAGCGCCTTTAATAATTACACGAATACGAAGAAATAAACGTTAAATTTACAAATTTCATAACATTTTCCAATATACGAATTGCTAAGGTACTGAAAATCTATTTTCAAAGTTAATCGAAGAGCAAAAGCCTGCTGAGAAATTATAATAACACGATCTCTAATTAACTTTATCTTATCTAATAATTCAGAAAGATTAAACTAATTAAAGTTCCTGCAGGGTTACGAACTTTTAACAAAACAAACAAGAAAGTAATTAACACAAAGAGTATTTAGGCGAAAAACTGTCAAAACAGCTTAAATTCTGATGTCAGAAACGCCATACGAAATTTTCTTAAAAACATTTTAATCTCAGATTTTATACGACCCTGACATACGTTCTGGACAGCTGAAAGTTTCCGACCCGCACTTCAGATTTTAATCCTCTTTCTGGTTTTAATGAAACTCAAATGTTTGTTGAAAATAATTGCATTGACATTGCAAATAACGACATCGAATTATAATGGTGATCATAAGGCGACGACGACCTTGATGAGTATATAATAATTATCATCATAAAAATTAGATCATCCTGATTAGGTTATGAATGCGACGATGGCAAGGATGGCAGTGATGATTTTGGTCCATTTCTAGTAAGCAGAAATGTAGATTCAAAACCTTGAATCCAGTTATATGTAGTCTATGATATTAGAAAATATTATATATAGTTTTTATGAGGGTGCTATTTTAACAGTGATCTAACTTCTCTCCATTTAAAAAAACCGTTAATTACAATTTCGGGATCGAAAAAAGGAGCATAATTTTTATTTTGAACCCATATACATCTCCCACTTTCTTCCGTGGCTATCAGATGAGAAAAACAAAACCAGGAACATTATCAGGAGCGTATAAATTAAAAATTAATAAGATGGATTCAAGCACCTTTAAAAAAAAGAGCACACCATTCGATGTTAAGGAAAAGGATATATTTTGTTTCCTAGTTTCATGCTTGAACCTCCTCCCTTTCCCATTCCACTGAACACACACACATACACATAGTTCCTGAATTTTTTTGAATTTTCCTTCTTAGTTTAATTTTAAGACCCAATATACATATCCAAATGAATGAAAATAGGGTTGGACCACTATTGAAACAAGGTCCATATATTATATGAATAAGCATTAATTGTTATTAATTATTAGCAAATACTAATTATTAACTATTAGTAGATATAAATTATTTATTAGCAAATATTGTTAGTAGATATGGATTATTTCTTAGTAAATATTTTCATTAGTAGATATTAATTATTTATTAGCAAATATTATCATTAGTATATGTTAATGGTTTATTGGTAAATATGTACTAGTATAATTTAATTATTTATTAGTAAATGTTAGTAGATATTAATTTTTATTAGTAAATAGTATTACTAGTTATAATTTAATTATTTATTAGTAAATATTAGTGAATGTAATTTTTTATTAGTAAATGGTATTACTAATTATAATTTAATTATTTGGTGGCTCTTAGTAGATATTAATTTTATTAGTAAATGTGGTAGATATTAATTTTTATTAGTAAATATTAGTAGCAGTGTGGTGGTATCAGTAAATATTAAGTGAATGCTAATTATTTGTTAAAAATATTATCATTAGTATATGTGTGGTTTGTGTAAATAGTATTACTAATTAATTATTTATTAGTAAATGTTAGTGAATGTGGTATTTATTAGTGAAATGTTAGTAGATGTGGTATTTGATAGTAAATGAGTAGATAATGGTATTTATTAGAAAATATTAGTAGATGTGGTATTTATTAGAAATATTAGTAGATATTAATCGTTTATTAGTAAATAGTATTACTAGTAGATATTAATTATTTATTAGTAAATATTAGTAGACATTAATTATTTATTAGTAATTATTACTAGTAGATATTAATTATTTATTAGCAAATACAGTGAAACCAGGTAAAATGACCACCTGAATAGCGTGACCACTTTTTATAAGAAGGAACAGGTAGGGACTTAGTCATGCCTGTACTAAAGTCTGTCGTGTATAGTGACTACCTCTCTTTGGTGGCCATTGCAATCCAGTCCTAAAGGTGGTCACTTTAGACAGGTTCTACTCTACGCTTAGTAGATATTAATTATTAGTAAATATTAAAAAGTCCTCCCATATTATTTGACTAAATACAACGTTGAATTTGCGATAAGTTTTAATACATCAATAAGCGCTTTCGACCCTTCACGGACGGGTCATCATCAGAATGTAACAAGACTTTGTGAAGTTATAAATGGAAAACAATTTTAGAGAAGTCCTTCCATATCTATTTGTCTCCATACTCAGTTTTAACATAGCATGTAAAGATTGACCAAACAAACTTCGATCGAAAAGACTCAGTTTAATTACCGTAATAATTAGTATCAAAACTATTAAAATTAGTCACTTCAATGAAATGGCGCTTCTTTTAATAAGCTTTATTTATTAAGAAATCTTTTAACACAGAAATAGAAAAAAATAATTCGATAAGATAATGAACCAACCAGAGTTACCTGATTTATTTGACCATTGAAAGCTGAGGGGATTGAAAGCGACGGAGAAAATTGGCTGAAGATTACCTGGGGATAGGTCAAACATTCTTTGTGATTAGTTCAGGTAAACGAATTAACCTTTTCCTGAACTTTCAGAAAGCTATTTCGATTCCACAATAACTTAATAAGCTTCCATTGAAATTTCTCGCAATAATCACAAGGTTTCAAGATGTTTTTGAAAGTTTTGTTTCTTTCAAGATGTTTTTTTAGGCAAAATTAAATTCCCTAGAAATATTGTAGAATGATAGTTATTTTGACACTGGCGTAAGGTTTAAAAACACGACGTTTCGGGAGCCAACTGCTCCTTTTGTCAAGTGAAGGTATAATTGTGGCAGAAACTTTGTATTGTTTTGCAATATTCTGGGCTAAATCACGTTTATTTTAGTGAAAATTTGCCGATAAAGGTTTCATGCTAACTTAGATTAGGTCACGCATGTGTTAAAGCACCCGTTCTTTTAAATGCAGGTTTTAAACTGAAATTGAAAATTGAATATTAATTAAATTTAAAATTAAAGATTAATTGAAAATTGCAGATTGACCATTTTTGTGAAAAGAAACTGGTTTTCAGATCGAAGAAATGCTATGATGATGATGGTGGTGGTGACAAAGAAACGAGGATTATTTATTTTATTTGAAAAATATAATGGTAGACAGATTATATCATTTACCTAAACATACTTTACATACTTTAATATGCTTTGTACACTTGTATATTTTAATATACTTTATCTTTATATACAGACTTATCCAAATTAAACAGGGGGTGTTTAGACCTCTCTGTGGGGAAAACTACTTGGCCAATTTCACCTAAATATCGTACACATGCTCTCCAGAGTATGCGGTTTTGATTTCTGAAAGAAAAAAAAAATTGAGTTCATATTTCGGCCGCTAGGGAAGGAAATGGCGCTGCGGAGCAGGCAATTTATTAATATTAACAACGAAAAAGTGTTTTAACATGCAATAACCTTTATTGCAATCACATGAAATTAACTACAAATTACAGTATACCGTAGGATAGTAGGTATGACTAAAATAAAATTTATGCAATAACTTTATTGCTATCACATGTGGAACCACACTATCATCACAGATACGGCTCGATATGTCCTCCGTCTCTTTGCTCTAGAAATTGCATTCGATGCACAACACATTCCACGGCAGAACGTAACTCATTCGCTTGGAGGTGGGATACATGTTGCGAAATTCTGTCTTTTAAGACTGCTAAGTTCGGAACATTGCCTTTATAAACGCAGCTCTTTAAATATCCCCACAGCCAAAAGTCACAAGGGTTAAGATCGGGTGACCGAGGCGGCCAAGATGTTGAAAATGACCTGCTAATCACTCTGTCATCCGAAAAGTTTTGCCGTAATAATGTTTGAACAGGCAACGCGATGTGCGGGGGTGCACCATCTTGCATGAAAATTGTAGTGTCAAGACAATTTCTCTGTTGAAGCAAAGGAATGACAAAGTTCCGGAGCATAAATGCATACCTAGAGCCAGTAACAGAACATGTCATTGGCCCCGAGGCCGTATTTTCTTCAAAGAAGTAAGGACCAATGACGAAAGATGAGGTGAAGCCACACCACACTGTCACTTTTGGAGCATGCAACGGAATTTGTTGATGAACGTGGGGATTTGTGTCAGACCAAATACGGCAGTTACATGTGTTTACAGTGTCATTCAAGTGGAAATGGGCCTCATCACTTCACAGTATCTGCCAAGGCCATTCATCATCCACTGTCATCCGAGCAATGAACATCAAAGCAAATGTTTTCCGCACGTCATTATCACCAGAAAGCAATTGCTGAGTGTGGGCTATCTTATATGGATAAAACTTCAGGACATTTCTCATAACTCTCCACACTGTCGTATATGGCATGTCCAATTCCCGTGATATCGCACGTGCACTACTGCTACCATGTGCACTTGCTGCTCCCTACTCCACTACTGCAGTTGCAACTTCTTCAATTTGCTGCACTCGAGTTGGTTTGCGGCCTCGTCCTGATTTAATGGCGAATGTTCTGTTCTCTTCAAAATACAAGACCATTTTTCGAAGATTTGTAATTGTGAGAGTGCGTCTGCGTAAACCTTTTACCTGTCGAAATGCTTTAAGTGCCGCAGAAGCATTGTTATTTCGTTGATAAAAGAGCTTAACAAGTAACGCGCGATCTGGTAAAGTAAGTTTCATGACGGAGTCCTCGTATGGTGGAAAAATGCTTCACGACTCCTTATATAGGCAGAGGATGTTGCGCATGTTAAGTAATATGTAAATTGCCTGCTCTGCAGCGCCATTTCCTCCCCTAGCGGCCGAAATATGAACTCAATTTTTTCTTTCAGAAATCGAAACCGCATACTCAGGGGAGCATGTGTATGAAATTTGGGTGAAATTGATCAAGTAGTTTTCTCTACAGAGAGGTCTAAACACCTCCTGTTTAATTTGGATCACATGGTACTTTATATACAGATCATTAATCTAAAAAATTGTTATACTGAAGGTCTTTATCGTGGTTTAACATGGATTGAGTACGGTTATCATCATCTTCTTTTCTTCTCCTTAATCATCAGTTAAAAATGCAAACGTTCAATAGTGTCGTATACTATGATTGGCATATTAGTTTAGTACTAAAATAATTTGCTTTTGGAAATGCATGAATATTATTTTCCATCCTCTTGCATATCTCAAATAATGTAATTTAATTACTACATACGCTGACAGAGTAACTGGGTTTAAATATCGCTCTATGCATGCTAGGCAACAAATGCGTGTTGTTTACGATTATCAAAAAACTGAACGTTGACCACAAATTTCAAGCCTGATTTTGTCCACTTTCGCAATACTCTCGTTGCAGTGGTGTAGGTTTTTTGTGGTTGTTTTGCATGCAGAAAAAAAATAATCTGGAAAAGTTGGTCGAGCAAGCGGCTCTGTGTTTCCAGGAGATGGAAGGACATAAAGTCCAAGAGATGGGGAAAGATAGAAGAGATAAAATCTCTATGTGGGGGATCAAAGCTCTTAACGAGATGTGATAGAAGAACCCAAGCTAGGGTTCTGCTGAACGAGGTCCAGTGTGGAGCATCAATTCTAATCGCGGTGGCGTAGTACAGAAGGGGTTTAGGGGAATTAGACCCCCATTGGATAACAAAGTACAATATTCTCATTAAATATGGATTACTTAATCTTTTTTAAAAATTGAATTTAGATGTTTTTAAAAAATTGAACTTTAGATCTTTTTAAAAAATTGAATTTCAAATCGTTTTTAAAATTTTATCTTTTCTAGATTAAAGGAATTATGCCCTAACTTTAGAGAATTTCTGCAAAATGAGATTAATAAAATTTAACTTCATAAACCATGAAATTATTATCACACTTACGAGATTATCGAACATATAATTTATAGATCATTGCGATATTATAGACAATATAATTTATTCACCATTACAAAACAGTGTAAACAAGTGTACAACATCACAGACGACATAGAATTTCACAGGTTGAATAAACTATTATTACAAAAAGAAGGCATTTTTAAGAAATCCATATTTAAGCACTGATTTAAGCCCATATTTAAGCCATATATAAACTTTTATTTAAGACCATATCTTTATTTCTAATCCCGAAACTCTGTAACGGGTTTCTCGAATACGAATGCCATTATCAAAATCACAAATTAATAAAATAATCATTAGATTTTCTTGGGCATCTCAAAAGAGGAAACAGTTGCGCATGATCAGACTTTG
>QLNU02014802.1:69995945-70037900 GCA_006491805.2 Dysdera silvatica
TTGAGGATGTGTACATTGACATGGTGAAACGTGTGTATAAAAATGCAAGTGCAAAATTTCGGTTACATAAAGATACCAAAACTATCAAAATTGGTAAAGGTGTGAGGCAGGGAGATACCATTTCTCCAAAACTTTTTACTTCAGCTTTACAGATGATTTTTCAGCTGATAAATTGGAATAACAAGGGAATAAAAATAAATGGTGAATATTTAAATCATTTGCGGTTTGCTGATGACATTGTTATTTTTTCAACGAACCCATTAGAACTCCAAGACATGGTACAGGAGCTCTCAACTAGAAGTAAAGAAGTTGGACTCAAGATGAACCTACAAAAAACTAAGATCATGTTCAATAATTTCGTAGAGGAAACAAAAATACAAGTTGACAACATTGAGCTAGAAATTGCTGATTCATATATTTACCTTGGCCAGCTGATTTCAATGGATGGCAACATTATGAAAGAACTCAACAGACGTATTAAACTTGGCTGGATATTGCTGGATATGGCATATTGCAAGAAGAACTGATCAACGATGGACAACAGAAATTCTGAACTGGATTCCAAGAGACCACCGAAGACCTAGAAAACGTCCTCAAACTAGATGGGTGGATGAAATAAGAAAACAGGTTGGGGTGACGTGGAAACGAATGGCCCAGGATAGACTTGTGTGGAAAGCATTTGGAGAGACCTTCATCCAGCAGTGGATAGATAATGGTTGAATATGATGATGATGATGATGATACACACATATAAATCTATATAGGAAGGATTCATGCTAGCCATCCAAGACCAAGTGATCGCAACAAGGAACAATCAGAAATTCATCCAGAGAAAAGACATAGAAAGCGACAAATGCAGACACTGTCATGCGGCATCGGAGACAATCCAACACGTGATGGCAGGATGCAAGATCCTTGCGCAGTCAGACTACAAACATAGACACGATCAAGTAGCGAAAATAGTCCACCAGAAATTGGCAGCGAATGCTGGCTTTCTGACAGAAAAATGCCCGTACTACAAATATGAGCCAGAGACCGTGCATGAGAACGAAACACACAAGCTTTACTGGGATAGAGCAATCATAACAGACAAGACAGTCCCACATAACCGTCCTGACATAACCCTCGTCGATAAATCGAATAAGACCACGTACTTAATCGACATAGCAGTACCCAACACCAATAACATACAGACAACCTACACAACGAAAATCACCAAGTACCAAGATCTCAGACATGAAGTACGAGATATATGGGGTATGGAAAAGATCCTCATCATCCCGTTAGTCATCTCAGCAACAGGGATAGTACCAAAAACGCTTGCGACGAATTTGGAGATACTCAACATTGACCCAAACACCTACATTGAAATACAAAAAGCCACAATCCTAAACACGTGTCACATTGTCAGGAAGTTTCTAGACATGGCACATTAAGAAGTGATGTAAAAAGAGGCTTGGGAACATGGCGCTCTGCCCGTCCCAAAGCCTGTTTCCGCCAAGAATGGGCGAGGAAAACTTTTATATATATATATATTATATATATTATAATATATTATATAATATTAATATATTATATAATAATAATATAATATATTAATTAATATAATATCTTTATATATATATAATTCATTCATTTATAAATGGTTAATTTTGCATCCATTGCGCATACGGAAGCTCGTATATGTACACAATTAAAAGGTTGAATAGGTATCGTATTGTATGAACATATTTCACTATATTAATTTTCAGTATTTCATGCTCAATCTAATTAATGCATTAAAATATGGTAGAAATTATTAAAAAATGATGAACAAATCCCTTCGTTTTGTCATATGTTAGTTGCTGAATCAGAATCCTTCTGAGCGTTCTCCTGAAAAACAAATTATAAGGAGTTTTATATCTGTACGCTGAAAAAAAAAGGGAAAAGGGATTTCCTTAGAACATAAATAAAACTTCATTATGAGGAGTAATTTGCATTTCCTTTGAGTGACACGAAAAAATCGAGGGTTTTTAAAATTAAAGGAAGCAGTTAACTTAAAGAAGAACGATGAAGTCCATGAGTGAAAGGATGATGAAAAAGTTAATGAGAACATGTTTAAACTTCCGTTTATTCGTCATTGCAAATTAAAAACAAATTAAGTTTGAATTTAGTTTCAAACATCACACTGATATAATTATGAAATTAAAGAAGGTTGTATTCTGCTAATAAAAATGTTTATAAAAATTATAACGGTAGGCAATTAAAGAATAAAAAAAAGGTGGGCCGTAAATCATAAACCTTTGAATCTTACTATAACCCCTGAATCGTACTACGAAATATGAATCTTTGAATCTGAGTATGAGACCGTATAAAACTTTTTATCAACCTGCGGATTCGCACTTATACGAACTCTACGAATATTACAATAAACCTAAGTGAAACATGATATGAACCTGTGAATCTTATTATGAACTTCTTGTGAATATTTTTATAAGCTTGTAAGCCGTACCGCGGACCCATGAATCTTACTATGAACTTGTGAACTTTGTTATGAATTTGCGAATCTTTATGAGCTTGTGAATTGTGCTGTGGATATATATGAATCTTATTACGATCTATGAATCTTATATGAATTTACGAATCTTCCATGAGCTTGCGAATCGTACTTCATGGACCTAAGAATCATATTCATGAAGTTGTGAATTTTATTTTGAACTTGCGAATCTTTTTATGAGTTTATGATCGTACTATGGACCTATGAATCTTATTATGAACCCTTCAAATCTTACTATGAACTTACGAATCCTTTTATGAGTTTAAGAATCGCACTATGGATTTATGAAATCGTACTATGAACCTATAAACCTATTTCCTACTTATGAATAACTATTGAATCTTTTCGATACCATATGTTAATTACCTTATGGATAATAATTTATGAAGGTGGGATGGGAAAAACAGTTTATACCAGTGGCGGCTCGTCGTCGGGTGACGCGAGTGAAGCGGCACTTCACCTAAAGAAATTGGGCGGTTGAACAGTTTTTTTAATTTAATCTCCAAATTATTTTTATTTTTTTGTCAAATTTAAAATTTGATTAGAAAAATAAAATTTAGAATTTTATTTTGAGCCCACTATTTTTTTTTTTTTTTTAATTTAATTCCTTTAATATAATTGGAATTACATTCAGGAACAGAAGGCTACGTTTTTAAGTCAGCGCTTTAAACGCGTTAAACGCACCAACGAAATATTGCCCGCTGAGAAAAAGGGCCGAATGAAGCGACGATAGAAATTCAGAGCTTCGCTTCAAAACGGAAATGCTTTGCGAACATGGTTACCATGGCGATGGAATATTTACGGCGAAAGCAAGTACTGTCAGAGAAGAGAAATTTTTATCGCATCATCATGTCAGCTAGTATTGCCAGATCAGAGGTTTTACCTCTGAATCTGGATATTTTGCATGGGGAAAAAGGTAAAAATTACCAAAACAGAGGTATGGCTTGATCAGAAATAAAAATTGAGATTTTTGATTACCACAGAGGTTTCTAGAGGTAAAAAATTTTCTGCGGGGATGTGTTACTGGTCAAAGAAAAAAAATTTAAATGAAAGAATTGAATCAAACTTTGATTCAAACTACAAACAGTTTAGTGTTATATCTGTTAGAATTATTTAATTACCCTGAAGTATTTCGAGGCACGTTGAGTGGTAAGAGTAGAAGCGTGTAATTTCGTTGTGTTTTTGTTTCTTAAGGGGACACAGGACCTTTAAATCTTTAAAAAATCGATTTTTTATTTATTAGTTTAAAAAATAATATGGATTTTTGGCAGTGTTTTAAAACAAACCGCATCAAAATTCTTCAATTACTTCTTGCACTATTGTATAAAATAAAAATAACTATTACATGTTACCTTGTTACCAAGTTCCAACTTGAACGCTCTTTTTCTCAAAATCACTTTTTCTATATTGCGCAGAGATTATCTTCAGATCTATGCGCACTAGAGTTCTGAAATTTTTAATATGCTTTTATATCATAAATACCTATATTTTAAAACCAACTGACAAAGTAAAAATATATTTTCAATAATTTAAAAAAATATGATATTTAAAATATGTCGATTTTTTATATAATTGCTATATATTGTTTTTTATACATTTTAATGACTTATTTCTTCCATATTTTCTGGTTTTAGGTTAAAGCTGGTACCTTTCTTGGTAATTTGTGTGTGTGTATGTGTGAATGAAATGTTTATGCGTGATAATGGGAACCGTATCATTTACAATGTGAACAGAAGATATATACACATTAATAAGCCTGTGAAATGAGTAAATTCCGCCTTACTTCCCCACCCCTTTCCTTGCAATTATATGCTACACTGTACCGCACCATGATCGTTTTAACACACTAGAAGAATAGCGAGAAGCTTGCTAGGAAGGACGAGACGTCCTTTCCACTTTCCTCACGTGACTAATGAATTACGTTTAACATCACGTGATGTGGAGCCGCTCGAAGAGCAGTCGTCGAACTGGGGACACTGCTGTGTCCATCTTTTATATGGTCCAAAGTTCAGATATGCGCACTATGCTACAAGTTCTCAAACCGCCTAGGAAATCAATATTTCCGTTACTTGATTCGTTAGGTTAAACTTAATAGGTTCCTTTACAATATGACGTTTCCCTTAAATGACCAGGTATGTATTTTATTAGAAATCCCATTTTCCAAGCGGAATAACGATGATAAAAGATTTTTTTAAGTAAAGAAAAGCCCATGCCTGTGTTAAATATAAATAAAGTTGTAAAAAAAAAAGGACAAAGTATATAATCGGCATTTTAAGATTTCGTGGTATTCGGAGTTTGAATGGCTGTGTGGGAGTTATTATTTAAATAAACTTTTTTGTATGCCATGTTTAATCATTGGTGTTAAATCAAATGTGTGGAATAAGAGTGGTTTCGAATGATTTTGGTAACGTTACCCGTGCTCTTCACAAACATAAAGGTTTTTTTACCATGTGGATTGTACATTATGTTTTTCAAACTTAAAGAAAAATTTAAGTGGTATTGAGGATGCTTTAAAAGAATACTTTAGGCAATATATATTAAACGCTTCAACGAAAATATGCAGCTTAATGGACGTTTCATTCAATTGCCCGCCCATTCGTGCTGTTCTTTACTTGGGGAAGCAAGAATTAGCATTTCGTGGTCATCACAAAGATGTAACCTCCACTAATCATGGTAATTTTAAAGAATTGTTAGAAACCTTTATTTCGATAAGCCCTGTGGACATTCATGAGCACTTTTGAAAAATCACACCCATGTTTGCCGGCAATTCTAAGACTATTCAGAATGAAATAATTGACTGCATTTGGCAATATATCAATGAACATATCGAAAAAGAAATAAAGGATTGCATTTTTTTCTATACAAGTAGACGATTCCACAGATATTGTCCAAAAATCTCAATGTAGTATCATAATTAGGTATGTTATTGCTGGTGGAAAGTCAGTGAAAAGATTTTTGGGATTTTATGACGTCAGTTCCAATCGGACTGCCGAAGCATTGTTTAACCTTGTATCAAGATGCCTCGAAAAATTTAACTATAAATCAAAACTTATAGGAGAATGTTTTGATGGGGCAAGCGTAATGTCAGGGCACTTAAATGGTCTTCAGTCCAAAATTAAAGAAGTAGCGCCACATACAGTTTTTATTCACTGTTTGGCACATCGTCTGAATTTAGTGCTACAACAAAGCTGCAACAGCATTTCACAGTGTCGCATATTTTTTGCAACTAAAAGCGACATACCTGCATTTTTTCATCATTCTGCCAAACGAACTCACGTGGTCGATACAGTCGTCGGAAGACGAATTCCTACTTCTGTTATTACGCGATGGACATCAAACTCTAAAATGTTGAGTGTTATAAATAAAGAATGGGATTCTTTAAAAGAAGTATTTACTGAGATTATGAACGATCCAACCTCCGATCAAACTTCGCTTAGGCAGAGTGTCGGCTATTTAAATATATTTAACGACTTTGAATTTTCACTTTTGGTTGTTGTTTTTAACCATATTTTTGGACTTACGGATGTTCTCTTCAATGTACTACAAAATAAGTCATTTGACATTAATTTTTGCATCTCACAAATTAAAAATACGCAGATTCTTTTAAACATCAAACGAAAGGAGAATACATTCGTGGAAATTTTCGAATTAGTGATTTCGAAAACAACAGTTCCAACTGAACACCGTGAGGGACGAAAAAAAGTGACGCTCACACAAAATAAAGTTCTTGCAAAATATAAAATTCATATTTTATGAAATATTAGATACATTTCATTACAAATTACTACACGTTTTCAAGATATGGAAAAGCTTCATTTTATTACATTAATGGATACTTCAAAATTTATAGAGTATTCCAATAAATTTCCTACGGAAGTAATAAATAATTTAAATGTGTACTACCCCAATATATTTACTGACTTCCAAAGATTGAAAAATGAATTAAAACACATATATCTGGATAAGCAGTATAGAGATATGAAATTACAAACATTCATGGAAATTTTAACAGAAAACAGATACATTTTTAAAGAAGCTTATAAACTTTTTTGCTTAATAGTGACTATTCCGTCCACTAGTGTTTCCGTAGAACGGAGTTTTTCTTGCTTAAACAGAATCAAAATCAGTCTACGTAATACGATGTTTGAAGACAGACTTAGAAACTTGTTAAAAATTTCAATTGAAAAGGAACTACTAAAAGAGTTAATAGAAACTCAACCATTTTTTCACATCATCGACAAGTTTGCAAGTCTAAAAAAGAATCGAACTTATATTCAAAAAATAAAGACTGGGTAAGCATATATTGCATATTTTGCTTGTTGCCTCCATATATTATCTCTGTCTGCACAACATGTAGTACCATATCAGGTCCGGTATATACATATTGTGAGTATTTGGAATATTATACATGGCAGATTATTGAAATTTTAAATTAAAACGTTTTTATTGTTGACATATTTTAACAATTTTACGTACATTATGAATAATTGTATGTTTTGATAATATCTAAATTTCATACATTTACTAGTGCATGCGCAGTTTTTGTATTGAAAGGCCTATCATGTATAAATAATTGACTTATTTAAATACATCCATAGTTTTAAATTATATATATATATATATATATCATAATAAATACAATTATTTTGCTAGAAAACGGAAATTTATTGGCCACTTTTCGTGTTTCTTTGGGGGATGGAGGAGGGGCTCGCCGCTTCACCCGTTCTTGAAGTCACGAGCCGCCACTGGTTTACAGGTCCTTTAAATTAATTTCATTCCTTTTTTCTTAGTTTAATGTTAGCGAGATATCAGTTAGATACTGACAAAATACATCGTGTTCTTTATTGTATGTACTGTTAGTGATGCGCTCTGTCAGATTGGAAGGCTCCTTTACTTGGATAACTGGATACTGTGTAACCCAAAAGAAGTTGCGAGAGACCATCAGGAGGAAACGATTTTTGCATTTAGGCGACAGCACGACTTCCCTTCATGACAATGCCCGACCACGCACCGCTCTTAAAACACTTATAATTGGCTGTAAGTTTTCCATTAGAAATTTTTAGAACATCCCCCGTATAGTCCAGATTTGGTTTCAGTAACAACAGGCCTGTATCCAAGCCGGAGCCAGCAGGGGCCCGGCCCCAGTTGCCCCATGCTTGTGCCCCAATTGCCCCATTGAGCTATTCATAAATATAAAACAAACCCTGGGTGCCCCGTGCCCCATATGCCCTTTACCTTGCCCCAGTTGATCCATCATACTAGCTACAGGCCTGAGTAACACCCATTGCCGTCCAGCCTTAAAGGAGCCCATTTTAGATCGTATCTTCACACGCGGTGATGTCCAACGTGGAGCAACAAGGCATCCACCACAACAGAAAATCTAAGCACCTATTATAAATAAATTAACTGCTTGTAGCCACGATAAAAAATCAGTCAATCGTTGATGTGACTATGATGGGATATGAAGTATCTGTGACTTTTTCAGTGCTCACGCTGTTTTCATTAATTCGCATTGCATTTTAAAAACATCAAGATTAAATGAAAAATAATAAAAAGAGCACTTCAAATATTTTGAGCGTATAGCTCTGCATTTTATTTGGTTATCGTTTAAGCGGCCCTGCGGCCGAGCAGTAATAACGTGTTGTTATTTCGGGTTTGACTCCCAACAGAAAACAAAAACGCTTTCCAACTAAATAACCAGCGTAGTCCGGGGTTTGGTTCCCTAGGCCTTAAGAGGTTCGGATTCCTCGGAAAACTGTAGGTCCCGGCACAGCATGAGCCTTACTACCCTCGCTTCGTAAAATTCGCAAACGAATCGTTTCAGGCTTAAAGCGATTTACGGAAATTAAGTGACATGAATAAAGCACTGTTTTGAAATGACCAGTGTTTATTATTTAAGGTTTTAGCGTTTTTAAATATTAGTTAAACAAAATATATTGCGGGGCCAGTGACGCGAGGGCACACATCATACGTATGGGTTCTCATATGCACAGAATTTGACTCTTAAATTTAAAAATAAATAGTGTCTTAAGATTAGAATAAAAAAATAAATACAAGTCTTAGAATAATATAAATAAACACAAGTCTCAGAATAAAATAAATAAATACAAGTCTTAGAATAAAATAAATAAATACAAGTCTTAGAATAAAATAAATAAACAAAAGTCTTATAATAAATAAATAAACACGAGTTTTAGAATAAAATAAATACAATTCTTAGAATAAAATAAATATATACAAGTCTTATTATAAAATAAAAAACTACGAATCTTAGAATAAAATAAAGAAAAATACGTCTTAAAATTTAAGCAATCTTTTAGCATTTTTTACAAACAAACTCCTCCGACAAAAGTTGATCCCTTGAATTTTAAAAATAAATCTATTTTAAATTTAAAAGCAATTTCCGTATTTCTTTCTGTTTAGTTTTATTTTCTGTTTAAATTATGATAACAGCAAATATTTTTAAATGATAATTTTCGGGAATAAAATCGTTGGCTAAATAGCGTTCGAATCGTGTCACAGTTTTAGATATCAGCATTTTGAAATAAATTTATAGCAAATGTCCCAGTATTTGGGCTTTCAGAACTACAAAAGAAGTTTGCCTTAGAGTATTTAAAAAAAGAGAAGACGGTTAAATTTTTGAAATATATTTATGTGAGAAAAATAATTAAAAAAAAATATGTTACACTTCTACTGATAGACAGATATTTGCCTCATGTTTCCATTCACTGATATAACAAATGAGATAAAGGATATCCCAGATATGGTATTATTGATGTGATAACCTTAATATGGTATTACTGACAAACCTTTGATACGGTATTACTGATATATTCTTGATATGGTATCCTTAATATGCTGTAATTATTGATATATCATTGATATGGTTTTATTGATATGATATCTTTGATACGGTTTTATTGAAATGACACCTTTGATACGGGTTTATTGAAATGATATCTTTGATAAGGTTTTATTGATATGATATCCTCGGTATGACATTATTGTAACGTACGGATAGAATAAAGGTCATTCATCTTAGGCTTTTTGTTGTAAACACGAGCGGACGACTTCATTTCATTTTCATTCAAACGCAGGGGTGAGCGTGATTAGTTCGCGGGGTAAGAAGAGAAAAGAAAAGAGGGTGGGACGTTTCAAGGGCAAAGGGCATTCAAAGTGTTCGATTAGAATAGGAACAAGTTGAGGTTAAAAGGTCATCCATTATTAATGAATAAATGTGATGGGGGGGTTAAAATCTTTCCAAGAGGAAAGAAAAGATGCAAAACAGAGGATAAAATTCGGACACATATTTACAAGAAGTATAAAATGACCTCATCATGTCATAATGACGTTGTTATTTCCACGTTAAATCTGAGTTCTATAGAAAGTATATGACGTTACATTCGTCAAAATAATGTTGTTTTGATGAGGTTTGCGAGGTGATTAGAATTTCGACGTAATAACCAAATTTTCGTTATAACAGGGTTCGAATGTATCGTAGATGGGATTCGTCAAATTAACATTTTAATTTCCGGACAATTTAACGTATTCTAAATCTATTTTCCTGAGTAAATTATAAAAAACGGAGAACAAAAAAAATAAATAAAATTGTTTGCTAAATGGAAATCATTTTTTTGGCACTCCAACTGATGTTCAGATTTTCCCCATTTTCTAAAAAATACTCGCACCAACAGGGGTGGCTCCAGGTTGATTTGAACCCGGGCGGCCTGGCAAGGATTGCTTTTTGGTGCCCTCTCCGGCGAAAACAGAAGATTTTCACAGACGCACATAGACGCCCCCAGAATTATATGCAGTGAGGGGGGGGGGAGTGCATCCAGAAAAAATCCTTATTAAATAATGTTGGACTACAGTTCATTGCGGATTCAGTCTTTTCCCCCCTTTTTCATAAGCCAAAGGGTGCCAGTGCACCTCTTGCACCCCTTTCGGGGCGCCCATGCCATATACCATATAAAAGTGGCCAAAAGTCTCTGAAAGAATTTCTCTAAACCTTTCTCTAAAGATGTCTCTAAAAATATCTCTAAAGATGTCTGTAAAAATTTCTCTAAAGATGTCTCTAAAAATTTCTCTAAAGATGTCTCTAAAAATTTCTCTAAAGATGTCTCTAAAAATTTCTCCAAACTTGTCTCTTTTTAAACAGATTTTCTACTATTGGGTCCATTAAAAATTTTTAACCTTGATTTCAGTTGGGTTCCCTCATCCAAAATCGGATCCCGGGCGCCTGCCCGGGTCGCCCGATCCTTAAGCCGCTTTGCCATCTAGTATATCGAAACCTCAAGACAAAATTATTATCGACATGGCTAATTTCAGTCCAGTTTTCTTGCCGTGAAATATCCTTGCAAAGCCACCGAAGATATTCTAGAAAAAAATGAAGTTGAATAATAAATTTTCTAAAGCGTTTAGTCAAACGCTCAAAAACAAATAAGAAAATAACGGCCAGGATTTACTTTGAAGTCGATACGTAATGCCATGGATAAATTCGTTCGGCGGCAGTGGAATTCCTTATCATGAACGAACATTAATGTTTTCAAGCAACATTAGTCTCACGATGCAGTGCGTCGTTTGGCAGATCGTTCACCATTTGCCATAAAGACATGGCAAATGACGTAGAAGGAGAAAAGCGAGGATATATCCTATATTCCGTGTAATAATGATATTTAAGTCTGAAATCATCGAAAATTTTGCATAAAAAATTACTGAAACTAATACATCAAAGACATTAAAGAAGGATTTACATTGCAAATGCGCAGACGATAATATGAGGTTGAGATTTCTTTAAATACTGTAGAATGATTGATGGCTTGCCGAATTCGTCTCTGACTGTAGAGTTGAAGTAAAAAATAATTAAAAAAAAATGTTTGCTAATAGATTACTACTTCATACACCAGTGGTTACCAAAATAGGGGTCGCGAACTGGTTTCTGAGGGTCCATCAAAACTATTTTTAGTAGCAATTATTTTTATAATGAATTCCATACCAATTTCCAAGGCTTTTATATTCCAACGTGACTACACATATTGCAATATCCTACAAATTAAACAACAATGTCAATCAATCAACGTTTATTGGCGGAGTGATACCAACGCCGATGGTATGGCGTGATTAGATGGTGAAACGTTCGAAAGAAAATAAATATTTCTGCCTTCGATGGGACCTGAACCCACGACGTGGAAGGAAGGTATACAGGGTGGTTATAATTAAAGGTTCCCTATTCAGAGAGCTCTCTGCAATTTTAACTGATAAAAGGAAGACAGAATGGTACCAAAATTTATGCATGTATAATAATCAAGGGTTGGGGATAATTTCACGATTTCAAACTCATTAATCATTTGGTCACTACATCTAACCACGTACGAAAGGGGGAGGGAGGGTGGTAAGCCTTTAACCCCCCACTTGTACTCAACAGAAGAACTGAAAACTTCTCCGGAAGCACGACAGATGTCGCTGTGGAAAGCAATGATGCCGCTTACTTCGATAAAACTTCTAGAATCAGGACTAAAAGGACTTCAACTACCTTTCTCTACATGGAAGTCCCTCAACCGCTTGCGGACCGAGGTCACCCGGTGCAAAACAAACCTAATTAAATGGGAGATGGGTAATGACGACGAGTGCGGCATGATTCAGAACTACGATCACTTACTGGTATGTCCGAGAATGTCCATAACTTGACCGAGGGAAGATCTGGCAAAGGTAAATGACAGTGCTTTATATGCTGCCGAATATTGGAAAAATATTTAATAAGTACTTAGGACACGAGAGAAGAAGAACCCCCACTTGTGAACATTTTGGGTACGCCTACAGCTATCTCTAAAGATATCATCGATTTTGAAATTGAGCATCAACGTAACTTACATTGTTATGACCCAGAAATTTCATTTGATACAACAGAAAATTAAGCTTTAAATTGTTTTGTTATTAATGATTTTTGTGCTTTTTTTTTTCTTGCATTTCTGGCTTCAGGGCTATGCTTAGGAGGAGCGGGCTGGGCAACAGCCCAGGGCCGCGAAAAATGTGTTGTATTAGTACCAAGAAATCAGGTTTAGCTGGCCCATATACTTTCGACAAAGTTTTTGGCCAACTGACCTTTTGAGTGACGTCATACTTCTCATAATGCAGCTTCTAAATGGTGGTCAAAATAAATACATATGTTTTTACTCGAGTGCTTTAGCATCTGTAGCTTATGTAGGCTATTATGTTTATTGTGGTGGCCTATGACCACTGCAGACTGTCCTAGTTTCTGAAACACACAACTGCACAAAAATTACTTCGTAAGTTCTACAATATAATGAAAGTAGCTTTGTTCATTGAATTAGCTTTTCATTAATTCGTTATAATTTAATAGTTACAGCGAATTTTCATATATATTTTACATTAGAATGATTCGTATATTAATTAAATTAATTTTGCGTCGTTAATTAATTTTTAATTTAACTTCATTGTCTTCTCTTTATCTTTACCCACAGCTTTTATACCAGATTGGAGAACTTTATTTTGTAATGCTAAATCTTTGTCAATTTTTTTTCGTGTTATGTCAAAGTAATTTTAAGGATCGCTAAAATCTGCTTTACCCAGGGCCGCTAACACCGTGAGCACAGCCAACGCCGCTAACACGGTAAGCACAGCCAACGCCGCTAACAAGGTAAGCACAGCCAACGCCCTATATAACTGAAAGTCAGCCAAGTCATTTCGTGACGTCATATAGAGTGGACCAGTGGAGATTATGTCTCTTCCGCGCGTAAACCGTTGGAAAATATGAATTTTTTATACGAATATTTTTGTTTAAATATATATGCATGTACATTAACTACTATTTTTATACGTTGTTTATAATTTAGATGCTTATTTGCTATATTTAAATTGAATGTTTTTAATAAAAAATTGACAGATGTATTTTATTTAGAAACTTACAAGTACACACGTTTAAAAAATATAACTTCCTTCAATCAGTAATTATAAAATCTTAATTCATTGCTTTTTCTAAATTGCAATTTATCTTCACAATAAATAGACAAAGGCATTTTTCGTTTAGTCATTTTATTTTCACAAAACAAATATTTTACACCACTCACATGAACAAAATGAACCGATAATTAAAGAGTGTATATATATATATGAGAAGTCACATAAGAGATATTTAAATTAAACAATTTTTTATTTTAAGAAAATTCATCATTTTAATGCAACTAAAAATTATTAAATTCACATGATTTAATAATAATTCACTAAAATTATTAAATTCACAAATACATTTATATAAGTAGGATATAAATGCTTTAAAAAATAAATTGGCTTACAAGATTTCATATCATCATTTTAAAACTTGACTTCAATTTTTAATCAAATTTTAAATTTGACAAAAAATCAAAATGATTTGGTAAAAATAAACCATTCAACTAATAAATTTAAATGACACATCGGGGATTCACTTGAGGAGCTACCACTGATACACAACTGCTATTTTTTTAAACACTTAAACATTTTCTTTTTATCAACAGGCAGAAAGACAGCAAAGTCATTTTTATTTCAAATGTAATTTTTTTAAAAAATGCATTTTTTGGCACAAATAATGCATTTTATACTGGTATCTGATGTGTGACCTTCAGCTCATGAATCAAAATTGAGGAAACATTCCTTCTGAGCAATGATATAAAGTGTTAAATTTACAGTTGCTAGCCTTTAGTTTGGTATTTTCAAAAATATAGATTCATACATTGGTACTAATTAAATAAGAAAAAAATTAGTTAAATAGAAATAGAAATTAGTTAAATAATGATGCATTTAGAATATCTGGGTGTTGATTAGATAAACCACCCCTATCAGGAGTTTGGATGTAACTATTTTCCTTATTTACATTCAAAACATCAAACGTTTTAAAATAACTTTAATTTTTTAAAATAATGCTTTACTTGATGAGCACCTTTTCCTTCGTAAATATAAATAGTAACAATAACCAGCAATATTTTAATACGGGCATTTAAGAATTTGCATATGCGAGTCCTTGCACCATAAAAATATAACCAACCAATCAATTACATGTGTCAGTGTCATAAACAATACTAATTTTAAGAAAACATGATCCACCAGTTGGCACATTCCAAATTGTATTATAAGCATCAAAAACTTTTATATCAATAATACCACATTGACTCAATTTCAAACTTAATGGCAAATGATTTGAATATGCAATTTACTTTCAACTTTATATTGTCAAACTAAAATAGAATGTACAGGTCTAGTCAATGCTCGATACTTGCTAAAATGGTTCTCTAAGGAGTCCGTTTGGAATTTACTAGTTAGCAAATATATAAAATTTCATTTAGTTACACGATATCTAGTCAATTGAATTATTGTATAAGTAGCTTACACAAAGGCAGCACAGGTTTCTTTAGTAAAACAGCCTGAATCACATTTTAACTTTTTCTAAGTTCCTTTAACAATACTAAAAACTTATTAAAAATGATCAATCGCTCATCATCCGAAATGTTCGCGAGTGGCTTCCCATAATTATCGCCTTTATATTTACCTTTAAATATAATTTTCGCATAATTTTCTATCATATATTGATGACTTCAGTAAAATGTGCAGTTCCTTCAAAATGAGATAATGGATTTGGTGCTAGTATAGAATCTGTCCCATAGTGCTTTTTTAGTAGGAAGCGTTTCCAACACGCATGGCAACAGTACGCTGACTTGCCGCCATGTTGTTTACGTTATTTTACAAGGCCCCGTCTCCTTCCTCCTCCCCCTCCTCCTCCCTTTCCTCGATTCAGTAAATTTAAAAACAGGAGGTACTAACCTTTATTTACTTTTTGGGTCGGATGTATGTGGCGGGAATATTGTTCTTATGACACTCAGAAATGATGAAAATAATTTCATCTCTTTTACTACACCGTCAGTGAGAGTCGTCATCCACATTAGGCCTAGTATACAATCTCATTTTCTCCTTGCAAACTGTGCATTCATACTCCGATATTATTAATATTTTTTTCTTCATAACCTACTCCGTCACATTTCCTTTCCCTTTCAACCGCAATTCCACAAAAAAGCCACGTTCAGACATAATTACAATCGCTACAACGAACAAAACACAGCCAAAAGAATGACAAAGCAATGTATGACGTCACACATCACAAGTACAACGCCACAGAGTGTGTGACGTTCCAACCCCGCCTACAATTACTTTTCTAGAGGAAAAGAGCACTATGGGACAGATTCTGTACTGTCACCATGGATTTTTCTGACCAACCTCTCTAATCTGCAACAACATGCTGGTTAAAAATAAATTTTACATTCTGACGTTCGAAGTTGGTTGGTTGCAAAGCTTTTAGGGTGAGCCCATGTTTATATTTTACAAGATCCTCAATTTCTGATTCATGTAATTTTTTCAAATTAAAAAATTGGGCAGTTTTGACCAAGGAAGTTCTATCGAAATTAAGTTAATACAAAGTTTGGTTACAAGTTTTTGATTCAACCGATTATTACAAACGCATTTAAGTAAATGTACAGAATCGATAACATGAAACAATGGTCTAGACCAGGGATCGGCAACGTTTTTGGGATATTGTACCAAAGCAATACCGTAGAATCATTCTGCATGCTAGTGGAATCACTAATCAAATTATGCTGCTTATTATCCATTATACTATGACTGTGTTACCTTCCACTTATTAATACAATTTAGGTAGATCTTTTGATATATTCCTAGTTCAGTAAAAGAATTACTTTTCTTATAAAAGGTTGGTTGGATATATGGTGCAAAGACAGCAAGGGGCATTCTGCGCCAAAAAGACGGCATTTTCTTAAAAATGTCCTTGTACATTTTGACATACAAGTAACAACAGTTTAACAATACAAAATGCAAATAGTGCAATCCTTTTGCTGTATGAAACCGTATTCTCTAGTTCAAAGGTTTTGAAGTGAACAAATATAGACCTTTTGCTATTTTATAGATTTTATGGAAATATAATTAAGGACTATTCAAGGTGCAAGAAATCTGTCTGATCTCAAATTTATGGTTTTGCACACTTCCTTCACAAACATCTAACAACATTTCTCTTTAAGAGATGTGAAAATGGATTTTATCTGAAGACAAAATAATTTTTTTGAAGCCAAACAATCACGCTGTGATATCTTTTAAATCACTTCACGTGCCACCGTACGTTGACAACTCCTGGTCTAGACTGATCAATTTGATTTCTATTCACAATACTTGACTTTTGTGAAATGTTAAATAAATATATGGTTTTCCAATTTATTGCATTATTGTATGAGCAGACATCAAGAATTTTAAAACCAATAGTTTCTAATTTCAAAATAATTTTTTTACAAGAAATCACGAAGTTCTTGGGCAGTTAATGTACGAATTGGCAAAATATGAATAACATTTTTATGTGGCGACAACAAATTTTGCACCATAAAAACATGTCCACTATTATAGCAGCTGTTTCAAAATCTACTCATTTCCCCAACTATACTTCCACCCATAGATTAACCCCATAGATGAATGTGAACAAAAAAAATTTCTTAAACTATATATGCACTAAATTTAAACAGTTATCGGTGGCACTGCGGAATTCGTCTCCTAGTGCTTCCCTCCTCTTAAAATGAGTCGGAAAGTTGCTAAATGTTATAGATGGGCTTGTAACCTTAGTATTTCCTTTTTTTAATGACGTAAACAACATGGCAGCAAGTCAGTGTCACAGTTTCCATACGTTTTGGTAACAAAACCTGTCCTCATTCGTCTAGCGGTCCAAGACACTCCGGGCTAAACGGAGGGACCCTGGTTCGAATCCAGGATGGGGAAAGCGTCTCTTTTTCTCCAAAATTACACAAGCTCTAGTTTGAGCTGTAATTAAAACGTGGGTGGCAAAAATTATTGTATAACATTTCCAAAGAAATCCACTAGGGAATGGCTTGTGCAGTAGCACCCAGTTATCTTCCTTTGAACATTTTGCAATTTTACTAATGGGTGAAGTGTTTAAATCCCAATTAAATTATAAAGGTGGAAGTAGAGATGGGAAATGAGTACATTTTGAAACAGATTTTTCCATATGCATATAAATTTTAAGCAGTTTGAATGCCAATTTCTCCTTACTATAAGGATAAGGAGAAATTGGGTATTCAAAACTGCTTAAAAATTTATATGCATATGGAAAAATCGAAAAGAGTAAACTGCTAAATGTCTAAACATCAGATATTCACGCTGGTTTTTTTTTCTAATTTTACCATCTTTTCTATTAAAAAAGAGAACATGCATTTTTTTCAGGCATTTTTATAATTAGACTGTCTAACAATGTAATATATAAATGGTACTCACACAATTGGTAACAAAGCTAGAACTTGTATCTAAGTTGCTACGGCTATCCACGATGTTTCATAATTTATTAAATTCATTTACTTTTTGGCGATAAAGTGAGTTCTAGTTTTTTCAGTTTAGTTTTAGCAAAAAAAGTGTAGAAATATTCAAAACTGAATCTATTATAGTAGAATTTGTTATCGTGGAACTGGTCACAAGTTTAGGTTTAATGTTAACAATTTATAGTCTTTAAATATCACTGTCCATTTTGAAGATAAACTTAACAATTGTAACTTTTCCCTGAGTTCACCAATAGTCTTAAATTATACATGAACGTTGTACTCTTTTATAAATATTAAGCTCTCTCGTATCGCTCACTTTAAATAGAGCATATCTGATTGTTGTTACTCAGAATCTGGAGAAATTCTAAAGTATTGATGTCGTTCATATACACTGTGAACATTTTTGGAGAATAGTAGAATATGCTCCTTATTTTAGACTTAGATATGTGACACGCTGGCAATAGTTAGACTAGTTATGACTATCGAAGACACACCAGTTTCTCTCAGAATCTGTCAGTGAAGTCTAGCACACAAACCTGGGTAAATGAATAGAAAAAAAAAGACTGCTTTTAGGTTACATTTAAACAGAGATATTATAAAATACAAATTTAAATAATTGTTAAATGATAATTCCTAAAATGCCTAGCTTGTTTAAAGAATATAAAAAACCCCGCTATTTTAAAATATAAAAAAGATAACATGTTCAACTCTCTCGAAACCCATAAAACTCACGGGTTCTGTGTAAAAAAGTCTTATATATATGTAAAACTTGCATTTGTAATGTTTATAGGAGCCATCGTTACAATCCTGTTTCAAAGTCTCAATGTAATGGCGCAGGCAACGTAGGTGGCGCAGTATAGCCCAGATGCTCTTGCGCCATAAAAAAGCCAAACAAACAAACAAACTCAACGCAATTAATAAAATAATTGTAATGATGTGCACTTTCGTCATAATTTGCGCACCACAGCCTAACATGCTATATAGCGATAGCAATTTCGCACTTTTATAGTTTGATTTTAATTATTCAATCAGATTAAACAATAATATATTAGTTCTAATGGAGAAAGTCTTACTGTATAAGCAAATCGACTTCTCATCTTCGAGAAACGATGTCGGCCCACTCCTGTGACGTCACGACGTCCTCTATACTGACTTGGTTACCTTTTAGTTACAGGGGACTCTAGCACAGCGCTGTCTGGTTTCTATAGCGTCAAAAATTTCCCCTATAACAAGCTGATACTCCATTTCTTAAGTAGGGGATTGGGTTTAATTTCCCCCCATCAGCAGATTTTGGGAATATTTGTTTTTATGGAAGCTTTCTCTTAGCCCTTGAGTAAACTATATAGCCAGCCTATAAGGAAACTTTAAATATAAGCCCATCTTGTATATATGATACGTTATAGACATAATGTTATTTACAATTAAGATTAAATCATATAGATAAAAACTTCGCATTAATTACCTAATTATAATTTATTTTAAGCTATTATTTTAAGCACGATTAATTAATTTCTTGATATCTAATTATTAATTAAATGGCTGTTATTTTATTGAAATTTTGAAATAAATATAATGAGATGCTTAAAAACTTTGACTGAAACATTAAAGTGTTATTTTTTCGCCTCATCAGCTACTGTAGGAATAAATTAATTAAAAGTATCTCTATTTCAATTTAAAAGTGATCTTTTGACGCTGCGTCATTTGCATTTTAACAGCCTTTTAGACCCAACGTTCGTGTGAATTCATTAAGAAATAGCTAAACTTCAATTTAAACCTGATTGCTGAGAAAAAAGTGCTTCGTAAAAGTACGGTGATGGAAAAATTCTGTCTTTAATCGGCAAAAGCTATTTTTTCCTCCGGAAATTAGTTCGTGTATAAGCAACAATGTTTGGAAATTTAAGTCGTTTCCTATTATAGGGGGAAGCGAAAGAGAATTAAAAAGGGCCGCTTCCATGTGTTCTACTAGATTTACATTTAAATCAAAATGTAGGAACCTTTAGGCGACGAAAAGTAATTTCTTTTAAGCTCTCTTCAGAAATAGTAGAAAATTCAATGTATATTTCTTAAAATGGGCGCCAATTTATTTGCTCTGACGAAAATTTGATGAATAGTTTTCGGCTCAAAACAGGAGAAAAATGTTCAAAATTTGAACTGCTAGTAGCTATTTGGTTAAGCCTGTGTTAGCAGACAAGTTAAATGGATTGTTCTTTATGTGTTACTTTATATAACAGTTTGCTAAAAATAACACTAATGGCTAGATTTAAAGCAGTAGCCTCCAGTGACATTTTCCTTTAGGCAAGCAACCCATTTGTTTTTGAGATATGTGAACAAGAAAGTAAATTTTATTTTTATAGTACGTTACAGTTAGTCTTATTTGAATAAAAATTCCAGTCTTCTGTTTTTTGGCAAATATATAAGTAACACTTTTGTGAAAGTTGGAGTTCTTTTTCATATTTGTAATAATTTTTTTTTTCAATAGAGAGCAAGAATAACTTCACCAAATGCAATAAAAATTACTATCGATACCACTAGATGGCAGCATTATCGTTAACATAAGCTATTAGAAAATTGCTTATCAGATTAAAATTATTTCACTCTTACGCGGCTTAAAAAATTAAAACAATCAGTATTTATACATTTAATTGACGTTTAATTTGACGAACTCGCAGATTTCAAGCTGAACATACGATACAATAGGAAATAAAAATACGATAACAAAAATATTAAACCGCAGCTGGGTCCATAGTGATCCATAGTTAAACATTTATGGCTGGAAAGCAGAAATTGCATTGCTTTTGATCCGACGTCAGTCTCACCCTCAGAATGTGGCGCCATCCAGAGACAAAAAATTGCGAAGTAGTCACAGTGAAAATCGTTTATAACGACGCCGGTTATAACGACCAACCGCATATAACGACGGATTTTGCTATTCTACTCCATACTAAATATATCGGTTATAACGACATCGTATATAACGACGAAACCTGCTATAACGACGGCGATTTTGTAGTCTACGTAGATTCTAAGTAGGGAAATTCGTATCGGATATAACGACGCGACTTGACAGTCATAAAGCAGAACCACATGGGTTAGTTATTAAAATTTATACGTTATTCTAATTTTGTTTATTTACAAATGTCTGAGAAATTTTTATTACTGCTAAACCTGAATATTAAAGATAGTGAACTTAAAAACGTGATTTATTAATTGAATATCACGAGGGTCATATTCTTTAGGGGCCTATTTTATTTTTTCAGCGTAGAGCCCATAAAACTCTTAAACCGGCACTGTTCGGAAGTCATTAGTATAATATAATAAATATTATTCATTAGATTTGTTTCCTACATTATATACTTTAGTATTTTCTAGAATTTTTGTCAATTTAAAAAAATATAAAGTGCTATGTTTTTAGTGTGGCTCAGTGACGCCGACTTCGTGGGTCCGAGACACTTTTTGAATCCTCAATAATTTTGTTGTGGGTTCCTCGAACCCCTAATATTTTTGTTGGTGGGGAAAATACGCGTACGGAAATGTATGCACAACGTTATTTGACTTCTTTTTTCATCTAAACGTTATTGTAAGATAACAACAGTTATTTCGACACTGGCGTAAGGTTTAAAAACACGACGTTTCGGGAGCCAACTGCTCCCTTTGTCAAGTGAAGGCAGAATGTTCTTGTAAGATATTATTACCCTTCTCAGGGATAACACAATTGCCAAATAATGGTCAACACACAAAGCCCCGGGACGAATCTTTGTAATTTTTTTTACAGGCAAACTATTTCTTGTTTGTAAAAAAATATGACAATCAGTGATTGTAAAAAAATTATTTTTACAAGCAAAATAAATTAAATAATTATCAAGAGAAAAAATATGTTTCTATAATTAACTGTAATTTGTTTCATATTAACATCTCAGGTGACTTATTGCACTGGCGGATCCAGCGAGGGGTGGAGGGGGCGATTGCCCCCCCCTAGGGTTAAATAAGAAAAAAAATTAAAGACGATGAAGAATATTTTATGTGTTGTTTGTTAAGACTGTAATAAATAAAAGTCTTACACTAAAGTCTCCAAATCTTGGAGAAATGCGATCAAGACGTTTTTCCACGAATCTTCAAGCTACTCGTCTTTCAAACTGCATTTTCAGTAAGTGTTGCTTCAGCAAAACGTAGTTTTTTATCGTTGAAGCGCCGTCAAACTTGGCTTCGAACGCGGATGACAGAAGAGACTTTTAATACACACCCACAGAGACATTCATATTGATGTAAATAAAGTGATTGACAAATTTTCAAAGAAACAAAGATGGCTTGATTTTGCACTATAAACTTCAAGTTTTTTAAAAAGTTGTTTGTTACAAAAAAAAAAGTAAAATAATTACAACGTTTTTGTAGTTTAAATTTAAACTTGTTCTATTAATTACATTGTAAATTATCGTTTTGGTTATTGTATATATCTCCTTTACTAGGTTATCCTTCTGTCATACTTCTGTTCCCATCATTTTTCTTTATTTCTGAAAAAATGAAAATTTTTTTGGGGGAATATTTTTTATTTCAAACAGTTGTAGGCGGACTGGATTACGCGGGCCGGATTGTGTCCCACGGGCCGTATGTTGGACAATCCTGGTATAAAGGAAGGCTAGTAATATAACAACATTTACCTAAACTATTTAACAGTCCAAAACTAACGTTTTTCCCGCTCCTGAAACCGCCCCCCCTCCTGTAACAACATCCTGGATCCGCCCTGGTCTTATGGTATCGAATAATCTGATAATGAAATTTAAATTACACTTAAATCCTTTGAAAAATGCGCCCGTCATTTGATTTAAAATTTTCGGAATCCCCGATGATTTTTCAACCCGGCGGCTATGATGTGACTATAAATATAATTTAATATAAACGGAAATTAAATTCATTACAATTAAATATATTTTTATTTAATTTTGAAACCAAAAAGTTTAATACTTTTTACTATCAAAATAATTTATAAAACTCTAGAGTGTATTATACTATAGGATACTATGATTTTAAAAAGATATCGTTTATAACGACTATCGGTTATAACGACCAAATTTTCGCGGTCCCTTGAAGGTCGTTATAACCGATTTTCACGGTCTCTTGAAGGTCGTTATAGCCGATTTTCACGGTCCCTTGAAGGTCGTTATAGCCGATTTTCTATAGTTTACCTCAGACAAAATTTTGGGTAGGCAACATAGATTTTGATGAACTTTTATAATTAAGTTTTCTTTAATTTACATTGGCAATGGAAATGTGTTTCAAATTGATATTAGGCAAGCAATGCTTACATTGCTTCTATGGACCGGATGCCACTGATTAAAAGGAATATACAGGGTGTTCAAAAAACACGGCCCTAACTGTATATTTTCGCAATCCTTACGCCATACTGAGCAAATTTACAAATAGTTACCATAATTGGAAATCCATATTTAATAATACATTTCCGATAATATGTTGCCAAATGAAAAATAAAAAGAAGGGACTTGGAACGTCCATACTTTTTTTTCATTTGGCGAAAAACCTTGAAACGGAAGGCGTCAATCTGAAAATTCAAGAATCTGGTTTAGAAAAAAACCAACCTTGCTTTTGCATAAACCTAATGAAGTAGGCAAGTTTCCTTTGTATTCTTCTACGCAAACCCAGTCACAAATTGAAGTATGTATTTTTTCGCATTTACACAAAGCGTAGCGTTTGTCAAGTTCTAAACGGCATAGAAATGAAGAATGTGTTTTAAGTTTTAACAAAGCTTTTAACCCTGATGTGTCTAGAACAAGGGTTAATAAGATTTTTAAAAATGTAAACTTATGATACTCTGATCTTACCAGCAGACTACAAAAAATGAATAGAAAATGTGTTGGCTTTTGTAATTTTTTTCCTTCAATTTTTGCTTCAATTAGAAAAGCTTTGAATAAAATTAACTGTTTTTTGGCGTTTAAAGGCGTTTAAAAAAGGTTCGAGCACTTTTTACAGAATAAAAAATGATAGAGACTGTGCTTCATCAGAAGATCAGGTGGTATTTATACTATCCTAAATAGTTTTAACAGCGGTAATGATGTGATTTTATCTGTAGTTAATATACGTTAACCATAATTACTATTATATACGATATTCATCTTTGCTTTACTGAGTTATTTATTATTAACATGAGTTACTCGTCTTTAACAGGCAATACTCACCTTTACTTAACACAATGTATCCATTGCTATTTATTATATAATATTCACTCCAACTAACCAGATAATATTCACGTTTATTTATCAAGTGATATCTATCCTTACTTAACGTCAGATATCTATATCCACATACGATATTCATCCTCATTTGGCTAGACAGAAACAGATAGACAGACAGGCAGAGAGAGAGAGAGACGGATGGATGGATGGATGAATAATTTATTCACAGATATTTTTCCAAATTACGTATAATCGATTCATTTAGATGGCGCAATTATTCGAAATTTGCAGTAATTGAATATTGACTATTAATTTAATTTAATGAATAAAATTTGATTTATATTTCAAATAGAAAAGATTGAGTACAATTGTTGCTTAATATTTTGCTGTGCAACAAAGTTTGATCCAAAATATCCAATCGGAAAAATTAATCAGCTCAGTTGTGAAGTGTAATGTAATTACAGGAAATTTTGGAAGCTAACGTATTTCACAATAAAAAACGTAGATTGAAAATAATTTTAATTTAATTTATGAGCGAAAGAGGATTTGGAAATTTCCGAGAAAACTCGTAAGTACTTAAAATAATTACTTTCGCCATTTCTATCCCATGCGATAATCAATTTTCTTTTTTAATTTAATGCTCAGAGCAGAAGAAGTTCGAGAAGAAAGACTGCTTCATTTAAGATGAATTTAATGAGATCCAGTTTCTAATTACTTTAATTATTAAATGCATAAGCAACAACAAATGCGTATGTATGCATTTTTATATGCATATATATTATGCTCACATGTACGGTGCTTTTTTACAGATGGCTGTGAAAAGCGATTAATATTGTCAGATGTCATTTTGTGCAAATAATAATAATCATATATAATAATAATAATAATAATAATAATAATAATAATAATAATAATAATAATAATAATAATAATAATAATAATAAATATATAATAATAATAATAATAATAATCTCTCCTTTCCGCTTGAGGGCGCAGCGAAACAGGCCATGAAATTTTTGGCTCCTAATTTTCTTGTTTTAACGTTACTATTTACCGATTTTAGAGTGTTTTGAAATGGAGACGCAGCATTAAATCAGCTTGGATATCCAGTAATATCTGCGGGATATAGTTGTGTGGAAATTGGTGTGATTTCATACCTCTGGAAATATGAATGAAAACTGTAGACAATGTGGGGAGGCAGTATTTGCGAATACGGAGGCAATCCGGTATTCTGGGACAGACTGTGGCAAGTATTTTCATTTTTATTGTACATCCGTATTCGGAAAAGAACTTTAATAAAATGACTCGTGAAAAAGTGCAAATTGGATGTGTACGGCGTGCAGAAACACACTGTACGCTGATCTTGTTAGAGACCGTCCAGTACAGGCTGATGTCACCACTACCCAATTAGATTATGGAAAATTCATATAAAGCTTGGAATGATGGTCAAACAAGTAGAGGAAATTGGTGTTATTCGTAAGACCGTTGACACTTTTCCGATTCAGCAGATGGAAATTGTCACACGCTTGGAAAAGAAGGGACGATTAAATCATGAAATGATAAATAGAGTGAATAAATTGGAGGAGAGGTGCACGCAACAGACGAGTGTAATTGATGAATTGTCGGCTCGGAATAACAGACTGAACCAATTCTCTAGAAATCAAAATATTGAAATACATGGTGTAAGACTGGCATAATTAGATGAATCCGAAATTTGTCACTAAAAGAAACTGTATTAAAAATTGGTCAAAAACTTGGAATTACGGAAGTTCCGTCAAATGATATAGATAGAATGCACCCACTACCAAAAGGATCTAATTCTGGTGTAGCACCTCTTATCGTCCAGTTGACATCTTGACGCATTCGTGATAGGTATATATTTAAAAAAAAAATGAGAATAACATATGGTGATGTCGTGAGCACCTCTGACCCTTTAATGATCTGTATAAGCGAAAACTGATTCCAGTATAATAAAATAAAATTACGGCCAGTCCTATAGTAATGATTTTATATAAATAATTTGTCACTGTTTTACCCATATTCACAATAGGAAATGACGTCAATTACACGAACTGACTGTCTCGTTTTTTGCCAGAGCTTTTACAGTCATGTTTGGATCATAAGCCATATGTTACACCGACACATTCTTGGCATGAAACTGTTTTCTTAACGTGCACGTAGGAGTCACGCTCACAGACATGCATGCGTTAACGAAATTTTTTTAATGTTTCTTTTCTCATATTCAACTTCGTACAGAGAATTTTACATCATCCTGTACATAGAAGTAAAACATTTGAGAATTTCCCCCATGTGTATTGAATCTAAGTAGTGAAATTTCGCTCTAAAGCGTGATTTTACAAGGTTTAAAACCATTCAGATACATGAGAGACGAAACGGTCAGAAAAAAGGAAAGAAAAAGAAAGAAGGAGAAGGAATCAAGGAACCAGAAACGCACCGCGAGATAGAAAAAGGAAACAAAGGGAGGAAAAGAAAGAATGGGCGAAAGGTGAGAAGAGAATGAGGTGAGAAAGGAGGTGAAAAATGAGGTGAGAAAGAATAGGTGGAGAATTAAAGTGGAAATAACATAGAAAAGCGAGTAATTACGGGAAAGTTTTGACAAGGTTTCTATGAACACTGCTACCTTCTTCAAGTGAAATGTTGAATGCATGTGTGTGTGTGAAGGCCCTATAGTTAAACTTCCAAGGCAAGGAAAGTACCTTACGAATGAACCTATGAATGTTTTGTTGCCAGATGTGACAAAAAAGGTGAGTGTTCCCCAGTAGTAGTAGTGTCTTCTACCTTTTAGTCCGTTGTGGGTGGATTCAAGATCCAAGCAAACTGATTGGGTATAAATATACTGAGGTAATGTCAGTCACCTGACATGGTGCCCCTACGAAGGACGACCGACAAATTGGCAGCTAAACTCTCAGATTCCGAAATGGTGAAATAACTAAAAATTCTGGGCGTTGTAAAAAGGAATGAAGATTGAGTATGATAGCGCGGAATATCAGTGTTAATAATGGCTTTCTTTTGAAATCCAAAATGGCCTTCTTTTTCAGAAACCAATGCCGGATTTTTATCCCCGGCTTTCAAAGGATCAAGGTTTATCAGGCAGTGACTGAAAAAGATAGATTTGGTTGTCATCGCGATTGAAGCAGCCTTGCTTTCTAAAGGAATCAAACTTTTCATTTTAAGCGGGGGAAGAAAATGCGGGGGGGGGGGCCGGGGAAAAGCTTTTTACCAATAAATAACTTCAAAGCGAGATTTCGAACTTCGGATGCAATTCTATCAAAAGAAACTGAAAAAAATCCACCAAATACCTAGCGATATATTAAAAGCAATAATATTTGCAATGGTTTATCAAATAGAATTAAACGCATAGAAAGAAAACATTGATTAAAAAAATTGATAAAAATATTGATATAGAAAGACATATAACAAAAAGGCCATCGCTATAAGTCTGTATCATAGATAATTATCGTAAAACGCTTAAAGAAATTACTTTAAAATGAAGTAATATGCATCGTATTCAACTGAATTAACAACCAGAAAAATTAAATAAAATTTTAACGAACACATTAATATTAAAATCACTCAATAAAAGCTTTATAATACGTAATCTAACTGGAGGGCAAAATATACCTTTACATGGAATACGGCAACATGTGATATAATTGTAGCATTTAATTTCATGAATATTTGTACTGGAATTCAATTTACTTATGAGGGAATATTAAACTTATTTCAGTTGAAAGGAATATTGATTTTATGCTACTAGATTATGGTACATATGTATCATATAGAGATTAGGCTCTTGGAATTCAGTTCAATTTACTCTTAAGGAGAAGCGTTTAATTCATGTCGGTTACAATGAATATCCAATTTATGCTATTGCAACTTATTCCGGTTTACACGTAAGGAAATATTTAATTCATTTTAGGTGGAAGGAAATATTTAACTTATAAAATAGGAATAACAAATTAATTTATTCAGCCTACATTGAATTTTTGGTGATATATATTTTTGCTTTCATTTTAATGTTTATTTTTCAATGGCAAGGAATTCAACATACAAATGAAAATAATACAATGTTTACAGAGATGTAAAAAACCCGGGAATTTTGGACACAATGAAAACTTTGATGGGAAGAAACCAAGATAGCTAGAATAAAGGAGGTATTGCCATCCTCACCTTTCTCCCTATTGATCGATCGTGTCGAATCGACCAATAGGAAGAAAGGTAAGGACGGGACTACCTTCTTTATTCTAGCTATCTTAGTTTCGTCCCATTAATGTTTCCAGTGTGTCCAAAATTCCTGGATTTTTTACATCTCTAAATGTGTAGTGTCATCATTCAGTACGGAATCTTGCTTCCCAGTAGCGCTCTGTCTCAGGGACCCCACGAAGAGCTTTGCATTGGTGAATGTGTTGTGTGATTCTAATGTTAAAATTGATATTTTTGAATATTCAGAGAATACTGACATGATTAGATTGGAAATGGAGGATAGCAGAAAGCAGTAACTTATTAAGAGGATGTCCTCCTTTCATGAATCATAGTCTCATAGGTTTCGGTTGCTCGATTTACATTATTTTATAGATTTGATGAATAGGTAAACAGCAATTTTCTTTTAATCAGACTATAAATCAAAGATTTTTTGTAGATTTATGGCCTACTTTGAAGAACTGTTATATTGAGAAAGATAAAATATTGAGTTTACGCACGAATTTAAATTAGATGAAGAAGTCGTGAGAGAATTAAAGAACCTAATTTGTATTTATTTATTTTTTGTGAAATAATTTTTCCATGCTGGTGCTTTTCATTATTCAAATTCGGAAAATGTTCTCTGCTAATGCTAGTACATAAGGAAGAAGTGGGGGGAGGGGGGAGTTAGAGAGAAAAAAAAATGCGAAAGTGGAGGGGATATGATCATATTCTGTCAATATCGCAGTTTTATCTAGGGAAAAGCATTTGCAAATAGTTTAAAAAAATGTTTTAATCAGATATAGCTGTGTATCTAAGACTTAAAGTACGACTTATTTCAGTCGTAAGAAATGCTTAATCCATTTTAGTCGTAAGAACATATTTAATTCATTTCAGTAGGAAGAAATATTTAACTCATTTCAGTAGGAAGAAATATTTAACTCATTTCAGTTGGAAGAAATGTTTAACTCATTTCAGTAAGAAGAAATATTTAACTCATTTCAGTAGGAAGAAATATTTAACTCATTTCAATTGAAGGAGAATATTTCATTTCAGCGGAAAAGAAATATTTACACATTTCGGTCGCAAAGAAATGCTTAACTTATTTCAACCAAAGGAAAACATTTAATTTATTTTGGTCGAAAGGGAGTGTTCAGGTTCCACGTAAGCAATATTTTGGCCATTTTAACACCCCCCCGAGTAAGCAAAAATCAACATTAGCTAACATAAAAAAAATAATCAAAACGGTAACCCCCAAAGGTGCTTACGTAATACTTGAACACACCCTAAGGAAATATTTAATTCATTTCAATCAAAGGGGAAATATTCATTTCACTTCAGTTGTAAAGAAGTATTTAATTTATTTTAGTCCTAAGGAAATATTGAACTCATTTCAGTGGTAAGGGGGCTTAATTGGGTCACCGCTTAACGGGACAAGCACTTAATTAGTCCAAATCTCAAGGTACGGAACCCAAACCAAGAACCTAATAGTAATTTACATTGCTTAATTGGGACAAAATTTTAAGATTACAATTAAGTTATAAGTATATGTTACAAATATTATAAATTAATTATATTAAATATTAAATTTTTTATATTATTTTTTTATTTAAATTTCTCTGCACAAGAACACCATTATACAGTGGCGTAGCTCAGCCAGAAAAATCTATCCTAATTATTCCCTGAATGTGGTTTTCAGCTTCGTTTTCTCCCTGAAAAACTCCATCTCCACCAGAATTCATACGAACAGGAGGCTACTTCCATCAAGGCAGTTTAGAGTCAATTTTTTAAGGTGCTTTATGATATTAAAGTAAAATGAAACATATTTCCGCAAAATGAGATCAAAGTTCAATGGAACGTGTAGTCTGCATTCTCGCATCTCTAAATTAATTAATAAAATTAATTAAACTAATTAATTAATCAAAATATTAATTAAAGATCCGAGAAATTAACTAGTGGTAAATACTATTAGAATAATTGGTAAACATTGTTTTCCAAATTCCTTACCTGGAAAAATTTAATTTTCTTGAGGACGCCCAAGAATGCATCCTCGCCAAAAAATCCAAGTCATACCGTAGCTGTATTAGTAAAGAAATGATTAAAGGAGATATTATTACCGTAAAAGGCGAATATTATATATTTTACTGAACTTACATAACTATATAAATTTATATTTCTTATATTGCTCTATAAAGCTTATACTTTCATAGCTTAACGTATATTACTTAACGTATATTTGCTACATGTGACTCACTGTCTCTCCTTCCTTAATGAAAATCCTTAAATAGCTTTTCTTTTAATAAGTTTATACTGATTATATTATTGCGCAATATTTCTTTAAAAATTATACTTATACTTATCATATTTTTTCATCAAAATTTTCAGATTTTTAATTCCGTTAAGTCAGCATGATCCCTTTATATATATTCCTTCATTTTTCTTAAAATATGTGCCTTGATATTTAATTTAAATTAATTTAAATATTAGGCCTATGTCTATCTCTGTAATTTGTTAAAGTTAAAATACAGATGTACGACGCACTGTGCGTAAATATTAAATAAAATAAAACACATTATCGCAGTATAGAACACATTATCATAGTATAGTAAATAAATCGATTTATAGTTACTTCGGAAGCACATGACATCGCTCGAGATCGTGGTTACAATCCTACCATTATTGACGACGCTTTGAAGAAACTCACTAGACCTAAGCTGTGCAGTACACTCTTGATAGATTCCTCTCCTTGTAATTTTATCAGCATTCCTTTCGTTCCACGAATTTCTTCAAAAATTGCTTCCATCCTCCGTAAATTTAATTTCAAGGTCACTTTTACTCCAATCAATAAACTCGGTTATTCCAAACTCAAGGATATTATTCCTGATTGCAACTATTTTGGAATTTACTCCATTCCATGCCAGTGTAATCGTGTTTATATTGGTCAAACACGTCGGGCCCTTCGATTTCGTCTTAAAGAGCATGAAGCCTACGTGCGTAAACAACAACTGGAAAAATCTGCTTTGGCCAAACACGCCTGGGAAGCTGGCCACAAATTTTCTTTCGACAAGGCCCATCTAATAGAGAAAGTTTCTTCACCAGCCGACCTCAATTTCTTTGAAGCCTTCCATATTCTTTCGCATTCCTCTTCTACTGTTAACGATCAGCTTCCGTTCAATTCCATGTCCTCTATTTGGAGAAACTTCATTCGTCCCATAGCAAAAGACGCGGCTACGGACCCACAACTGGTTTACCCGAACTAATTTTGGACTAGCAATTTGGCATCGATAGTTTTTCTAGCACGTGTGTCACATTAGTGTAACTAGGGTTCTGAAGAAGGAAGCCTAAACGCGCTTCCGAAATAGCTATAAACCATCGTATTTATTTTAACTGTGTTAATGTGTTTTAACAAATTATATAAATAATTTGTTGAAGTATTTAAATTTAACACAGATTTGTTTTTGTAGGAATTATAAATAACGTGTTGTCGATTAGTGATAATGATGTTTTCAACAAAAGAAAATTTGTTGAGGGAACGAAGCCCGGAAAGTTCTTCAGCTAATTAGCTAATTACTTTAGTAATTAAGTTAGCTTATTGATTTCTTTTACTGCTTAACGTCTAGATCAGTGGTTCTTAATTTAATTTAAGCCGCGGACTACTTTTCTGCCTCAATTCAAGCCGCGGACCACTTTTCCGCTTCAATTTTAGCCGCTGACCACGTTGATTCTCAGGAGTTGACTGAAAGACTTCAATAAAAAAGGGAACCGGGTCTTTTTTGGGGAAAATGTGTTTGTAAAATCTTTCTTTGGAAAAAAAAATAGTATTAGTAATAATGAACAGAAAAAAAGTAAAATTTAATGATGATACAGTCAGATCTCGTTAAGACGAACATGTTTAAGAGAAATCACTTTTAATACGAACCGTTTCCTGAAGTTCCGTCAGATTGCAAAATATTGCAAATGTACTATCAATTTCATTTTTATATTTAATTTTAATGAAACAATACAGAGTTTCACCAGGAGATTCCATAACAAACAGTTATTTCGACACTGGCGTAAGGTTTAAAAACACGACGTTTCGGGAGCCAACTGCTCCCTTTGTGAAGTGAAGGCAAAATTTATTGTGTCGAAATAACTGTTTGTTTAATTTTAATATTTAATAATTTTTATAAAATTTTTTTAAATTGACCCGTCGACCATTAGAACTCCTTCGCGGACCACCAGTTGGGAACCACTGGTCTAAATCTTTATCTTTGTGCTAATTGTTCCCAGAAAACTTAAAGGAAAATTGCGACATAAGATTAGACATAAAGAGTCTGTTCCTTACCTACAAGTCAACGTAAAACGTCTACTTTAAATGTGTATCGTTGAAAGCGAAGTCTTAAAGAACATTCACGAAGATTGAACTCTATGAATTACGCCAAAAACGTAATAGTTCAAAGACTATTTCATCCAGATTTTTGAAGTTCTTGTTGATTTAATGTTCTTCTATTTCAAAGAATTTAAAAATGTCGACATGTACCAGAAATACTATATTAAAATAAAGCTTTTTCATATTCGGTAAGTATTGGAACGTCAAACATTTTTCACATGACTTAAAAGTTTTGAGAATTTTTATGTATGTAGAATATTTCTCCTAAACATAAAACAAATAAAATTATTTTTCAGGGAAGCGTGGTATAATGTGATAATGTATATAATGTAATAAGCGTGGTAAGCGATGTACAGACGAACCTCGCGTGAGCGAGGCGTGAACACCAGGGAGGACAAATACATTGTTCGTATTAACAATAGTTTGCGTAATCCGGAAAAGATGGAGTCATATTTCTAAATTATTTATCCCATCGCTGGTTACTATATACAAATCCTATTAAAACAAAGAGGACAGTGCAGAAAATCAGTGCATTCGATATTCCTAAGTATTTGATTTACTGAACGTATTATCAAAGGCAGAGGAATTTAAAAAACAATTAAGAACGTTCAGAACACTTAAAAATATAACATGATTGCTTGTTCGCATATTTTGGACCAGTATCTTATATTTTAAAAAATGTTCGAAATACTCCTAAGAGTGGAATACTCAAAAGCGATATTTCAAAATATTAGAATATTTCAAAACTTTCCAATTGGTTTAGAGAGGAGCATAGAATTAATGTAATTCAGTAGTTGCTGAATTGATATTTATGTGAAGAATCGTTTGCATATGAATTTCTGTTAATTTTGCAAACATGGGTCGAGCGAGTTTTACATATCAGGATCGAAGGCATTTCGTATCGACAAGAAGTCCAAACGTAGCAATTTATGAACGAGGAATCGAAATATTCTCAAGAAAGTATGAGTAGTATATTAAGACGGTATTCTAATAAACGCAGTTTTCAAAATAATCGCATTCACAGCAGTCGAAAGTTAATGACGACATAAAAGAATCAGGAGAATATTGTAATCGATCGAACTATCGAATCGTATCGAATGAAGAATATCGTAAGGAACATTGCTGCTGAAGCGTAAAGCATTTTCGCAGGAAATGAAAAGAACTATGTCTAAATCTACAACTTTGATACGACTTCACAAATCGTTTATTAAATCTAAGTTGTTTGAGTTCAAAGAAAGAGGCTGTTAGAATGCGATGATGTAATCAAAGACTTGTGCGATCAAGAGGAATGACATCATTTGGGATCAAGAGGACTAACGTATACATTTCAGTGGTAAAAGCATGTTTTATTTGTCTCATGATGATCATCAGGAATATGTTTGGCGTTTTAAGTAAAGCGCTTGGTAAAAATTACATGGAATTCTGTGTAATTTACAATTTTTATCATGATATGGGATTACATGAACACACAGGGTCCAGGTACGCAAAATCCATGAAAAGTTAAAGGCAAGTATAGTGGGCATAAACGGATCAATTTCGAAATACACCAATAAGTTTGTGAGCACTTTATATTATTGACATTGTGGGATTTATATTACGGTGATTTGATATATATATATATCTTCGTATATATCGTATATATATACAGGCCTGCACAAAAGTTTAGACACAACACAAATTTGAGTATAACAAAATACTATTAAAACTGAAGAAGTAGGAACTTTAATATTACGAAGTATGAACACATGTAATATGCAAATTAAAAATTTGAGAACAGAAATCACATCAGTAGCGAACTTGCTGCAATATATAACTTAAAATAAGTAAAATATGTGGCACAAAAGTTTAGGCACAAACATAAATTTTAGCACTTGCATAAGGAAATGAACAATTTTAATAATCAATGTAGCCACCATTACTTCGTATTAGATTAAATACGCGGTCGTTCATTGAAAGCACAAGATTTTGAAAGGTTTCTGGTTCAAAATTAAACCACGCTTCTTCTATAGCCTTTTTAAGTTCTAAAACGGACGGATATTGCTTTCCATTGGCATACACAACATTCGTTAGTATGCCCCATACATTTTCGATGGGATTACAGTCAGGACTAAGAGCAGGCCAATCGAGAACTGTAATATTTTTAGCGCTCATCCATTCTTTTGTTGACCTGGATGTGTGGATGGACGCATTATCTTGTTGGAAAACCCAGTTTCGTCCACATAAAAGTTCGCCAAAAGGTAATAGGTGACTTTCAAGAGTTGCCTGGTATGCCTTGGAATCTTGTTTTCCATTCAAAAACGCCAAAGAAGTCTGTCCATTGAAGCTAAAGGCTCCCCAAACCATGACTGAACCTCCTCCTTGACGTCTGCTGAACCGACTTAAGGGGCGTTTTCGAAGATCGTGCCAGTAGTGCGAAAGGCCATCGGGACCATCTAAGTTCCACTTTTTTTCATCACTAAATAACACCTGCAGCCATTCGTCACTGTATGATATGTGCTGCCTTGCCCATTGTAGTCGTGCTTGTTTATGATGTAATTGCAAGCAGGGCTTGCGGCGCATTTTTGCATATCTCAAATGCCTGCATTCTACAATCCTTCTACGTATGGTTTCTCTTGACACTCGCATTGCTAACGTGTTTTTTATTTGATTTGCAGACAGGCTTTCATTTGAAGCCAATCTTCGTATTTGTCTATCATCCCGAATGCTGGTCACTCGAGGCCTCCCAGATCGTGATTTTGGTTGATACTGATCACCCCGGGATAACACTCGATAAATGCCTCGCTTTGAACGGTTCAATGCAACAGAAATTTGAGTAACAGATTTACCTTTAGTTTTCAGCCTCCAAATCTTCAAAATCTCGTCATTCGTAAATTGCTTTGACTTCGGCATCGTTCTAAGCATTCTAAATTATTTCAGGCCTTATATAACAACTCTGGGAAACGCCCCTTCGATCACTTGGGAACTTCGCGCCGTTAATTTGCATAAATCTGACATATGTGCCTAAACATTTGTGGCATGCAGATTCCAATATTACGGTGTTGGGATATTTTGTTTCAGTACTTTTGGTAATCTTTTAAGTTGCACAATTTATTATTGGTTCTAGGATTATTTAGATACAATATCGGCGAAGTTCAATGCAAATTCTCGCTTTTATTTATAATTTGCCTCTGTGTCTAAACTTTTGTGCAGGCCTGTACGTCTTCTTTCCACACTTCTAAAATTACTACTGGATGTTTCAAAAAAGGGTAAATCAAGTTACTTGGTGCAACAGTTCACCAGATTTAAGCTCCAGTGAAAATTGGTGGGGGAATTATAAAGGAGCATTTTCAAAAGCATTGCCCAGGGGACAAACTTGAACTTGTTTCCAGTCCAAAAACACTTTGAACAGGTTTTGATAAGAAAAACTGTAAAACAACATTAAGAAATAAAATACCAAATCATTTAGAAGTTGTCGTAAAAGCTAAGATGGATGCGACGAAGTGTTAATTCTCATGTTGTTTCTTTTTTAAGTTTTGTGCATTTATTTTCACATTATTCTACTATTTTAATCAACATTAAAAATTAGCTTAATTTTGTGTATTTTTCCAAATAGCAGTTTTCTTATAATTTATAGTAAATGTTTATATATTTACATATATACTTATATAATATAAAAATTACAGTTCCATATTTCTTGGATTACGTTTAATGTTTAACAACGTCGTTTCTAATTTTTTAATTCTTAAAGCATTGAAACATAACCTTTCCTTCCCTTGTTTTAAGAACAAACACGTTGTTAGTGTGTGCATCTTGGACATTAGCGTAGGGTGTTCTGTTCTCAATAGGAATTGAAGTGCGACTGAAATGTAAAATTAATTTTTGTAAATCTTTCATATTTACTATAAAATATTTACACTTTGAATTTTATATTTTTAAAGTAAACAGAAATCCCAAAATCTTTGAATAGAATGGCAAGAAGAAAACTATAGAAGAAAAAGTCGTTTGTTACTTCCATGAAACGTTCACCATAAACCATTATATTCCGTATATTTTAGGCCTCAGTCATCTGTTCGCTGCAGTCGTGAATTCGTTTTATCATTGTTCATAATAGTCGAACTCCATTATATTTACAATTTATAAGAGTAAAATTAGATAATTAATGATTAAAATGATATAGGTAGCTGCAAACTAAAGTTGAGTTCTCCTAAAAAATAAAGAAAAATATCAAATTCATTTCAACGAAATTCAGATTAAATTTTATGCTCCAAGAGGTGATGAAAAGTATTTGAAGAGCAATAAAGCGTTGTATTTTCAGAGTAAGAGTCCCAGAAAGATGCGGAGGAAGAGGGGATAGGAAGTAATGCAGAAACGAATCCCGGGAAAATGATGGAGGGATAGGAAAGTGATGGAAAGATGCTACTTTCAACCCACTTCATGCGAAGGAAAAAGATTGGAAGACGCAAAAGAAAAAATGTATGATCCGCAAGCTCTCAAAATTTTCTGAACGTGGTGCAAATTCTTTTACGCCTTTATCCACTTGTCTTCTTCTGTATGCAGGCTTTGGGATTCACTGTGTAAAGCACTCTTGCAATGGTTGTCTTTTTTTTGTGGATTTTATTCCAGCTCGTAGATTTATGTGTTTTTCATAAGCTGCAAGAAATATGCACTTCAATATTTCATAAAATTTTATTCATCTTATATTTTATTCATGTATATGCATCGTCAACACAAAGTTGAAAACTTTTTATATACAAGCACAAGTATAATACCTTTAACATGGATATTTTTCACACTGAGTTTTTATGAAACTGAGTATTTTATGAAATAAGAAAATGTAAAGGTAAAAGAGTTTTTCAGAAAAATCATTATTGTTTATTTGTTTGCTGTAATATTTTTTGTCTAAGTTATAAGATTTTGTATAGAGAATTTTCCGTATATTCCTTTCGAACTTCTTTGTTCTAACTAATAATTAAAACCATTAATACGTTTTATATTTTTTGAAATTTATTACATTTAAATAATAATTTTACAAACCACTAACCATCATGCACATGGAAACGTTACGATATCGAAGCTACCAAGGGAATTTTTCTATGTGGAAATTACTAGGAAAGGACTACCTTATGGAAACTATTACGGAAATTATTCTACATGACAGGTAATAAGGAAAATTTACTTTACGGGAAATATACTGCTTGCGGAAATCACGAAAGAAACTTTTCTAGTATATGAAAACTATTAAAGAAACTGTATAAGAAAATTTACTAGATGAAAACATTACTATATTGGAACATTATTATTAACAATTTCAATTTATATGAATTTTACTAGAAACTTCACTATATGAAAATCTAAAATAGGAACTGTTGTTTGAGCCTCACAAATAGGATTCATTTTTGCAAAAGGTATAAAAATAAATATCACTTTAAATAAATGAAAAGAGATAAGTATAAATGATTTAAAAGTATACGAAGTGAAAAAAAAAATATATAAGCCATGAAAGTATAAGAATAAATATAATATACGTACGGTAAAAATTGTCTATAACGACCTCGAAGGTACCATGTGAATTCGATCGTTGTAACCGATAGTTGTTAAAAGCGATGTTTGCTTTAAATTATAGTACAGTTATATATTTTTACATTTGGTTATTTTAAAATTATTTCTAAACATGTTATATTTTTATGTGTCATCTATAAAAGAAAAATATTTCGAAATCATAGCAGTGCAATTCGAGTATGTTTCGGAAAAGTGAGAATTCACTTGGGTCTGGCAGACCGTTAAGCTGCCATAACTGATTATTAAATCCTTCATATATGATAATAATAATAATAATAATCCTTCATATATAATAGTCGTTATAACAAGTTCCGACATTATAGACGATATACGGCATCGCGTTATAAGCGATATGTTTAGCATATAAAAGCATAGGGAACCAAACTTTTTCTGGTGATTCCGTTGTTATATGCAGTTAGTCATTACAAACTAATTCCACTGTACGTAAATATATGTATAAAAATGTATAGATGAAATATATGTGGAAACGCGGGGAATGAAATTCGCAAGAAAATGCATAAATGAAATGTATAAGCAAATGTACAAATAATATATATAAGAAAAATCATATATGCAGCCTATATATATATATAGTAAGTAAAATCACTAATGCAAAGTAATATATCCATTCTACTATCCATACTACTACATTTTTCTGGGGAAACAGTTCTGCCATATATGACCAACCTTCATATAAATAGGATGCACAAAACAGGTTTCCTCAAACAAAGAATCAAAATCGCTTTGCCCGTGCGATATTATAGGTATCAAAAAAGGCTACTGAATAGGCGGAGGAAAACAATGAAGTTGAGGATATATCGCAACACGAAGCTAGGGAGGCAACGATTAGAAAAGTGATGGCAAATCATCAATGCAAGACAGATAGTAAAGGACGTCAAAAAATTATAATAATAATCCTTCCAAGCACGAAGTAATGACAATTAAATTAGAATTTGAAAAAAAGTTGTAAATGGGACCTTGAAACGATTATATTAATTGTTAGAGAACGAAGCCATGGTGAAGCTCAAGCGATGAACAAATAGAGGCAACAAAAAGAAAGGCTTTTAATCTATCTTATATATCCATGCATAAGCCCATTTTTTTGGGCGAAAATTTAACTCGAAAGTCGGAGGGTATATATACACGAGTCAAAAGATATCAAAATTTGATCCGCCGAAAATTGGATTGTTTGAGATGACTCTAATTTGACTTTATGATAACAGTATATAAATATCTAACGTACTATTTGTATTTAAAAGCAGAATATTACAAAAAGGGCACTTTATTCCAAAAAATTGAGATTCAATTCATCGTCGAATCATCCGGAAAGTTCTTCAAATTCACATAGAGTCTTGTCATCATATGCTGTTAAAAGGCACTGGGGTTTCCTTCGTACTTGCTATCTGCGGAAGGTTAAATCCTTGCTTCTTCCGTAGGCGAATAATTTATTTCTGCCACTGAATTAGCTTTTGTTTTAACTGCTTTGGAAGTTTCTGAGCAGTCTTTGTCCTTTGTCTCAACGTGAGACTATGCCTCTCGATAAAGCGTAAACACCAGCCAGCGAAAGCACAAAGTGCGCACCACGACTCTCTTTGAACTCATTTCTTGCTAAGTGCAGCGCTCTCAGAAGTATCAACGTTCTTGTGATGATCAGAATCTTGCACCGATCCTCTTAAACCTAATCAAATAATTAGTTAGTAACGTGTAATAAACTATTTAAACACGACTACCACAGTTAAAATTATTTAATTAGGTGGATGACGATCGTTTCGGCAGTGAATGACTGCCTTTGTCGAATCCAGTTACAAAAGTGAAGGTAAACTTTACCGCACTAGGCGTATAAACACGCGTTGCCATCATCTAATCAAATAACTTCTCCTCTACCTTAGGAAACTGTGCAACTTTTTCGCGCAAAAGTAGAGAGGTGGGCTTATACACGGATCAGTCAGTTTTGAAAGTTTTTTACGGGAAAGTTGGAGTAGGCTTATACAAGCGTATATACGCCATATTTTCAATTCGTGATGACTAGTAAAAACTGAAAAATTTATATATATATTAAACCCTTACCTTAAGTAAGATATTTAAAACGCGTAATTTAAATTTTGATTTCATTGAAAACAAATAATTATAAAGTTTCACCAACGTTAAGCACTTAAATAACTACAGTTAATTTTAACAATAAAGTAAAAGTATACAGTGGAAATTGTGTATAACGATGCCTGTTAAAACGATCAACTGTAAATAGCGAATAAGTTACTGTAAGAAATTTGCTTTCCCATTCTCTATACGTTAAACGTATCGTTTGAAACGACTTCGTATATTATATATAACATCATAACGTTAACAACAACATTTATTTCTCTGTAGAAAGAATCCAGTAATCATCCATAACAACTTGATAGCCCATCAGAACCAAACGAGCGCTTGCCTAAGGGACAACACTTGGATCCCACAATGCCGATTAAAAAATTCTATGATTAAAAAGCATAAATACCCTCTGTTGCAATAAAATATGTGCACCCAGAAAGAATTGAGCCACAACTATAAAACTCAGCATGCAAATGTGGTTTGGCGAGTTATGCAAATGTGGTTTGGCGAGTTATGCAAATGTGGTTTGGCAGGTTTTGCAAATGATCAAACGTACAGCACCAATGAGCATTGTGGAGGTATGTAACGCGTGTATGAACTGCGACGCAAGTAGAAAGCAAGCAAAATAGTAAGTTTATTAAATTCTGATAATATGTTATAAAAAATTAAAATAATTATTATAAAATCTCGTGTGAGACTAATCATGATTGTCGCTCATAATTGTAAAACAAATGAAGTGAAATGTCATATCGAGTATTAATATTATACGGATACCAAATTCAGATATACTCTAATAAATAAAAGCTAGTCACTAATTTTAAAAGCTTGCCCTTCTGGAACTTGAGAGAGAACCTTATGCAAAATTATAATAAAAACCTATAATTACTATAGTGGATGGAATTTGTTCAGGGTAAATTTGGAATTTTGGCTTTACAGGGGGCCGTGCAGGGATTCCCTGCAATTATTCCCAGTAGATCGATTTCTAAATCTTACATCTGGGCACTGTTTTCTCGCGTTTTCGTTTTTTGCATGGGCCTTGGGCCCCTTCAACGAAACTACCAGGGTCCTTCTCTTCCTGGCTGCATCTCTTTAACTTCCAAACGAAATTTTATCTTAACCCTCCTAAAATTTATCAGCGCCCCCTTCTTAAGCTTTTAAATAATTTCATTCATCAATACCAAATAGAAAAACTGGACTATATCCAATCACAAGCTGAAAGGGTTAAAACACACTTTTTTTTTCTAATCCCTACTAGATGGTTACTAATATTGGCTTTTGTGCATCTTAGGTGGTCCGTCACACCTGCACTTACAGAAGGTGGGGGTCCCCTCGTTAATTTCTGAATTGCACATGGTCCTGCTGAAATCACAAAGGACAATGGGGCACCTTTCGTAGAAGGCAAACGTTAATTGCCAAGACGAAATTTAGGTCAAGAGAGCTCAAAAACAGTATTTCATACCAGGGGCGCCTGGAGCCAACCCGGGTCCTCAGGACCCCTTCCCTGGCCCTGACCCCCCCCCACAGCATAGGTCCTTGCTAGGCCGGACCCCTGAACTTCATCCGGGACCCCGGGCTGCAGTCCCTACTGCTCCCCCATCTCGTCGGCTCTGTAGCATACCTATACTTCAACGCCGAACGTGATCTGAAAAGTTTTCGCTTATTTTG
>QLNU02014802.1:70038000-70058320 GCA_006491805.2 Dysdera silvatica
TATAATTTGGCAGGACATATTTTAATTTTGTCATTATACATCTTAATTTTGTCACTGTGCATTTTAATTTTGTCATTGTACATTTTAATTTTTCATTCATTCATTCATTCATTATACACTTTTATTTTGCAGTCATTTATTTTATATATTTTAATTTTGCGAACGTATATTTGATTTTGTAGTGAAATGATAGACTTTGTCTGCCATATGTTACGTTTATTATTACGAGTGTGTATGCAGGTATGTATGTATGCATGCATACCTGCATACACACTCGTATGTATGCAGGTAAGTATGTATGTATGTATGCTGGAAGCTAAGCGTAAAACAGGAAAGATGCTTTACTCGGCAGGGATACTGTTGCTGAGGATGTCTTTTGAAGTCTCTCAACATGTCTCTTAGTTATGTTTAATGAAGATGTCGCTTAGAGTTATGTCTATTGAATATGCTGCTCGGAGTTATATCTCTTGATGTCGCTTGGAATTATGTCTATTGAAGATGTCTTTTGGGAGTTATGCCTATTCAAGATAAGAGAAGGAGAGAAGAATTCAAGATTGGAGGTCTTTACTGCAGTCATATCTTTCGGATATGTACCTTACAATCACGTATTTTGAAGATGTCTTTTGGAATCATATTTATTGAAGATGTTCCTTAAAGATGACTGATGTCCCTTGTAGATAATCGATATCTCTTGAAGATGATTTAGAAATGATTGATACCTTTGGAGGTATGTGTTTAAGGGATAGAAAGCGCTGCAGTGACATTCAATTAAACATGAAATCAACTAGTGTAGTAAAGGAGATCAGAGAAGGAGGACTTGAACGGCGAGAGCATATCTTAAAAAGTGAAGGTCATTTTCTGCAAAAGTCAAAAAATCAAATCTATGTAACAAAAAAATAAGAAAACGGCCAATATCAACATTGAAATTGAGGGGATTTTAAGGTTGTATTGTATCTTAACTCCCCATCAACCGAATTCCAAGAAAGCGAGGAATTCAAACAACATTACATCACAGGCGTATGTAAGAAAGAGTAGCAAGAATAGAGATTTCATTTAATTATTTTTATTGTGATATTAATTACACATTTTGATTGATTGATTTTTCAGGATATAATATGAAAATACAACTACAAGCGGCATATTTTAAAAAATAGCAATAGTCGCCAGACGGGAAGCAGAGGGAATAGACTAATATAGTTATTTCCGCTGAACTAGCTCCGGTGACTGAAACTTAATTAAACCAGTTATTAAATTTAAATTAATCATTGAGATAGTTCTCATTAACAAATTATAGATTTCAATAAATTAATTCGATATTTATTAATTATTAATAAACTTAATACAGTGGAAGTTGACGAGTTTGGATCCGATTAATTTAAATTTTCAAATAATTTGAACCGTTTCCGCAGTTTGATGAACTTAAAATGAATTACATAAAACTTTTTTAATTCGAACTTTTGGGTAATTCGAACGAAGTTTATATCTCTTTCAGCTTCGAATTTACCACGTTCGATTGCATATTAAACTGATTTTTAAATCTAAATTAGCTAAGTTGTATTCATTTTAATTAATAATTCTTCAATTTTATATTTCTATATTCCAAACTCTAATTATTTAACGCTTAATTTCTGCTAATAATCGTATATTTATATTAACTAATGTATTTTCATTAACTTATCCTAGATGTTCATTAACCATTCTCTCATCTCCAATAGCTAATCTTGAATCACTCTACATAAAGCTAGACACACATCATTAACTAATTACACACTTCATTAGCATGTTAGCACTTACTTTAACGACATTTGCATTTTTATTTGCGGTAATGCATCATCCTTATTAACATAACATTTCAGTAAATTTATTTCATCTTTACTAATAAACAAGAAGAATACAATTTTCGTAACCAATCAATTTTCTTTCAGATGTAAGTTTTATGCATTGAAACACTCCTCATATTCCTGTGTTATGACACAAACCAAATCCACATAAAAATGACCACGTTCTCTTAAAAATACCACGGTAAAAATTTCTGACTCAAATGGACACGTTTCTATTGAAGTATATTATGTTGTATGATTTTCAATTTATTAAGTTTCACGCTTTCAATAAAAACTGTTAACTTCAGCTATTTCAAAAAGTTCAGTAGGTTATATACGGGTTCTACTATATATCAATTTTTCTCTGACTTTTAGGAGTTTCTTAAATTCTTCTCATGCTTTCCATCCTCTTTGCTTTGTTTCTTAAATTTGCCTTACATTTTCTTTACTTTCGCTTTTTTTTACGTTTCTTTACTTTCGAACTCCTTGTTACTTTCGCTTTTTTTTACGTTTCTTTACTTTCGAACTCATTGTTACTTTCGTTTTTATAAATTTGCCTTATGTTTTCTTTACTTTCACTCTCTTTTTCGTTTCTTTACTTTCGATCTCTTCGTTGCTTTCGTTTCTTAAATTTGCCTTATGTTTTCTTTACTTTCGCTCTCTTTTTCGTTTCTTTGCTTTTGCTCTCGTTTTCGTTTCTTCACTTTCGCTCTCTTTTTCGTTTCTTTACTTTCGCTCTCTTTTCCGTTTCTTTACTTTCGAACTCCTCGTTACTTTCGTTTCTTAAATTTGCCTTATGTTTACTTTACATTTGCTCTTTTTACGTTTCTTTACTTTCGAAGTCCTCGTTACTTTCGTTTCTTAAATTTGCCCTATGTTTACTTTACTTTTGCTCTTTCTATTTCGTTTCTTTACTTTCGAACTCCTCGTTACTTTACTTTCGTTTCTTAAATTTGCCTAATTTTTTTACCTCCTCTTTTCTAAAAGCACTCTTTCATATATTTCTAGATTACCCATTCTTTTCTTTGATAGGGGAGTTTCAGTCTGATATTTGTTTGCAAATATTATCCACTTTCTTTCTCCATGTATGTATCGACTTTTATAAGCTTTCCTCTACACCTTGGCGAAAGTTCTAAGATATTGCTTTTAAAAAGTTTCGAGCATTGGAGTGCAACATGATTCACACCAATACAGCGTAAATATTCATAGCTTTGTATCGTAAAGAATGGTAATTTTGCAGCATAGATTATTGTAGCTTTGTAGCATAAATAATTGTGGCCCTGTAGCTCGTCTTTCAACGCCAAAAACGATAGAATTCCAAAGGACTTTGTGATCCCAACAAAGTTAAATTTTATCTTATACGGGAGCCAATTGGGAAGATGCAATTTTATAGTCACTTTTATATTATGTCAGAAAATTTCTTGAAGATTTTTGCATCACAGACTCCAAGTAACATTAGCATACATTTTCACTTTTATCGTAACAGTAAACATGGCCAGAAATCTGTAAAATGGGGAAATAAGAGAAAAGCGTTCTAAGAGAAAAGCGTTCTATTTTCATATTTAAAGCAAAGCTTTATCTTAATCTTCAAATATTTAAGTGCAAACGAAGTGCGGTAAAGAACTCTGCATAATACTTGTTACGCATTTAGCTCGAAGGGAAATTCTTCAAAACGCAAATAAACATAGGCAACAAAAAACGCAATTTTATAGAAAATACTTTTGAAAATTATTCACTGGGGAAATTCCATACAGGGATAGATGGGGAAAAGGTTGTATTTATATGCTCTATAACAATATTGTTTTCTTTTTCCAAATTTTTATGATATTCAATTCAACTTTAATGTTTTCACTTCGCCGTAGTTGATTTGCATCGAAAAGAAGTTCTATGATTTTTGTAAATATTTTAGCTTAAACTAAGCAGTCTTACTACTTAGCAGTCTTACTACTTAGCAGTCTTACTTACTTAAACTAAGCAGCTTAAACGAAGCAAATGGTGAAAATAAGTCCTTGGACCAAGGGACCATTTCAGAGATTACTGGTTTCTTTAAAATAGACAAAAAAATATTATGAGTCCTTCGCTCATTCTGTCATATCAATGACGTGAATGAGACGAAGTTGAAGAATATTTAGAATTTAAGATTTAATAATTATACAATTAATTAATAATAGTATTTTTGCGCCAAGGTTCTGTTTAGAGTATTTTGATGTTTAACTTCTGATTAAAGTATATTTTGTACTCAGCTTATAATTAAAGTATTTTTTGTATTTGGTTTCTGGTTGAAATATTTGTGTGCTTAGCCCTCTGATTAAAGTACTTTTGTCATTTAGCTCCTGAATGCAGTATTTTTCTGGAGTTTTAATGAACTATTTTGCATCAAAACAATAACCACCACCAACGTTTATTATGTAGTGGATACCAACGCCGATGGTATGGCGTGATTAGATGGTGAAACGTTCGAAAGAAAATGAATATTTCTGCCTTCGGTGGGACCTGAACCCACGACCTTCCACTTGCCGGGCGGAGGCTCTACCCACTGAGCTACGAAGGACTTCAGGGTAGGTCCCAGACTTAAGCAAAACACCGGTTTGTCGGCGGTTCTGATTGCATACAGTCCGGACCTCGCCCCTAGTGATTTCCACGTTTTCGGTCCGCTGAAGAAGTTCCTGGCAGGACAGCGATTCACGTGCAACGATGAAGCCAAGACAGCAGTCCGACGGTGGTTCCACAGTCAGCCGGACGAATTCTACCACAGGGGCATCTCAAATTTAGTGCTGCGATGGGACAAATGTCTGAACCGGTGTGGGGACTATGTGGAAAAATAGTGTAAGGTACGTAGAATAGTACGTATATTTGTAATTACCTGTATGTACCTTATTTTGGCTAATAAAAAATAGGAGCAAAGACTTTCTGATTCGCCCTCGTACGTTTATATTAATCTACATATATTAAATAGATTTTTTGGAAGTATCAACGAAAATACTCCTCATACCACAAAAAATTGTAAGTTTATGAGAGTGTGGACATTTTTCTTGCGATTTGTTAAAGGTAGTACACCATGTTAAAAGCCAATGATAAAATCTTTGTTGCGTTTGTCTTTGATGCCGTGGGTGATCCCAAATAATCCAAATAGCGAGGTCTCAAGGGCAACTATAGACGAAGAAAGCCGTTAAGAGTAACCATCAATCTCCGTCTATAGCCTACAACAGATTAACGATTTTGCCATCCATCTTCGTCGACTTTGTCAACCATACTTGCAAGACTTTAAGGACTTTTGGAAAGGAAAAAAGAGCATCTTCTTTATAATCTCCTGAACTGATGCGAAAATAAATGGCCACGTGTCGAAAATGAAATGCGAGGGAAATATGGTTAAAACTCGCCATGGAATGACAACCGAAAGCGTATCAACATCCTCATCATCTGCAAATAATCGGGTTCTATACTTGTAGAAAAAAAAAAGGAAGATTATGGAAACGGAATATTTGTACGCGCGCGTACGTCCAGGTATTTTTCTTTTGAAACCTGTGGTATTTTTTAAATTGCAGTAATTTTCTCGATGAAAATTGTTTCAAACTTAGGAAATTAGGAGAAAACAAGAAAGTATGACTGCAGTTTTTTTCCTTGGTTAAAATTTTAACAAGATGTCGGATATCTTTGAATTGTTTTTAATAGATTCTGCCAAATTATAATTGTGATTATAGTTCGTTTTTTATTGTAATATATCATTCTAGAAATCAATCTTCAATTAATAAATCTCTGGTTATTCAAAAAATACATATAATATCATAAATAAAATAGTTATAATTTGATAAATGTCCTGTTTATTAAAGTGAATGTAACGTCATAGCTAAAAATCATACACGCAGATGGGCTACTATCTACCTTTAATTACCAAGAACACTTCAGTACATACAGAAAACATATTTGTATCAAATTGTAAAAATTTAAATGTGAGAAACATTGAGAAAAAATGAGTTTGAATGCATTCTCACAAATTTAAAAAATATTTACTATGCATGGGAATAACCCTTCTATAAGCAAACTGCGGGAAAAGTTCGAATTATTTGTAAGTTTGAATTAAGCAAATTCAAGCTCATCAACTTCTACTGTATTATGTTTATTGATAAGTGAGAAATAGCGAATTAATTTATTGAATTATTTATTTTTATGTTAATTACTTATATTAATATTTTATATTAATTATTATAATTTATTTTATTTTTATGTCATATGAAATACTTACATGCTCGTTGTGTAATAGTGCAAGATTGTAGATTGTCAATTTGTTTTCGGTTGGTTATGTAATGTGTTGTCTTTGCTTTTGTATTATTTGTCAATATTAATGTTTTCTCCTTTTATATATTATTTATTCTCCAAGCTGTATCCTTCTCTTTTAGTGGTCATTTTTATGTATTTTATCTAATTTTTAATCTAACTTTTTTTAATTGTTTGATTATTCATTTATACAAATTTTTACTGTCTGTAATACTTATTTGTGGACTGTATATACATTGAAAAGTTGGGGTTCGTCAAGCAGATATTATCTGCTTCCCCACCTTACTCCCCCCAGGGTTTCTCTCTGCAAAGTAATAGCTAAATAAATAAATAAATCCATAATTCATTAATGAGTACCATCTCGATGATCAATTTAAATTCAATAACAGATTAAATTAAGTTTGAGTCAAGGGGGCCAGCTAAGCTGAAATAACTATGTTAGTATATTCCCTCTGCTTCCCATTTGGCTATTACTGTTATTTTTTTTTAAATATGCCATACCACTTGTAGTTGTATTTTCATATTGTATCCAGAAAAAGCAATCAATCAATCAATCAAAATGCGTAATTAAAGATAATTTTCACCCACTTTCAATTAAATTTATTTCTCATACTTTAAGTGTTCCTCTTCTCCACATATATAATCTTATTTTTTCTATCGCTGTTGTTCCTCCTGATTTCAAAATAGCATCAGTTGCGCCAGTTTTTAAAAATGGTTCCAGAGTTGAAGTTTCTAATTATAGATCGATTTCTATCCTCTCAATTTTTGATAAAATATTTGAAAAGATACTTTATTAACGTCTGATTAATTTTTTCCAGTTTAACTCAATCATACATAACAATCAATATGTCTTTCTTCGAAATAAATCCTCTAAACATGCACTTCTTTTTATTTACTCTTCTCTCGACTCTAAAGAGTCTTCTATAGGTCTGTTCTTCGACTTTTACAGGGCCTTTGGCACTATAGAACATCAGAGATTATTGAGTAAGCTTAACTTTTCGAGTGTTCATGAATTGCCAAATGCCCTACTTAGAAGTTACCTAAGTGAAAGAAAGCATTTTATAAGGATAGGCGAAACTTATTCTTCTTTAAAGTGCATTTGCCGTGGTGTTCCCCAGGGATCTATTCCAGGTCCTCTTTTATTTATTTTTTATGTCAACGAAATTTTTATCTTACCATCTCCTTTTAAGCTTATTTGTTACGCAGACGACACCAGTGCATTTATAACAGATGATAATATTGATAATCTGATTTCTAGAGAGAATGGTGGTGTTAAAATATATATGAGTTATTTCAAATCAAATTACGTTACCCTTAATACGAAAAAAAAGCTAAATTCCTCTTTTTTACCCGGAAACGTAATATTAACGCTTACCAACAATCTATAACCATCGGAAATGACGTATTCCTTTCTCCTTAGAGACTAAATTTCTGGGTATTATCCTACAATCCAACTTAAAATAGCAAACTCATATTCACGCTACTTCTGCTAAAATTAGTCGTAATATTGGTATTATACATAGTATCCATAATCCATAAATCATTACCTACAAATATCCTAATTAATCTATATTTTTCTTTTTTTTTCTCTCACATTAATTATTTCTTAATAAATCTTTCTTATTAAATCTTTTTTATTTTCGAATGCCTGACCCAAATAACTCCCCCTCCCCTCCTCTGCAGCCGCCGCCCCGCACTATAGACTTCTCCCCTTGGATAAATTACTTGTTTTCAAGACATTTACTATTGTTGCACTGGGTCCTAGAGTATGGAATACCTTACTAATAGAAATTAAATCAGCAAGCTCCGTTACGCAATTTAAAATTTTGCTTTATTCATTTATTACAAATATATAACAACTTACATTTGTTTTGTTTCAGCCTGCTGTCTCAATTGTCCTTCAAGTGACACCCCCGGGCAGTGGTGAGCTTTGTCTAACTCACAGACTTTTCTCGCCGCTGACTTGGCAGGATGCTCTTTATGTTTTTCTTTCAATGTGTATGTTATTGTAACAAATTTTATAATTGTATAATCATGTGTGCTGATATTAATGTTAATATTCAATTTGTATGGGCTTCTTGCCAAAAATAAATGAGTTTCAGAATAGAAGGGGCGCATAATAGGTACTTTCATTTTATGCAATCTAATAGGAATTTTAATTTTATATAATATAAAAATTTTAATTTTATACAATATAAATTTTTTTAAAACAAAGCTAAGGTCATGACTTTAATTTTGTACAATATATTAAAGAATTCAGTTTATACAATATAATAAGAACCGTTATTTTTACTGTATATCAAGAACTTTTAGTTTTATATAATATAATAAAACTTCGAATATACAATGTAATAAGAACTTTTAATTTTGAACACTATAATAAGAATTTTAATTTTTTACAATATCAAGTTTATTCATAATTGGTATAATTGGCGTATAGAGATTTCATTTAATTATTTTTATTTTATAATGAAGTAATAAAATAGTGCCCTCTTGTGTATTTTTTTAAATTTTCTAATGTAATTTCTAAAGATAAAAGAAATCCTCAGTTTAAGCACCGAAATTTATTTTTTAGCGAAAACTTCTTATCTCCAAACTTAATTAAAAATCTTGGGAGAGGCTTGCTTTTAATTAATGTTAAGAAATTAACCTTTCCCTAATTTGAAAAATCCCATTAAGAATGTAAATTTTATCCTTACCTTGGAGGTCTTTTGCACGCAATAATTTCTTTTCAAATCTTATAATTATAAAATTCCATTTTTCTTTCTGATAACAGTGACGTAGTTATTATTTATCCGTGGGGAACATTTCCTTCTTAGATAATAATTGGATTTTGGCACAGGAGCTCTTTCAATAATTATTGTAATATACTTTGTGTGCTCCAATATATTACGCGTCAGTACCAGCCGTGGAGCTTAATTTTTAATGTTGGGTTATCGTTCCGATTACTTAAATTCAATTAAAATTTATGTTGGTATTTGATAAAATTTAATTAAAAAGATGTAGGAAGAGCGATGGCCATGCTGCGCAGAGCTTTTCAGAGGGACGTTGCTGTCCCCCCTCCAGTGAAGTTCAAGTGAACACACAAAGGATGTTGTTATTTCGTGTTGATGGCATTCCAGTGGCGCCATCTATTGATGAAAATATTTAAGAGCAATGAATGGAACAGTTCTAAAGGTGGGGGATCATCAGTGTGTGGAGTTTTTAATCACCGAAAATCTAGGAGTAGATTCATGATTATTAAAGCAACAATGCTTTCACCTAGTTTGCGGTTTTCCTGGGTTCGACTCTCCACCGCGTCAGAAGGTAACTTACGCTTACCATCTAACTGCTCATCGTAGTCCGGGGGTTGGTTCCCTGGGCCTTAAGAGGTTCGAATCTCTCAAAAACTGCAGTTCCTGGCGTAACAGGATCTTTTCTGTCCTTACGCCTTAAAGTTCATGCAAACAATGATTATTAATGAGCTTGGTTTTGACTAGTCATGATTATTGATGAGCTTGTTTTTAACTATTCGCGACTGTTAAAAGCTTCCAAAAATTCTAACTGCAATGGCTATCTATGCTAACAAATAATGGTAATTTCCAAAACTTTAAAGATGATTATTGCCATTGAAATTAAGAGCTTTAAAATTTGGTCTGTCGACCTATTTTTTAGCACTCTTTTAACTTTAAGACGTAGGACGTTAGCTCGTTAAAAGAAATGTGGCGTTAAAAACATAAACATTTTAACTTTTTTTTGGTTTTAACCGAAAGTCGTTGGTTCGTCTCCTGTCTGGAAAGCTGCGATGTTTTCTTCTTTACATCCCACTAAGCCTCGTGATTATGGATGGTTTGACTCTAGTTCGAGTCATGTGACATGCATGTCAGAACACATAAACTTCTAAACAATTTCGCGAGAGAAAAAATCTGAAACACCAGGTGGAAAAATCATGCCATAATGAGAACTGACTTCAGATACAAAAGATTCAACACTTGTAAAATAGCAAATGAACAGGATTACCCAAGGTTTTGGAAGAGTCAGCAGCAGTCCTTAATCAGGAGTAATTATCTACCAAAAATAAGGAGAATCAACTACCAAAAATAAGGTGATCTACCTACCAAAATTAAGGAAAATTAACTACTAAAAATAAGGAGAATTAATTACCAAAGAAAATAGTTACTGATATAGGTAATGAATATTAAATGTATGTGAAAAAGGATTATACATAAAAGAGACTTGGAGCAAACCGTCTCAAAAATAAGCATGTAGGCCAACTAAGAGCGCTCGTTGGATTAACTTTAAAAAGGATTACAAAAGGCAAAAAAATTGAAAAGAGTTTTTTAGTTCGCACCTTTCATAATTTTTCACCAAAGAACAGAAAAATTGCAAAAGTTTAAAGAAAAGCAAGGATTGTGTTTGGATGGCGGTTTTGCGTGAAATCACGCTTTTAGTTTTGGTTATGATTCCAGCTCATGTGATGTCGGTTCACAAAATTTCGTACCTTCGGCTTTCCCGCAGCTCGGCATCTCGCAGATGCCGAGCAAAAATTCATATTAGTAACTTGATTTATAGAAGAAACAATAGCAACAAATAAGTATTTGGAAACTCAGCTGATAAGCCTAATAAATTTATCAAAACCCATGTCTTTTATTTAGTTCAATTAGTTAACAAAGTTTCCATAAACGCTTACTTTTAATTACTTCTCATTACCTCAAAAGTTATTTTATGCAATTAAGATAATGGCAATTAATTCATTAGCAGTTCGTTCAATTTTCTCTGACCCACATTCCGTATTTATTCTCTAAATTAATTATCCCATTCAGTTATTCAGTGGAAAAAAAGAAACCTGTTACCGTTAATATGTTTAATTAATTGATGCAATTCTAAAGATTCAGTCAGAAAACGAGGAATAAACCCTCGCCAATTAACTCTATGCGGATATATAACAAAGAATCAGTCCTCGAGTTAGAAATTTCAGACAAAGGGTGAAAGTTTGTTTTCTTTCTTAAACATTTTTCATTGTAGATCTGCGCAATATAAAGGAGGGGCATTAAGAAAATAAATACTTTTAAAATACTTCGTGCGAGATAATACTGATTATTAAATACTTTTTTTGACGAAATATATTAGAAAAATTGCGGGACTGTTAAAAAGGTCTTCTTTGAGAGGAACTCAAGCACGAAAATACAGTTTTTCTCGTGTAATTATTATCTAATTATAATTATCATATAATTTTATCACGTAATTATCATATAATTTTATCACGTAATTATCATATAATTTTATCACGTAATTATCATATAATTTTATCACATAATTATAATTATCATATAATTTTATCACATAATTATAATTATCATATAATTTTATCACATAATTATAATTATCATACCTTTTATATAATTATCATATAATTTTTATCACATAATTATAATTATCATATAATTTTATCATCATGATTAATCTCATAAAATAAATAATTTGATATTCGATTAATCTCATAAAATAAATAATTTGATATTCGCTTTAAGTGTGAAATGTTTAAATTGTAAAACATAAAATACCTAGAACTTCAAGTTCGGAAAAAAATTTCTAACATCTTCCTATTATTTATTGAAGTCAAATGATTCTCATCATGGCCGACGATGAGGTAACATTAGATGATAAATTATTAATCACAGAAAAAAGCCGCCAGAAATTATTTGTTTCTTGGCAAGTGATTTATCGTCTTCAGGTTATTTCTAGGAATTCAAGATATGCAAAAAACAAATAATTCATAAAAATAAATTTTCGCAATTTAATATTTATCCGTAGAGGGTATTTTGGGTATTTACTGTAGTGTATATTTATATAATTATCCCAGCAGTGATCAATTAATCGTAATTAATTGAATAAATACGTGAATTGCGCTATTTATAAGCTATTATTACCATTCTAAGATTTAACACAATTGCCAAATGGTCAACATACAGTCATCTGAGCACGTTTTTAAATTTTTTTTTGCGGTAATTGAGATAGCTAATTATTCCTGACGGCTAGGAATAATTGAGATGGCTAATTATCTCTGGCGGCCAGAATGGGTCTCTTTTTCTTTTTTACAAAAAGAAAGCTCTAGTTTGAATTTCAGTGTGGATACCACAAGTCATTAACCATTAAGTGCACTTTAAATTTTTATATTAAAATACATGTATGTACAAAAAGGGAATAGTAAAATAGTAAAGTAAATACAAAGGGGGGAAACAAATATAAATGGATTTTCCTATACCTTTGGCTTGGGTTATGATTAAAGCGTTTCAACACCATTTTTAAAAGCCCTTCGAAACCAAATATATGGAAGAGAGTAGCTTTCATTATTTCGAAAGAGATTCTGGCAATGTCTTTCATTGTTTCGTCAATTGCGACAATTTTAAAATTGTTCCAATATTTCATTTCAATGAAGGGAAAAAAGTACGCTTGGTTAAAGTAAGAAACATCTACTTTTAATCCATCTAACAAAAAGTTTGCACGTTTCTTATCGACACATCATAGAAGTCTATAAAAGGATGAAAGAAAATATGCACAGGCTCCAGAAATCGTACTTTTTTGGAAATCGAAATCTAAAAATTTTTCCTTTTGACAAAATTTCACTCCCAGCAATTCTTCAAAATCCAATACAGGTGATTCTTTGAGAAGAAAGTCATTTCATAATACCGATTGAAAAGAAATGTATATTTTTCCATTCAAAGTGTTTTTCGTACGTATTGAGAAATATTTTCGTACTTTGGATCGACATTTCTGCTTTCAAAACCGCATTTGATAAGACTATTTTACGATAAAAGGAATTCTATTGTATTTTTCTTTGAAATTTAATGTCGTTTTCATTTTACTTATCGGCTGAAATTTCACCAATACATCGATAAAAATTAAACGATTCAGTAAAAATTATGACGGTGTGTATTGCAGTTTTCAAAATTTTGAGTCCTTATTTGACTTAATAAGAATTCACCAGAGTGAACAATGTTTGCAGACGACACCTAGCTTGGAAATTTTGAATGGTGAGAAGAAGGGGAAGAGAAAATAAAAAATGGAAGAAAATTACAAAAGAGGACAAAACTTGGTGTGAGATTAAGAAACTTACAGAAGACTGGTACACAACTTGTTGACCTTTTGTGAATTGACCCTTTGTAAAGGTACTTGCGTTCTCTTTGGAATTGAAGAAAGAACGAAGTATGAATTATTTGTTTTTAGTAAAATAGCATGTTAGGAATACAGCACAAATAATTTTTAGCGTTTTAAGTATTGTTTTTAAAAGAGGCAAATAATTTATCAAATAGAGAATAGGTTATATTAAATTATTTCAATTTAATCCTAAAATAAAATAACACATTTCCCATTGGTTCCTATTGGGTTCTTTCCATTCTGCAGGATTGCTCCGAGAAAGCGGTTTTCCAGAAATTTCGCGTATAAAAAGGGACAGGAAATTAACATCAATATTACTTCTAATGAAGGACTTCTGCTCACGCGTCTCAAAACTTGGCTATTTCATTTGCTATTTTATCAGTGTTTAACCTTTTCTACGTAAATTTTTTTTAACTTTCTATTTTATCTTAATGAAATAATGGAATTCGTTGACCAGGCATTACCGCAACCAGATTACTTTATCTTAGTTATTTAGTTATTTAGTTACTTTGTTATTTAGTTATTTAGTTATTTATTTTTGCCTATAAATAAAAGTAAAAAATGCTTATTTAATAATAATAGCAATAATATTTTGCTTACTCACACAACCTGAGATACATATTGAAGGTTGCATATAGTCAGCATATGCAGTGGAACCTGGTAAAATGGCCACTTTGGTAAATTAACCACCTGAATAATGCGACTACATTTTATAAGAGAGAACTAGTAAGGACTTAGCCATACCTAAACCAAAGTTTGCCGTTTATAGTAACCACTTGTCTATGGTGACCATTGAGGTCTGGTACCAGAGGTGGCCACTTTAGGCAACTTCTATTGTATATGAGTTACATACAAGGATGATGATGATGATGGTGATGATGATGATGATATTGGGAACTTACTGGTAAAATGATTAGATTAGAAATGAAGGAGAATGGAAAGGAATAGCGTGTTTCAAGGTTCTCTTATTTACTAGGCTTTTACCATATGGAATCATATTATTCATTCGTAGAAAATAAGGAAAATAATCAAGGTAGATAGAAAGCATATAGAAGTAATTTTAATTAAAAAAATTCTCTTTCAAATTTTGTACTTTGGCGGATTTCCATACCATACTACATATTTGGGAAACTTGAAAGTTGAACCAATCACTGGTTTTGTCATTTCAAAGGTCAAAGGTATCGTAAACAACAAAAAACAAAGATAAATAAGTAATTGAATCAATTAAAAATAGTAGAAAAGTATATGTGTAGAGTTGGATCCGCTTATATTCGTTCGTGGGGAAGGAATGAGACTTCACTATTATGGCTTTGCCATACCTTTATCGACATACAGGCTTTAAACGCGGCCAACTTTTCTAATTATCTTTGCACGCAGAAGAAGAAGAAGAAGAAGCAGTCGCAATCAATACACTGACACTTTTCATCTAAAATTCTAAAAGTTTTGCACAATTGTGGTCACGTACTTTTAAAAGAAAATCCCAGCTTGTTTACTATCTCTCGTAACCTTAAGAGCTTTCGTATAACTCAATAAATCCTTTACGCTATCTTAGAACTTTTTTTGTAAAAAATGTGGAAAATACAACCTCAGCTATTTTCCTGAAACCTAGCCAGAGTTTACACTTCCGTTCATGTTAGCGTTTACGTATGAAAGTTAACAAACATTTTCCATTTTCAACATCCGGGTTAAACCCAGCCCCGGGCTCGTGCTTCCATTCCCGAATCGCTTCAGACACTTGGCGTCGAGCAGCGAAAGTTGGCAATGACGCCAACGTTTTTAACGGCGCTAAGGTTGCTGCTTGCCGCCCGCGTACGCTTATACTGATTCAGACAGCGCACATCGAATGTGATCGAAACGGCACGAGTCGCGAAGCAACGATCTGGGTCTGGGGGGTCTCCCCCAGTTCGGTCTCTGTAATAAGTACTGATTTAAGTACTAATCATAATCAAAATACGATGTGGCACGTGCGCTCGCCCGTTACGGTCTGGTGAATTTTCTACTATTAGCTAGAATCGACCGTTTAGCGCCGAAACGCTTTTTTGCCGCCAAGCCTTTCCATCGCCAAGTGTCTGAATCGATCCGGGAATGGAAAGACACGCCCCATGCTTAAGATTCCCAGGGCACCCTAGGCAGTAACTAAGTCGCCTCTCCCCACTTTTTTTTTAATATTAAAAAAAACCCTTACTTTTCGTTTATTTAACGTAATTTGATTTTCGAAGTCTATATGCACTATGATACCATTTAATTACAAGTTTTACAAATTACATTGCAACACGACGAACTTCCTTCTCTGTAAAGGGATGAATAATCTCCCTATAGTCTATAGACAACGCAACTTCTGACTCTATATACATGATTGAGAGCGAATTGAGCCTGTTATCTTCTGTTGTGGTTTTCCAGTCAGTCGTTTCCGACCCTTTTCGTATGCCAACTTCCTCCATGCGTTTCTATCCAGAACTTTCTCCTTCAATTGTACAATATTCAATTTTGTGTCTGCTTGGATGGTGTCAAGCCAGCGTACCCTTTTCCGGCCTCTCTTTCTGAATCCGGAGACCATTCCCAGGTCATAGATTTCTCTAGCGAGTTCGTGCGCATGACATGACCAAAAAAAGTTAGTCGTAACCGGATAACTTTGCCTTCCAGTGACGTCTCGGGGTTGATACCCCAAACTTCCAGCCAAGCGAACAAAGTCCTCTGAGTGGTCAGTTACTTGAATGACGTCATCGCTCGCTATAATGAGTTTTTTCTAAATTTAATGAATACCTAATTTTAATTGCACATATATATATGCCTATGTTTTATGTATTTTAGCATAATTTTAATGTTTTATGTACGAAATGTATCTTCTATTAACTCTCTTAACGTAAGAAAGGGCGAACTATATTGCACTAGCGGAACCATGCTGTTCTGCGCCTTGTCAATGCACCAGGTTAGCTTTGCCTCTAGTAAAGTCTCAGCTTGTGAGCGGGCGTTAAAAATTATTAGTTAAAATCGTCACTTCTTCCCTCTGTAAATTTTCTGGGGGATAATCGTTATTTTTCACTTCCGTGTTTTCCAATCACATCTCAAATCATAGGCTTGAACACATTATTGAAACATTTTCGAGATAATATAGAAACCCAGAAACATGTATAGTGTGAGGAAAACGCAAATTTGAGATTAACATCGAGTAAACCCGAAGCAGGGTAATTAATTGCAAGCATTGGGGTATCAAATTTTTATAAGAAACACCTTTACACTCACTCAATATTTCACTTGATGAAACGACTTCCAATACCCGAAAAGTAAAGGATTTCGTACGTAGATTATGCAAAAGGTCGTACTCGAAACGTCGAATCTCTCAGTGAACTGTATTGTACACTTGTAAACTGTATTGTAAACTGTATTGAACACTTGTAAAAAAACTTATTTATTTAAAGTCGCTAAACGGATACTAATTCCCTCATAAATCTTTACAGATGTTGCACAGATAGGCTTACGAGCCTTGCGTCTTAACACAGAACAATTTCTAAGCTGATTACACACATAAATCTAAAAGTCGAACACGCCCATTAGCTTCCTCAATAATTTGCATTTATGCAGTGTGAATAATAATTACAAAAACAGTATTACCTGTTGGATAGCCTCACAATTGCCAAATTAACCGTTTTGGCACCAAATAGATTGTATTATTTTCTTTATTTTATTTTTTAATTAACTTTTGTTTAATACTGTTTTCCAATTCTTTACTTTCATATTTTTATTCTCCCATATTTATATCAAGTATATGAGTTCCCTTACTATATTAATTTTACATTCATTTATTCATTAATCTCAATGCTTTGTTTTTCCTATTTTCAAACACTGATTTTTCGTCATTTCATCTTTCACATCTCAATCGATGGCAAATTTTAACAAGTTATATACCATTTATTAAATTAAGTCATTTTAAATTTTAAAAAAATCATCTTTTCAAGAAAATTACACCAGAAATGTAAAGTTACAAAGCCATTGCAGATCAGCATATGCACATCTGCATTTGAAAAGCCCTAAAATATTTATGATTCAATTCATTTAGCTTAATTTACAACTTGTGGGATTTTCACACACAGTCTGGGACAAGGGGTCATTTTTTATTTAAACAATATGGTGGCAAAGCTAAATATGATGAAAAGAAAGGTCTGGAGTATCTGTTTGCGGCTTTTGCAGAGAAACGTGATGACATTCTATACGTCCTTATCACGAGACTGGTTTTTCGAACGTGGTTTTGGTCAGGATATCGTTATGAACGGAATATGGTGTCTTTGCAAAGGGCATCTTAAATAAAAGATTTTAAACGAAAACGTGACTGGAAGAAAGGGAACCTGTCATGTTAAAGAGAATTTGAGGTAATAGGAAATTTAATGGCCACTGCTCTTGAATAATGTATTGGAATTGAAATCAGAGACGGAAAGTACTTTTGTATTTTAACTTGCTTAAAGAAAAATGATCCAGTGGAAGGAAAACCCATTACGTGAAAATGTTTTCAACGAATTTATGCTGAATAAATGCTCCTGCATCATATCCAGCATACTACATTTTTCTAAATGGAATGTTAGGTCAGTAACATTCTTAGGGTTACTGCTATGGAGATAATAACGGTATGTATGGCTATAAAGTATAATAATAAATTTTGCAAATTTAGGATGGGTGCGGAAATGAGACGCACGTGGCCAAATACCTATAAAATACTTATTATTATTTTATGTGTTTTCGCACTTGGCGTTATGGACTTGAAGAGTACCGTACTTGTTTTTGTTGACTTCAGACCGTGGGTAAACTCTAATTATTCACCATTCCTTCCCTCTCTCTCTCTCTCTCTCTCTCTCTATATATATATATATATATAAGAAAACAGGTTGGGGTGACGTGGAAACGAATGGCCCAGGATAGACTTGTGTGGAAAGCATTTGGAGAGACCTTCATCCAGCAGTGGATAGATAATGGTTGAATATGATGATGATGATGATGATATATATATATAAAAATTTCCTCACTCATTCTTTCCTTGGCGAAAACAGGCTTTGGGACGGACAGAGAACCATGTTCCTAAGCCTCTCACATCACTTATTAATGTGCCATGTGTAGAAACTTCCTGACAATGTGACAAGTGTTAAGGATTGTGGCTTTTTGCAGTTCTATGCAGGTGTTTGAGTCAATGTTGAATACATCCAAATTCGTCCAAGCGTCTTTGGTACTATCCCTGTCGCTGTGAGGACTAACGGGATGGCAAAGATCTTTTCCATACCCCACATGTCTCGTACTTCATGTCTAAGGTCTTGGTACTTGGTGATTTTCGTTGTGTAGGTTGCTGTCTGTTATTGGTGTTGGGTACTGACGTCGATTAGGTACGTGGTCTTACCCGATTTATCGACGAGGGTTATGTCAGGACGGTTATGTGGGACTGTCTTATCTGTTATGATTGCTCTATCCCAAAGCTTGTGTGTTTCGTTCTCAAGCACGGTTTCTGACTCAAATTTCCAGTATTAAATCTGTTCAGTACGCTGCAATCTTCAATAATTGATTTCTTGTTTGCCAGGATATAGTCAATTTCACTAGTTCCCCCATTTGGGTGTTTCCATGTCCATTTTCTTTGCGGTTTCTTCTTAAAAAATGAATTCATGATGCTAAGGTTTTCAGCTTCTGCAAATTCGATGAGTTGATCGCCACGTTCATTCCTTTCCCCATATCCGTATTTACCAACCGATGTCTCTCCTTGTTCCTGTTGTCCAATTCTTGCATTGAAATCCCCCATGATGAGCTTGATATGTTGTTTCCCTTTGGTGTGTAACTCTTTGATTTCTTCATAAAATTCTTCAACCTCTTCGTCGGTATGGCTTGATGTTGGTGCATATACCTGTACTATTTGAAGTTGGTATCGCTGGGTTAGTTGAACAACGAGCCTCGCTGCTCGATCTGATGTACTTTCAACTTCCAGAAGACAGTCTTTAATTCTTTTGTTGATTAAGAAGCCAACACCACTTGTTCTTCCAGTTTCCGTTCCTCTATAATAAAACAAATGTCCACTTTTAAGTTCCACCAACTCTTCACCTTTTCTTCTAACTTCACTGAGTCCTACAATGTCCCATTTGATCTTGTCAAGTTCTTCTTCCAATTCCTGAAGTTTTGCTTCAGAAGCAAGGGATCGTCCATTATACGTTGCCAAGGTCAATAACAAACGGCAGCCTGGGCCATTCCAGTGATTCTTAGCACCCCCTGCTTTCATGCCACACTGACCGCTGCCTTGATCAGGAGCACTCCAGCACCTGGAGACTAGGGGCCATGGTTTCTGGTGTGTCAACATAATGGAGGAATTAGCCATAATTTCACCACGCTGGCTAGACGGGTTGGTGAATTAGCCCTCCCCTTCCGCCTTTCTATCCGTGCAGCAAATAAAATTTTTTAAAAAAAAAATCAAAGTTAAATAACAATTTAATTTTTTAAATTGTCACACGATATATTACTGCGCTCCCTTTGGGATTTTGAAACTATGGCAACTCCTACAACATCCTCATGGAAGTGAGATTACACATTATATAAAATGACTTTCTGCAATGCGTTTCTTACCGCACATGACGTGTTTTACCTGCACTTAGACGACAGAATGCCTACTGTTTTAAAAAAGCCTCTTTGTAATGTATCTTCGTGGGATGTGTGAGATTACAGAACATTTAGAACATTTAACATGTTTGGCTATTGCTTCATAAATTACATGACTTTGCGAATAGTCTTTTCTTTTCCTTTCAAATATTGCTTATTTAAACTCTGTGTATGAAAACAGAAACAATTGTAACGAAACAATTTAAAGAGCAAAAAACATGTTGATTCATCTGTGATTACCTATACCCCCTGAAATATGCACAACACAAGAATCACGCTATAAAACGTCATGGTATATTAATATATCCACATTAAATATTTTCTAGAAGCCAAATTTTTACCTTTGAATAAATATTTGTTAGTTTTTATGTATATAAATTAAAAATTATAAGTTAATGTTATAAAAAATCACTATAAGCGAAATCTATATAAAAGCTATATTTACATTTTGCGTAAATTTGCTTTCGATA
>QLNU02014802.1:70062972-70073207 GCA_006491805.2 Dysdera silvatica
GCTGAACGAGCAACAAGCACGATGTTGTAGTGATGTTCTGTTCAGACGACTACTGTTAACATGTCTACTTTAATTATTGTATAATAAATTCCCCCACGAAAAACTCACAAAAATCTCGCCCCGGAGGCTTTTCTGTGTTGACCATTATTTGGCAATTGTGTTATCCCTGTGAAGGGTAATAATATCTTATATGTCTACTTTAATTACGAAGCATTTTGAAATTCTGTTGCTATTACATAACCAAGTCAATATTAAATCTGTTAAGTTTCTACAAACTGTTTGTATGCTTGCCTTTTCTTCACACCATGCACGAAGTTATGCAACTCGCCAATTAACACTGTAATCAAGCATGACTTCATTGATTATCCAGAAATTCATTTTAGTTTACGTTAACTATTCACGCCGTCAAGTGACATGCCGGAATTCCATTTAATATGATATCGGGTGGTTCAGTTGCCTATTACATTACTAACCAGAAGATTCTACGTTATCCCCCAACATTTGGTACTTATTGATAAAATGTAGTTATTGATAAAATGTATTTATTGATAACATGTATTCATTGATAAAATGTATTTATTATTCCTGCTTTTGGCCAGGAGAGGTAAATATGGTAAAATATCAGTGAAATTTCTCCGGCTTTCAATACTAGTATAAACGCAGAATACCTGAATATTATATCTTTATTAAATCTTCACTTGATACAGAAGGCAGTTGTCAATGGAAAGTTTCTAAATTTTTAAAATGTGCTTTTCACTTTCTAAATTTGTCCCCTTTTTTTATTCTCCTATTTATTTATTTTTTGCAACGTTTGGTTGCATGTTTGTACGAAACAATTCCATTTAATCGTAAAAAAAAAATGTCAAATGTAACAGTTTTGCATATGTTTGACGAGATGTAACCGTTCGCGAGATATTGTTAAGAGAAATCGGATGGTGTATAGAGTAAATTAATGATAAAATATTCTAAGACGGGCCATACACTTTAATGAGGCGCGCCCGTGAAGCCTCGGCCAATAGAGGATCAATACATTTGCTAGCCGAAACTAAAAATCGATGTTGCTGGCCGACCCTTTTCTTGTCACTTCACCTCTAGGCCGCCCTTTCAATGACAATTCTTGACGGCCATGTCAACAAACGCGAGTTATGACGGAAACCGGTGAGAGCCTGTCTGATCCAATGTTAACAATTGAAATCTTTTTCCATTGTCAGTTACGGTTGACTTTCTGGAGAAATAAATCTCAAGAAACGGAACGCGAAATTTGTTGAAGTTTCCTTCATAACATCATAATAATTCTTATTAATACCAAAGTGTGTTCGGTATAAAACATTAAATACGAAAATGGATATCATCTTTCCTTAATTAATTATTGGTTGATGATAATCTAATAAACGGTTTTATTTATTGAATGAATATTTACGTGCTTTAGAACTCCTTCAAAATTTTAAGTGTATGACTGATTTTATGCGATCCTTTTCTTCCTTATTATAATTGGATTGGTATTTGATTTGATCCCTTTTTAAATATAGGGATGATTATTGAGGTTTTAAATTCTATGGGGATGTCTCCATCTCTGAATACAAGGTTTAACATATGTGTAAATGGAGTTTTTATTTAATTTTCTGTGTATTTCACAGGAGTAGGATGAATGTCATTAGGACCTAATCCCTTATTAATTTCTAAACTGGTGATGATCTTATAAGTTTCACAATCCGTTACTCCATGAAGATAAAAGGAGCCTTTGATGTTGTAATCATGACATTTAATATCTTGAATATGACCAGTTTCAGATTCCGAGAGTGAGTAGGGAAATCTAATAAAACGATCATTGAAGATCTCACAAATATGTTTTATATTTGTATCGGTTTGGTAAGGTTATGTTTGTTTATTTATAATATTAATATGTGGTTTCTGTTTTCCTAATAGCTCATTTATTTTTGTCTATTTTTTTTACTAGTACCAGAGATTACACAAAGGTTATAAAAATAAACTTGTTTTACTTGCTTTATTTTTTTGCTTAGTGTGTTCCGAAATTTCTTGAAGATACTGTAGTTGATTTATCTTTCAGAAAGTTATGAAAAAGTTTGTTTTTTATCTTTATCTCTCTGAGGATAATAGTTGTAATCCATGGTTTCCTTATGCGTTTGCTGCGAGATATTCTCTTGATTGGAAAACAGATATCATAGTGACCATTAAATTTGTTTAGGCAGATATTGTATTATTAGATTAAGATATATTTGTCCAGTCCTCTTCAAGAAATTTAATTTTAAGAATTTCCAGGTTAATATCTGAGAAATCTGTAATGTATATACTATGTTTTGGTTGTTTATTGATCTTTCGAGAAATGGTAAACAAGGAAAATATCGGAAGATGATCACTTATATGATATAATAAAATCCCGCAATGTGGGTCATTTATATTAGTTATACAGTAACCAACAGTGGTTTGTGAGTAGTTAGTAATTCTAGTTGGACTGTTTTGTTGCAAGAATTGAATCCAAAATGAGAATATTAAGTCTTTTTGTGCTTTGGATTGTGCGTTATTGGCTTGTGTTTTATTATTAAGGTTGATGTCAGTGTTAATATCGCCTAGTATTAATAAGTTATGACGTGTATTTGTTGTGTATGTTAATAAAGTATGCAGATAGTTAAGGCAGGCCTTTACGTTTGCGGTCTATAGATACGTAATATGTATGTGCCATATAATGAGAACGCTATTGCTTCTACAGATGGAGAAATAGGAGTTCATTGGTGTAATGAAATTTCGTCAGTGTGGTGTATATGTTACGGTAAATGTGATTAATCCGGTGATTATGTATAATTACCAGTGATTGTTCATAATCACCACTAAACTTAGTATATGTGATAAATTATTGACTATTTGTCAAATTTACCGGTTAGGTTATAAAATCTCCAACTCATAATGGCGAATGTGATAAAAGTCCATAACTTTTCAAAAATTTGTCTAGTTTGTGTAACTGCTTTGCTTCTATCGTGACGTAAACCACTGCTAGGTCAACAATTACAGGCAAAGAAAATGTTCAGTTTTTTTTTTGTTTTTTTTTGGAAATATGCGGTTAACAATAATTTATCAAATACACTGTGCATGAAGGTACTGATTCACTATATACTGATTCAACAGATGCTGATTCAAGCAGCGTGCATCGAAAGTGATCGAAACGACATGAGTCGCGAAGCGACGAAAAGGGGGAGGTCTGAGGGGGGGGGGTCAAAAAACTGTGCTGTATTCTACTGACTTAATCAGTCAAGATCTTTATCACATTCGCCATTATGAGTTGGGAATTATGTAAACTCACCGGTTAATTTCATAAATATTCAATAATTTATCACATTTACCAAGTTTAGTGGTGATTATGAATAATCACTGGTAATTATACATACTCACCAGTTTATTACATTTACCGTAACATGTATATGTTGTTACACCTTCCCCCCCTCTACCATTCTCTGTGCCAACTAAGATTTGTTGATAATTAGCTATTGAGAGTTTTTGTTCTAAGAGCAGCCATGTTTCAGTAATTAATATTATGTCTAATCGAGGGCATGGGCGCCCATATGAGTACTTTTAGGGGGGGGCTGAGAAAAATTATTACCTCCTTCTTAAGGCTGTCAAACATTTTAGTGAATGTACAAGATACTAAAATGCTGGCCCTGCGGTGGCGCAGTGTTGTAACGCGTTCTCCTAGTGCGCCGCTAATCCGGGTTCGACTCCCAGCAGTGCAAAGAACGCTTACTCAGAGATCTCATAAAGATCGCACTGCTCACTGTAGTCCGGGGTTTGGTTCCCTAGGCCATAAGAGGTTCGGATTCCTCGGAAAACAGTAGGTCCCGGCGCAGCATGACCATTGTAGTCTTTGAGCCGTAAACCGAAAAGGAAAGGAAAACTAAAATGCTACAAAATAATTGATACTGTTGACAATTAGTAATGAACTAAAATCACCTTATTTTTAAATGGGCCTGTAAATTTTTTAAAGTAAATGCATACAGAATCGGCAATCAATTTCTTGAACGGGTTAGGACGTTCAATCCCCACTCCCTACATGGGCGTTCATGATCGAGGGCCAACATTATGTGTTAAGTTTTCTATGAAATCCATTTTATGTGTCATACTACATACATTTATGTATATTGCTAGTAAACTATTAATCGCGAAGTCATTACTTTAAATATTTCAGACGGAGAGTTGTCGTGGATTTCATTATTGGGTTTCAAATCATCATTAACGAATTCTTTCTTTCTTTTTTGGTTTTACGGCTCAAAGACTACAGTGGTCATGCTGCGCCGGGACCTACTGTTTTCCGAGGAATCCGAACCTCTTAAGGCCTAGGGAACCAAACCCCGGACTACAGTGAGCAGTGCGATCTTTATGAGATCTCTGAGTAAGCGTTCTTTTTGCACTGCTGGGAGTCGAACCCGGATTAGCCGCGCAATAGGAGAACGCGTTACCACACTGCGCCACCGCAGGGCACAAATCATCGTTAACGCTAAACATGTTATACGATTGAAACCAAAATATTTCAAATTTCCGCAATATCCCGATCTATTTATGTAAAAATGAAGAAAAAAAAAAGGAAAAAATACGAAAATAACTGTGAGTACGCTCGCATGCAATGTACGAATAAAATTATACTCTGAAGAGATTAGCCCAAATGGCATCTGCACGAGAAAATAAATACATCCCCCCACCATTCAAAGGAAAACCATGGCTTACGTAATAGAACATATTTCTATGAGGGGAAATCAAAATTCAATTCGAAGTTGGAGTTATGCTCTGAGAATAAGTTACGCTTTCAAACACGAGAGTTCAAATATTTAGAACTTGATATACATAATTCTCCTTAAACCACTCTTTTCCCATTCCTATCCTTGTAGCTAAAGTACAGAGAATTCTGTCCCGAGGTAAAAATATCAAGTACTAGTGCACAAATGACAATATAACACACAGGCAAACTAAACAAGTCAGTATATTGTCGACGAGTAATAGCCAGAAAAACGAAAGGCCGACGTCACTATTTCGTTGAATAATATTTTTCTTACCAGAGTCAGTTTCTATGTCACACACTCTAACAGTTTCTTTGAATAGTCTTTTATTTCTGAATATGAAGTTTCGCTCCGACATTCTATTATTATTATTATTATTATTATTATTATACAATTAAGAATAATACGTCTGGGATTACCGCCTTGATCAATTGAGCCATGACGTCTACCTATTCTATGAGTTATGACTAGGTCTAACGCAACCAGGTTTGGTTTTAGATTTTGATTTAAAATGTCAATAGCTATATTAGTTGTATTCTCCTTATTCAGCTCTTGAATTTTATAGACAAGATCTTCGGCTATACTGATGCTGTTTATTTCTGAGTCGAGGCCATTAATAGATTTGCAAGCGTTTAATTTTTCTTTCAAGATTAGAAAAACGCAAATTCTACTCGTCCGTTAACTTCGCCAGTCTAGAATCGATCTCCTCTTTTAGTTCATTTATGATGTTATCCATGCCCTGAGGATGTGTTTTTTTTTTAGAATCATCTTCTGAACCCTATTCTTTTCAATTTTATCAGACAGTTGTTTTTTATGTATAAATGTCGTTCGACCACTGATTCCTAAGAGCAGAAATTTCCTCTGAGGCACTTCTAAGAGTACAGTTCGACAACGACAAAGTGGATATTAGTTTGGAGGTTTTCGGACGCATATTCGCCAAGGACGTGATTCAATCTATACAGTAGTGTTTCATCTAAAGCGAAATAGAAGGGCACGACGCCCTGTCCTTCAACTTGTCCGCCCTTGTGCCCAAATGTCCCATCTAGCCCTCAGAAAATAACGCACCATTCTTCCCCGATGATAATTCAAATTCCCACGTTAGAATCCAAAACGCGTGACGAAATTTGTTAATTTATAAAAATTTTGTACTCCAGCATTTCATTTCCGTAATAACACTGATGGTTTTGGCAAAACAAGATTGCTGACGAATATTTGTAAACAAAGCACTGTTGCCAGGTTTGCAGACTTTCAACCACGGACTACTGCGATAAACGTTAGCGGTTCCACGTATTTTTGAGATCAAATTTTTGTTAAAATCAATTTGTTTGTCTTTAAGCACTAAATTAAGCATGTTTTACATCCCTATTTTATGAAGCTTACTTGTCATACAGTATAGGATATTTGAATAAATGAAATATTATAAGATATTGTTTAACTAAATTATAATTATATTAGTTGGGATTTTTTAATCTTGCCATCTGGCAACATTGCCATTAGATTGCAATAATCACGCACACCTTCCGCTCGCCTTTCGCATATACTTAACTCGGAACTAAAAAAAAAAAAAAAATCCAAAAAATGGTTACCTTCAAACGAAAACTAAGCAATTTAAAGAAAGCAACTATAGGAACTAAACAAATTAAGACGTTGTTTAAAGGAATCAGTAGCAGTAAAGCTAACGTAACCGAGAATATTCCACATGAGCATCAGTGTATTTAGAGTGCCAAAAAAATTGCCCTTTGCCAGGCCATGCACCCTGCCCTAATTTTTTTCTAGATGAAACACTATATATAGGTAAGTTCAAATAGTCCACAGAGTTTCCAATATGGAATAATATATATATATATATATATATATATATATATATGAGTATATGCGGGTGGAACACTAGGTTACTGGCCTGGCCGGTTCCACACATCGTCACATACGTTCAGCGTGTGGGTCTCCTTCCAGTTAGATACCAGCAACCCTTTTGCAGGCCATATATATATATATATATATATATATAAAAGTTTTCCTCGCCCATTCTTGGCGGAAACAGGCTTTGGGACGGGCAGAGCGCCATGTTCCCAAGCCTCTTTTTACATCACTTCTTAATGTGCCATGTCTAGAAACTTCCTGACAATGTGACACGTGTTTAGGATTGTGGCTTTTTGTATTTCAATGTAGGTGTTTGGGTCAATGTTGAGTATCTCCAAATTCGTCGCAAGCGTTTTTGGTACTATCCCTGTTGCTGAGATGACTAACGGGATGATGAGGATCTTTTCCATACCCCATATATCTCGTACTTCATGTCTGAGATCTTGGTACTTGGTGATTTTCGTTGTGTAGGTTGTCTGTATGTTATTGGTGTTGGGTACTGCTATGTCGATTAAGTACGTGGTCTTATTCGATTTATCGACGAGGGTTATGTCAGGACGGTTATGTGGGACTGTCTTGTCTGTTATGATTGCTCTATCCCAGTAAAGCTTGTGTGTTTCGTTCTCATGCACGGTCTCTGGCTCATATTTGTAGTACGGGCATTTTTCTGTCAGAAAGCCAGCATTCGCTGCCAATTTCTGGTGGACTATTTTCGCTACTTGATCGTGTCTATGTTTGTAGTCTGACTGCGCAAGGATCTTGCATCCTGCCATCACGTGTTGGATTGTCTCCGATGCCGCATGACAGTGTCTGCATTTGTCGCTTTCTATGTCTTTTCTCTGGATGAATTTCTGATTGTTCCTTGTTGCGATCACTTGGTCTTGGATGGCTAGCATGAATCCTTCTGTCTCTGGCTGGAGAGTGCCTTTGGCCAGCCAAGAATTTGATGCCTTTTTGTCAACGTGTGGTTGTTGCAGGTCATTGTAGTGCCTGCCATGTAATGGTTTTCCGGCCCAAGTTCTCAGTTTCTGTTCGTTGGCTGTTTCCAGGACACGCTCTTCGGTACTACACAGGTTTAGTGGCGTGTAATTTGCATCTGCTTGTATTATGGCTTGGATGAGTGGCGATCGGGGACTCTTCAACTGGAAGTATTGCCTCATGCTCTGGATCTGCTTGTCATGTAAGTCTTTGAGGTCCGCTTGTCCGCGTCCTCCTTCTTCCCGGGGTAGTGTTTGCCGTTCAATTGCCGTTGCAGGGTGTAGTTGTCCGGCTCTTCTCTGGATGGTTCTCATTTTCCGCTGGAGTTGTTCTAGTTCAGTGTTGGACCATTTGATGATCCCGAAGGAGTAGGTGAGCACTGGTACCGCATATGCGTTAATTGCTTGCGTGGTGTTCTTCCCGCTCAGTTTCGTCTTCACAATGCTTCTAAGTCTTTCTTGGAATGCTTGCGTGAGCTGGACTTTGACTTTCTTGTGCTCCTGCTGCCGTTTTTGCATTATCCCTAGGTATTTGTAGGTTTCGCCCTCGTCCAAGGTCTTCAGTAGTCTCCCGTCTTCGAGTTCGATGCCTGGTAAATCTTCTTTGCTATTCTTCTGTATTTTGCACTTATCGAGGCCGAATTCCATTCCTATGTCCTTGGAGAATGTCTCTGTTATACTGATGAGTTGTCGGAGTTGGGTGATTGTTGGCGCGTATAGCTTGATGTCATCTACGTACATGAGGTGGGAGACTTTATGTAGGTTTTGTCCTTCTTCCATATATATATATATACACACATATATATATATACACACACACATATATATATACACACACACATATATATACTTGATATTAACATTGCATAAGAGAGCACTACAGCATTTCACTTCACTCCATATAATTCGCATGTCAGTTACATTTTGTGTGCAATAACCAATTTTAATTATAATAATTCAATGATAAATTTTAAAATATGATAGCATGCCAACAAGCACTTTGGTATGAAGGGTCTCGTAAAACATAGTTATGCCAAAAAATTATTAGTTTTGTTATAAGCCGCGATTAATCTTATTGCAAACCATTAAGCGTCTAACTTTAATTCCTTTAATTCTTTAAACATTTAACCTTAATCTTAACTTGTGAACCCTGAAATTAATATTTTCTTATTATTAACTTTCTTAATATTAACTTTCTTAATATTAACTTTCTTAATATTAACTTTCTAATAATTAACATTCTAAATACTGTCTTTCTAACTCTTAACATTTAAAGTTTTACTTTTTAATTTCTTGCATATACGCATATAACTCCTTAGATTTTACAAATATGTTCCTGCCTAAAAATAATTTTTAATAACTTTAAACGTTTATTATTATAGTGGGTTAGGATAAATGAATGGTCAGATATTTAAAAATTCATATTTTCAAAACTACCACACATAATATAATCAATGTTAAATGAAAATAAAAAAAAATTCCAATTTTTTTTTCAATTACAGATATTTGATGGATGTGCCTTTCGTAACACGTCAAACATCTAACTTGTAATCAAATTCGTTCCAAACATTTTGCAGTTTTTCACCGTTAGCAGTTGTTAATGCTGCACTGATGCGTTCTTTAAGTTCATTGAGTGTTTTTGGCAATGTGATAATTTATAATGCATGCTAGGTGAAATATGTACGCCACAATGGTTCGTAGTGATTTCTGCACAGAAATAACGGAAAAAGCCCTTGCATACACTAATACATAAAATCTTTTCTCCCTCCTTGTCGCCATTTTTAATTTCAATCCCAGCGTTCTAAGAAAAACTGCCATCGATTGAGCGATGTTGGAAAAAGAAACTTAGAATGCTTTTCTTTATTTTCATGTAGCACTGATTATATTATGTGTAATAGTTTCGAAAATATAAATTTTTAAAATCCGGTCATTCATTTATGCTAATCTTGAACTTAAAACCATAAAATTATGCCCATTCGTTAAAATTCATGTTGTTTTGGTTTGGTATATTTGTTTTATCATCTTTATTAGATTTTTTTCCATTTTATAAAATTTATAAATAGCTCTGCGTGAGTAAATTAAAATTTTTTTAACTTTAGTTAGAAAGTAAATAAAATAATTATTAATTAAAACGCATTTAGCGATTCTTCAGTTACGAAGTTCTTAAATAATGTAATTCATAATTATGTATTTTAAAACTGATCGGCAATTTAAAAACAACAACCGATTAACCAAAGAAACCATAATACCTTATGTAGGCAAGTACAAATCAATTTTCCCTATTTCTGCGTAGATTTTTTCCCTTTCCCCTTGAACAAATTGTTTAGCCTGTCAAAACAGTATGTTGACTCGGTAGTTCCAGCTGCTGCCTCCCTTTTTACTTTCCCCTTACTTTTTCAATTGCCAATCCATGATCAATATCCAGAAAATTTTTACCCTCACAGTAAATGCCTGAACCTAAAATGGAATTATTCTACTAGATGATGTAAGAATTCAGCTAATAGATGTGAATAATGACCTAATTTAGTTTGATAGAAAAGCTTGTGATGATTTAGGAAATCACCCAGAAAAGTGCTAACCTAGAAAAATTTTGTTAGCTGATTTCCTTATTGAAGCT
>QLNU02014802.1:70127211-70143180 GCA_006491805.2 Dysdera silvatica
AGTCAAATCTCGTTGAGACTAAACACTTTTAAGACGAATTACTTTTAATACGAACCGTTTTCTGAAGTTCCGTCAGATTGTAAAATACTACAAATATACCATCAATTTCATTTTTATATTTAATTTTAATATTTAATAAATAATTTTTATAAGTATTTTTTTTAATCGTTTTTTTAAATAATGACCCGTCTCACGGACTACTTGAGACTTCTTCGCGGACCACCAGTTGGGAATCTCTGATCTAGACGTTTGCCGTGCCACCAAAAGTGCCCACATCGAAGTTCATTAGGGCATTTATAGCTAGAAAGAAAAACTATAATAGTCTTCCTTTATGACGGTTTAAACCAGAACTATCAATAATAAATAAATAATTTACGAGATATGATTCTATCAATTCGGATACACTGATCTATGTAATTTGTATTGTCGGGCCCTCGGAGCGTGCATTCGAAAACCTTTCATTTAAAACTCAACATGTACTTATTACAAAAGCATGGAAATCAGTGGTGTAGTCCTAAAAAAAAGTAGCCTAGCGCTCTTCTAAATCAGGGATGTATCCACGGGGGGAAGCAGGGAACCCCCCAACCCGTCAGTAGCTCGTTAATCTGATAGGGGCAGAAATTGTCATTATGCATGGGTTGACGGGTTGGTATTGCAAGAGCCCCCCCCAAATGCCCCTCTGGATCCGACACTGCCTACAGCATATAGCTTCGGGTCATATAAGCATAAAATAATAATAATGTGGTACAAACGCATGTGCTCAAGTCAAACTAATCTGAAATGCACCTCTGAAGTGAGCTAATAAAATAAAGAAAACAATTGAAAAAGAGACAAAAGTCCGTCTTATCGCCCTTGTGGCTTTCGCTGTTTCAAACAACGCATTGTAGCGTTTTCTATTTTCAGAACACAGCTTATGAGATGTGTTCCAAGCTGTAATTTCGTTTAAATTCCCACAATTCTTAGTTGATTTATTCAAAAATTTAGGGTCAATTTACAATGTAATAAAAATAAACCTCATATAGGTAAGGCTTAAAATTCTATGTTTAATAAATGATATATTGTTAATTTTGCACTAAGAAAATTACCCAAGTTAATTCTAGTAATTATTTTATTACGTGTGTGTGTAGTATGAAATTTTTATTCCTTTCACGGGTTTTACGAGTAACGGTTAATACGAGGAATTTTACATATTCTTGCCTTCTCGTGTTATCAGAGTTCGATTGCATTTTGTATTTACAACTTGAACAGAATTTTGTTTGTAAAATGTATGATTTCCTAAAACTTTGCCTTAGCGCCGCTAGGCCTCCAAAAGAAGTTCATTAGAGCCTCTAGGCTGCTCTTGGCCCATACTACACCCCTGTTGGAAGTCCCGAAAGCTTGGTCTTACGATTACTTCACGATTTTGGTTTGAAACATTTCTATACTTCCTACATTTACCGGTCCCTTCATGCGGAAAAACGGAAATGATAGTTTCAGAACAGCAATAAATAACTTCCGGTTAGATGCAGAGCCGTGGACAAGGGGTGGCATGGAAGACCCACGCCAGGGGCGCAGGTGAGGAAAGGCGTAGAATCCCTGTAATAAAAATAATTCCCTGGAAAATAATCCTTGGAAATAATTCCCTAGGAGAAAATATGTTCATGGCTACGGGGTGTACAATCTGGATGGTTCTGCAGGGGCGCAAGATCAACTGGCCACTGTGCTGATTAGGCGAGTATAACAACTTGGTTAAGACGAAAGGGCTAGTTGGCTATTTACAAGGCAAGAAATTGTAAATTTCAATTCTCCAAGACAACAAAACCTCTCTGACGGTTGAAATAATGTCAACAAGTTTGGCGTCATTCTCATTATGGCAATGATAGTAATATTGAAACTAACTTGATGGGATTATGAATTACATTAATTAACTTGATGGGATAATGGAAAATAGTGAAATGTCATTGATTTCCATTAAGAGAAACGTCTTCTATATCATAGAAATACTTCGCTGCTGATGAATAGATTGGAAACGGAAAAGGGTGGGTAACCTCAGCTTACTACGAGACCCTCTTCCAGAGCAATAAACATCGAAATAAATTAATTGACGCATTATTAGGGAAGTACTAATTATGCAACTGACACTTGTTTAGTAATATGAATTTTTTACTAATTAAATCTATGTATATTATTCTATGTAAATACGTCATACAAATAATATTAATTATGTTATCATAATTAACTAATGCTTGAAAAAATTCTTGCGTGCTTATTTATTTACAAATTGTATAAAATTAACGGTATTAACTCAAATTCAGTCATGAGCACAGACACAAAACATTGACAGTTTTCAAAGCAAATACGCATTATAAAAATTATAGAATACGTATACAATAATAATATAAGTTACGTATGTATATACTGAATCATAATAATTTTATCAATTAGTATATAATATAGCACTGCTAGCAGAACTGGCACTATTGAACAGTAAAAATCTTAAACTGATGACAGTTAATCAGATCGACTGCCAGTAATATTAATAATGGATTATAATGTAAACCTAAACGCATTCAGTTAGAAAAAAACGACAAATCTAAACTCGTGACGGACTACCCGGAAATTTCTAGGTCTAAGGTCTTAATAAAAGAGCACACACACACATGATGAAGATTTCTGTACTTGACTCCACCCGTTTCAAGCTTATGTCACGAGCGCAATCACCAACGAAAACGCCGGATTGAAAGATATATTGGGGAATTCAAGATATTTTAATAATCGAATGACCCACACATTTTTCAAAGGATTTAAATATAATCTAAATTTCCTTCGGTTAAATTATCTGTCAAAATACAACGGCTGAAATGCTGAAATAAAACAAATTATATTTAATTACAGAAAGATTATTTTCTTCCAGAGATAATTATTCATTTCATTTAGTTCTTGCTTTTGTAAGCGCAACATTATTATACGTAATATACAGATGCTGTGTAAATTTCCAATTTGGTCATTTTTGAATACGAAGGACAAAGTAAAAAGTAAAGCAAGGGTGGGTCTCCAACTATTCAATGATATGTTGGGTCAGTGGGTCAACCGGACTGGGCACTATATTTCACCTTTTCTCCTTGACCTCAAATACCTTCCATCTCCGTATATGGAACAGGAGGAGACTGTGTGAACTTCTGCATTTTCTGAGAATTTACCCAAAGGAACCAAATCACTTTCTTTTATAAAAAAAAGCCCATTTTAAAAGCTTTTAAACAACTGTATAGTCCGTTCGCGGAAAATTGACCAGTGGTATCGTTAGAATTCACGGGAGCTGACGTCACAAACGGGTTAGTTCATTACAGTAGAGGGAAGGGCGACATTTCAAAATATGTTTTTTTGCACACGTTTGTCTGCACGAAAAACCAGTTATGATAAGACGCCCTTCCCTCTACTGTAATGAATCAATCCATTTGTGACGTCCGCTCCCGTGAATTCTAAAGGTACCATCGGTCAACTTTCCGCGAACGAACTATACTTCAAATATTGTCTGTCGCGTCGAATTTGATGAAAGTTAACAAACAATAATTCGTTTTTGAGGCATAATAAATAATCAGTTTTATATACACCTACTCTGCATATGGCAAATGTAATGAATAATGAAAGATTTGAAGAATTGATAACGGGAAACGAACTTTGCGCATTGGATATCTAACTGGATATCTAAAATGGCGCATACCTTGGATTCCCGAAGGGTGCGAATCCTTGCCTACTTAGAGGCGCATGTCCTATCGTCCATAAGGGCGCACCGCCCCGGGGGGCAGCTGACCGGCGGCCCAGTCCGCCCCTGTTTGCCCGTATATGCTACGTGTACTTTTCCTACGAAATACGAGCGAAAAAAATGAAGGGTTCGAGAGACTGAAAAAAAAACAGATTCTGGGTTTAAGTAATATCTCCAACCGACAAAGTTGACGTATATACTCACTAACACTAATAATTTAATAAAATATTCATAAATTTATCAAACAGCAGGAAATGGTTAATTTTAATTACTAAGCTTCTTCCAAAAGTATAGTTTGGGTAAATTAAATAAAATACATTTTTTTTGCGTTTATGTCCTTCTAAAATTTTCTTCAAATTTTTTTAAATCCCCTGGGAGCAAGACGCATAAAAAGTTTTCTAAAATAAAGCGATTTACCAATTTTTTTAACCTTTTTCCAATTTTTTGATCCTTTTATTTCTTCTTATTCCCCCCTCAGGAAAAGCTTTTTGCCTATTATGGGGACAAACTTAAATCACCTCATGCTGAATCCAAAATTTTCGAGATCTGGAAAGTGCGTTATTTGAATTTCTAATTGAAAAACCAATATTCGGAAAAGCTTTTGTGACCAGAAATATTTGTCGGTTTCAGATTTTAAAATCAATTTTTCCATCTATTTCATTTTTCCCTAAATGTGGATTAATCTATTGTCCCTTAACGCAGTAATAATTATTTATCTACTAATTTCATTTTAACACTTTTCTTAATCCTACGTCAAAAGACTGAAAATTATCCAATTCTGTCTGCCTGGTAGAGACGAGTTTTCAGTCCCCAGAAAGACATCTATGAGCTTTGAAATATAACGGACAATTCCTTTTAATCTCTCAAATGATCGACGGATTAGATGAATGCATTAAACAATAATAAATAACCGTACTAAATTTGAAAAAAAAATAAATTGAAACAAATTGCTAAAGACATTACAAACACTAAATATTAAAAAGGATGATAGCACCGATAATGTCAAACCAATATTGATACAAATACATGTAGAACTTTTCATTCACCTTTACTAATTGTATTCAATTATATTTTGCATCAAGAAAGAATTCCAAATGAAATGAAAAATGCTAAGGTTATACCCATGTATAAAAAAGGTGATAAGGAAAATAAGACAAATTATAGACCAGTATCAATGCTCTCAGTGTTTTCTAAAACATTTGAACGGTTTATATTTAACAGATTAATTTGTTTTGCGAATAGGTTCAAAATACTTAGTGAATTACAATTCGGATTCGTTAAAGGTAAATCAACTGCACATACATTACAAAATAGAGTAACAGAAATCGAGCGTTCACTCAACAAAGGAAACATGGGTCTTGATATATTCTTTGATTTGAATAAAGCGTTTTACATTATAAATATAAATATTTTACTAAACAAATTAGCACATTATGGTATTAGAGACAAGACACTTAATATACTGAAAGACTATTTATCGGACAGAAAACAACACGTGAATATTAACAATAGCAATTCCGATTATTAGGATAATATTTATGGAGTTCCTCAAGGGTCCATGCTGGGTCCTTTTTTATTTTTAATATACATTAACGACATAATGAACGTTTCAGAAAAAGGAAAATTTACCCTAGAAGCTGACGATATTAGTGTGTTTTACAGGATAATAATATTGGGGACCTAATAACAACTGGACGCGATGAAATGCAAAAGTATAAATTATGGTTTCAAAATAATCACATGAAAATTAACGACACGAAGATAAAAATTGTTATATTTCGAACAAAAAATAAGATTATTACTATTCCGGACAACATAATTGATTTTTATATTAAAAGGACATAGGGGTTTTAAAACTTTTAATTTAAGGTAAAATTTACCCTTTATTACTTCATCAATTACAAAAAAATTACTTAAATTACCGTAAGAAAATTTTGTGTCCTGATTAACATAATTACGCTTAGTACAAAAATGCATTTACCATTGCTTATACTTTACAATATTTTTTTTATATTAACTATATATATATATATATATATCATCAAGAAATTCTTTTTGAAAACACACCTTGCCAATATCAGTAAGATAACTTGAAAAGAAACAACGTATATGTTAATTTATTAAACGAATTGATAACAATAAGTATGTCTGTAAAATAAATTTACATTATTGCCATAATTAAAGTTTAATTATACCTTTTTTTAAATGAATAAATATGAAATACCCAAAAATGCCATAAATATACATATATACTTGGGACCAAATACTAGAAATTTTTAATTAAATGAGCTAAGCTTAATTCATTTTATAGCTATTAAGGTCCTAAAGGTATTATATGTGAAGTTTCGTGCTTATATATCACATAGTTTTTTTTTAATCTTACGGACGAACTCTAAAATCAGCGAAATGAGAAAACGCGATTAAAAATTGAAATTAAGGCAAAGTTAAGGCACATCCATTTCACAAATTCAAACGTAACTTCTGAAATACTTTAGGTAAAAACAAAATTTTTAACCTAAATTATTCACAGAAAACGGCAAAACGTTTTAAAAATTTAAAAAAATGATTTTTTTAAATTTTAAAACCCTTAGGTTCCCTTAATGGAAAAAAATAGAATGTGTTAAAGAGATTTTTTGGAAGTCACATTAACACAAGATCATCCATTTCACCATATTTTAATAAAATGGCGTGAAATGGGTGTACTGTTTAATACAATGATTAATACTAAATACAATGATTAATACTAAATACAATGATTAATGATTAAATACAATGATTAATAAATACAATGATTAATACAATGATTAATAAATACAATGATTAATAATAAATACAATGAATAATAAATACAATGATTAATAATAAATACAATGAATGATTATAATAAATACAATGAATGATTAATAATAATGAATGATTAATAATAATGAATGATTAATAATAATGAATGATTAATAATAATGAATGATTAATAATAAATACAATGAATGATTAATAATAAATACAATGAATGATTAATAATAAATAGAATGAATGATTAATAATAAATACAATGAATGATTAATAATAAATAGAATGAATGATTAATAATAAATACAATGATTAATACTAAATACGATGATTAATAATAAATACAATGATTAATACTAAATACAATGATTAATAATAATTACAATAATAATTACAATGGTTAATTGTAAATTATTCAAATCAGTCTAGGAATAAACATAGAACGTTTAAATTTGCAAAAGATCCTTCAAGAAGAAGAAAATAGATTATTAATTTTCCAATGATAAACGTTGTGTTTTGAAATTTGAAGTGTACAACAAAATGGCAGCCGATGCGACGGCAAAATTCAAGGGGCTCTACCCTCATCCCTCTTTCGATCCACCTCTGTCCCTAGGGCAAAAGAAGACTAAAATGCCTTGAAAAAATGCGCCCATTGCTATACGATGGAATACTTATATAGCATTCATCCATAGTGCCCTTATCAAGGGTTTGATTCCCAACGATATCGTAAGTCGCGTGTCGTTTCTCTACCCATCATACTCTGGGGTTTAGTTCCCGTGGAAACAGAGATTCGCATCCCTCAGAAAAAAAATAGGTTTCAGGCCAGCATGGCATTTGTTGTCCTGGCGCCGTGAAAAATATAAACGAACCAAAGCATCATTCACGGCGTCACGAAGTAAACGCAATATAATGAGTTGAACTTGTTCGTAATTGCACATAAGTAGTTTCAAATCCCTTAAGTGAAATGTAACCCCTATGCTACGGAACTTACACGAATTATGGAAAAGAAGAATGGAAAAATATGGAAAAAATGGCAAAGTTTTTCCACGTGGAGTTCCTAAAATGTTTGTACATCGTATAATCACCCCTGGTAGTTGTAAAAGCCTTACATTGATTTTTGTGTTTAAAAGAACTGTTATTTAGAACTCCTAGAATTATTGGCCGACGCATCAGCCGCCATTTTGGTGTACGCTTCCAGTATCATTTACCTTGGCGATGAAGGTTTTCTTCTTTGGCGCAAAGATCGCTATTTTGGCATAAAAATAACCAAACATCTGCGATTATCCGACACCTGTAAACATTGGCGTAAATTTTAAAATGCCGCCAATAAACACAATTTGCAACCATAACTTAGGCATCAAAATGCCTGAAGCGCCAGCTCCCTTTTTTAGGGAATTTACTGTTACTCAGTTCTTGGCCAAGTCAATACACTTTCGTGTAATAACTAGACTCTATATATAAACTCCCTTCCATATGCTGAGAGTACGTCGTATGTATGACTTTGTAAAGCGCTTTTTAAGTATGCGTGCAGATGTATTTCATAGTTAGCTGAATTTTTAGAAGCAAGGAGAGCGAAAGTCGTACTGCATCTGTATACTTCTAATTTCAAGTATTGTATCTTAATGCAAAATACTTTTACCTACGACTTAAGGGTTCCTAAATTCGATTCAAAAAATTTTTTTAGGTTTAGATGGTTCCGTATGTGCATGTCATTCAAAATTTAAGCTAAATCGATCTCTAAATGACGTTGATTATTCTTCCTTCCTTTAATTCGATTTCCAATGAAGGAAAACTGTTGTGTTTGACGGGTCATGTTCAGTCGTCTGTCTCGATTCATATAACCCAAGCAATGTTGTGAAATAAAACAGTGCGTAAATAAGGCTATTTTTAATATTTAAAAATCTATTTCTAAAAGTTATTTTAGTGTTTTTCTCTAGGTGGTGTTCTTTTTTTTATAGTTTCATTTTTACCATTTTATTCTTCAAGATTTTGTTGCTGACAAAGTCGTTTCTTATAGAAGTTTTTGAAATTTAAAAGAAAATATGGATGAGTTCATAAGACGCAAACCCATATTCATGTTTATAGTTGGTATGCCCCTATATTTTATGGGAATTCATAACAATGGACAATGGCTCTGCCAAAATGCCAGCGTAGCAGAACAAACATTCCAAACAAAAGAAGAGAGCTACAGTGTTCGATTTTCAATAGCTGCAAAATCAGCGAATTTTCTTTAAAAGATTTTGCAAGTTCGTATTTTTATTTTTTGATGCTTTTCTAAGATTATTCTTTTGCAAAATTTATGCTGATTTATGATTTTGGCTTGCGATGTGTTAAAGGGATATTCATGAAAAATATGCTGTTTGTTTCATGACGTAGGGACAACTTTGCAAATTTATCTTGCCCCGAGGACGCACAGTTTTCCGATGAATTTCTTTCTCTCTCTCTTTTACTTAGAAAGTCAAACTTTGGAATAAACAATAGTAGAAAAAATATTTAAGCCTTTAATACAAGCCAGATTGGGTTCTGCACGGTAAGCAAACACGTTACCATTTCGTCCGCACGGCGAAAAGATTATTTGTTTAGCTCCCAAAGTCCGTTTAATATTTAAATATATATATATATATCAAGCGTACAATATGTACGTATGAAATGTACATTATGTACGTATGAAATGTACATTATGTACGTATGAAATGTACATTATATACATATGAAATGTACATATGAAATATACATTATGTAGGCATGAAATGTACATTATGTAGTATGAAATGTACATTATACATGAAATGTACATATGAAATGCATATATGAAATGTACATATGAAATGTACATATGAAATGTACATATGAATGTACATATGAAAGAGTACATATGTAAATATGAAATATATATTATGTAAATAAGGAAATGTACATTATGTAAATATGAAATGTACATTATGTAAATATGAAATGTACATTATAAATATGAAATGTACATTATGTAAATATGAAATGTACATTATAAAAACATACATATATACATACGTACGTACGTATGTATGTACGTGTGTGTATGCATGCATGTATCAGTACATTGACTTAATGTCAGTAGATTGACTTAGTGATCAGTACACTGACTTAGTGACAGAAAGAATTACACACCAAAAAGGATTTGTTGCAATTGAAGATCCGTGTCCAATCATACCACAACTGAATTTAAATATCTCTTCGAGACAGAACTGAATGCTAAGTTTTGCAGCAATCCGACATTTCTATCTGGGTGCGTGAGTATATATATATGACTATGGTGGAAATATTGCGTAAGTTACGTAGTATTTCCAATATGGCCATATTGAATGCCTTCAGATAAGCAGTCATAGTTGATACGTAAAGGTATGTGCATGTTTTTGGGGGTGAACTTTAAGCAGTGTAGCCGCCCATCGTGAAAGTGTCGAAACTTTAGGTGAAGCATATTTTTGCTTTGAGAGTAATGTCGGGACAAAAATGCCATAGCAGTAATGTCGAAATTGTTCTAGGTATATGGTTCAGATACAGAAAGTATAAATCAAAGACAAAAACTGTTTCAGCGTTTTCTGTCTAGGGAATACAGACTTAAAAAAAAACGAAAACAAGGCCAGGACGTTCTAAGAAGCTGGATGACGAGCGATTGTGAATGAACAATCATCAAACAAAACCTTTATGTAATGATATAAGAATTGACAGAGAAACTCCAATTATCCCATCTAATGATTCATTGTCATCTGCAAAAGATTGGTAAATTTTTCAAGTTGGTTCAGTGAGTGTTGTATCCCCAAACTAGCTGGACAGGGTCTAAAATTTAAGTAATGAATGGAGCTGAAATAGCCTATTGGCCTTCGAAGGAAGCACCCAGAACGAAGAAAGAAACCATGCAAGGCCAAGAGAACTTGATGCTAGAAATGAAGACCCCTGTACGAGGGAAAAAAGGTCTTTAAGAAAAGGCGGACCAAGGAGGACGAGCAATTTCGGTCATCAAATATATACAAGTAGTTTGCTCTGCAGGAATCTGTATTCCGAGCAATGAATTAGTTTGTGTTCCAGAGTATCCTCAGCGGTGTCGAGGGTACAAGGACGTAGGCGATCTTTGAATCTTGTGAAGGCGGGAGTTGCTGAGGGCAGTGTCCAGGTGGTGTCTTTGGTCACGTTTGAAGGCTTCTGAGTGCATCTGCATCTATGCCTTAGAAATCGCAAAAGAGTTAGTATGATTAATCTAAAGTAAGATCTGCAATTTGACGTTGATTTGAAGTTATTCAAAAGTGCTGTGGGCACTTTAAATAACACAGCTGCTTTGAAATAAATAAAAACGTTAGGGAACAACGATTTGTGGGTGGGGCTTCAGCCGGCGTCGTTTTTTGGTATTTAAAAAGTCATCTTGTGAACAGTGTAAAGGATCGTAAAGCTAACGGCCATTTTCTTATCATTTTCATTCATAATATTTTAATAAGAAAAGTCTTTCGAAACCAGAGGCGTAGCCAGGGGGTGGGGATTGTAACCCCCCATCGCAATGAAATTTTGTATATTTAACATAGGAATATATGAGTTGTAGCTCTGTAACCCCTCCCATTAAGCCTATAACCCCCTTATGAACTTTCTGCCTACGCCACTACTCGAAATCCAAATTGATTAGCAGGTAAGGTGTATTTCTTAGTTTGAGTGGATGGATGATCTCACAACTTTTCCAATGTTAGTGAAGATGGATCTGTGTTATCACTGTATTTAAAAGCCTTGAAATATTTTACATCGCCTGTAGAAACCATGTCTTTATGATATGAAAAGCTGCACACAATTAAATGCCTTATAAAATACGTAAGAAATCTGATAAATAAAGGAAGGAAAAAACTTTGCAATGGGGTAAAATATATATACTATGTCGTAAAATGTAACTTACACTTTGTAAAAATTCAACATAGACATTTCACAATGCTATGAAAACCAACATCGCGATTTCTGACTCTCCAACGTTTGACTTCAGCTATATTTGGAAAGGAATTCTCTGAACACCTTGGTGATTTTTTGAATTTTCTGGTCTAATAGCAATTCAACTTCTCAAGCCTGTATTTCGCAAGAGACGAAGCGTAAAAGATTGCTGCAAGAATTCCATGGAATCGACTATCCATCTTCGAAATTGGGAAGATTCTTTCTTTTCTTTTCGATATAAAGTTAAAAAACATGTTATCGTTTCTTCGTTCCTTGTGAAGATTTATATCTTCAGTAGCTTAAGTAAGAAAATAGCTGGCTTTCATCAGCCTTAGAAGATATTTCGTAAAAAACGATTTATCGCCGAACAAATTCCGAAATTTAAAGGGTTTAAATATAACGCCCATTTATCTTTTAGAGGCTATTAAATATAGTTGTTGCATTTATACACTAGTTGATCTATCCTGACAAGAAGCAACCCTCCACTATATTCAGTTAAAAATAGTCTAGACTTTATTCAAAAGTTCTTTAACGAAGAAGTTTTTAACGAGAAAGGTTCATTTGATTGATCGGTTTAAGTTAAAATTCGCAAAACATTATTTCGAAGTGAACGACAACTTTATGAATGGAGGTCTTAGATATTAAGGACAAATGCATCGGAGAGTTTTGGAGAAGTGATGCCGGTTTTTTTTTTAATAATGGGCTTTAATAATCTACATAATAATCTACAGTTACTTTAATGTATTCTGCACAGTGGTATATGTAATATTAGCTTGTGCTTTAAGACGTAAGGACAAGTGAGGTTATGCTGCAATTTTTCGAGGAGATAGAATCTCTGTTACTAAGGGAATTAATCCCTGTCTATAGTGGGTAAAAGTTTAACGGTACTGCTGATCACAGTCCCAGATTAACGATACCATAGATTAAGACTCCTAAAAAAGGGAGCAGGCGCATACCTGTCATTTTCTTTCCATTGTATCACGTGATCGTGGTTGCAAATTGTATTTATTGGCGACATTTTGAAAGTTGCACTACGTTCGTCGGATAATCGCGGATTTTTGATTATTTTTATGCCAAAATAGCGAACATTGCGCCAATGCGTAAAACCTTTATCGCCAAGGTAAATGAAATCGCAATTGTACAACAAAATCGCGGCTGATGCATCAGCCTAGAATTCTAGGGGCTCTACCATAGATGAGCGTATTACCACTACGCGATCAGGAGACACAGATACGTCTAATTTTTAAACACTCCGTTTAAGGAACTACTTAACCAGCCACTTTAACACTAATTACTTTTAACTACAGTATTTTTAATAAAATCATTTTTGATAATTTTAACATAGGTGATTTAATATCAACCAATTAATGTTTAATACACTAGTGTACATTGGGTCTGTTGTTTTCGTCAAATACCCATTGGAGTTTTAATAGTAGCGTATCCAGAAATTAATTCGTGAAGAGAGTATGGGGCGTAGAAAATGGGGGGCTTAGAGTGATTAATCCCCACCACTGGATAGCAAAGTGCATTGTTCTATTTAAACCAAATCACAATCATTTTTAAAGCTGCCTAAACACAAACCTAATTTTTTAATTACTATATCGCTATGAGAGATTGGTGCACACCATTGACGTAACATCGAAACTGCGAATTATAAAATTTTGTAGTTCGGATTATCCTCATTTAAGAATTAAATTTCATCAAAGAATCGTGTTTCTATAATAGAATAAGACTGAGCAACTACACAGTATTATACATAATATTTACATCAATTTGCAACTCTGTAGCATGTGCGTGTGACCTTGTTTCACGGTTACAATTAGATCTCCTAAAATTATAGGCCGGTGCATCGGCAGCCATTTTGTTGTCCACTTCTGGTTTGATTTGCCGTAGCGATAAAGATTGTCCGCTTTGGCGTAATGATCGCTATTTTGGCATAAAAATAATCAATCCGCGATTATTAAACGCATGTAAGCATTGGTGCGACTTTTAAAATTTTGCTAATAAATACAATTTACAACTATAACTTAGGCATCAAAATGGCTGATGCGCCAGTTCCCTTTTTTATGGTGCCTTAGTTCCAATTAAAGAAGTAAATAACGGCAATCCAATGAATACCAGAATAAACATACTCTCAAAATAACGCCAATAATACTTTTTATTACTGGACAAAATAATTTTGAAGGTGGTGCTTATGTCTCTTTTAACCCCTCCCCCATTTACGCCACTGAAGTAAGAACATACATAACCTATATTTTGAACAGATATTTACTTTGAAGTTGTTATTACATTGGCCACTTCTCCTGCAAACAACAAATAAATCATCAGTTGCCCGCTCAGCTTGAGGAATTAGATACTAAGTCTGTTCCGATAGCCATGATCGCCTCATCTGTTTCCAATTCTTTTTCTAATCTATTTCTTCGCATCGAGTAGCTTTTGTAGATACCTGGTTCACTCCATTCTCTCCACGAGTTCTATCTACCCCATCGTTATCTATGACCCGTCTTCGTTTTGCTGTTAGTGTTACTGCTGGTTATATATAATCACATAGATTTAGGGACTAGCAATTCATTTCTATAACTCCTACTAAAACCGAAAATAATTCAGCCGAAATAAATCATATATCAAATATATTTTCGCACTAAATCCCAAAAGCGAATTCAAATCATTTTGTCCATATTTTATATAGGTTTGATTTCTTGGACAATGAATGTTCATATCTTTAGGAAAACTATAAGACCTTGCGCCGCTTAACCTTCTCTGTTCTTGTGCTATAAAATACGGACAAAGGTGATAAAGCATGAACAAAGATCGTAAAACACGGACAAAAATGAATAAATGTCATAAAATATGAACAAAGGTCATGAAACGTGAACAAAGGTCATGAAACCTGAACAAAGGTCATGGAACATGAACAAAGATCATGAAATATGAACAAAGGTCATTAAATAAGAACAAATGTCATGAATTATGAACAAAGGTCAAAAACATGAATGAAGGCCATAAAACACGAACAAAGGTTATGAAACATGAACAAATATCAAAAAACAAGAACAAAGGCTATGAAACATGAACGAGGGTCATAAAACACGAACGAATCATCTTGTTACTATATCGCCTTATTACTACAATTTTTATCTTTAAATGTGTAGAGATAATTTCAGATGTGATCAGAAAGAAAATTTCGGGTATGATAAGAAAAATCATTTCAGGAATGATTAGAAAAATGATTTCAAATATGATCAGAAGACGACTTCAGGTATGATCGGAAAGATGGTTTCAAGTATGATCAGAAAGGTGATTTCAGGTATGATCAGAAAGATAATTTCCTACATATCAAAAATAATTCATAATGTGAATATCAAAATCTATATAAATTTAAATTCGCAGTGTATTTTTATATACGTAGGTTCAGAAATTACATGATCGATTTCACTCAGTGGTGGGTCTCCCATATTTTCCTGAGCAGGAATTTATGCTACTCACTTGGAGCAATGAAGTTTAAGTGGAATTGGGTGCGCTCAGTATTTATAGAAAAATCACAGCTATGAAACAACACGTAGTAGGATACTGGGTGATATAAGTCGCCTACTATGATAACCCTACTTTAGGTTATGGTAAAATTTGCTTGGCGTAATCAGGGTTGGCAAGTTTCTGCCAAGGTGGTTATAACGTATTAAAACCGGCATAGTAAAAACTAGTTTCTGCCACAAAAGTGGCAATAACCGGCAGGGACCCAGAAAATAGTTATTTCATGCGTTAAAAACTTATAAAAACACCTTAAATTGCCAAAGGGAGTGTATTTTAAAGTAAAATAGGTTTAGTTACAATGTTTATAGTATTTATTCAAAGGTTACATCATAGTGCAAATTCTATATATTTATTCTATAATTTTTCATAGCAGTCTATAATAAAATATCAGTTTTGGTGCGATTTCCTAATTCAAACAATTTCTTAATTTATTAGGAATAGACGAAAAGCTTAAGAAGTATTTTTCCAAGCCCACCAATACTGCAGGCAATATTATCACTGTGTGAACAAAAGTTACAAAATCATCATTTATAGTTGTTTCCTTTAAACTAGACTACCACATAGAAGCAGGGACATTTTTTAAGATTTTACTGGAGTAGTATGTTTCAGGAAAACGAGATGGTTTTGCTCGAAAAGCTTTAATGTGAAGTACAAAATTTGGGTTAGTGACATTAAAGAATTTCATAGTGTTTTCTTCCTGCTCCTGTGACAATTTAGATCACATGTACTTTGGATGAAGCATATAAACTGGCATATATGATGTTGAGTTATTGCTTCACTTTATACCCTTTTTTTATTTATTTCTACAAGATTATCATCATATATTAAGGTCAACCAAATTTCATAAGCATCTGGAATAGAAAAGTCATCTTTCCGAATCTTATACAGGGCAATAGCAATAGATTTTAAAAGCTGCAACAAGTCTTTTTACATCTTTATTAAACATTTGATTACTTATGACTTGA
>QLNU02014802.1:70147670-70201620 GCA_006491805.2 Dysdera silvatica
GGAGAACACAAATTACGGCTTAGATGAGGAAGTTTGCTTTAAATTTGTCTTATAGGCAAACTATTCACGCGAAAATAAACGAAGTTGAAGTGCAACTGGAACGAAATAACTTTAATCAATAAAAATAAAGGAACAAATTGAAATAAATTCGTTCGATTTTAGCTAATGCCCCGAAGATAATGCTGCGAATACGTCTAATAATTTACAATTAATGCAGCAAAATTCCAATAACCAAGCAATAAACAATATGAGATTAGTATTGCAAAGCAGTGATCAATAAGCATTGATTTGTGGTTTGTCATTTGTTTGGCTATCGATTCTTAAAAACATCGATTAAAACATTAATATCCCAAAAGTAATCCTTTTTCCTTTGAACAAAGAAGAAATAATCGAAAAACGAATCGTTTTCTTCGGGACAACTAAAGAGCAATGTAATTTGCTTTCCCGTTTCCAGGAAGGCCTAATATCCCGGTTTTCTTCCCGGACTTTGCTACAATTACGGTTAGACCTGGAGACAAACTTTGACAGAACGTGGTCCTGGGAATCTCCCCAACTGATGGCTTCTCTCCGTTTCTGGAAACACTGTATCGATCTTGTACCCTAACAGGTCTTTGATAAATCGAAGAGAACCTTCTTTTAATACCATAAAACCAAGTTTTTGGACCTCTTATTTTACCAAACAATTTTGAATCCACAGATTTCAATAGCTTAAAACATGAATATACAAATGCTTATGAACCATCTAATTTCATTTTTATTTATTAATTACGTTCTTATGCCTTAGTAGAATATAAAAGTATCTTCTGTGGTCAAAACACGCAACGATGTCTAGATTATTTCATACTTTTATGGTGATGATTGGTTTGTTTTCTAGAATTCAATATATTTATATTGAATTTACATGAAAATTTAGATCTATAAATGAAATATTCATAAAATTTAATATGTTTAATTGAATTTTTAGCTCATGTTATTTAAATTTATTTTAATTTAATTTAGTATAATTGCATTGAATTTTAGCTTATTCGCAATTTATGACATTGCAGTTATTTTTTGTCTTATGTAGTTTTTGTCTCCAGTTTCCTTTCACCTCTTTGGTCTGCGTATATCATGATAACCATATCAATTCCGTATTTCAAAACCGCAAAAATTTTGCTAATGCTTGCACCACTACTCCAGATACCCACTACCATTACACTTTACCATTGCACCATTTTACCATTACACTACCATTACATAGAGATGCTGGGAACACCTCGCTTGTACATGTTCTTTTAATATTTGTACATTCACTACTACTACTCCTGAAAATTTTTTAACCCCCATTCACACATCACTGAAGTAATTTGACAACTGCAAGTTGCAGTAACTGTAGTCCGGGGTTTGGTTCCCTAGGCCTTAAGAGGTTCGGATTCCTCGGAAAACAGTAGGTCCCGGCGCAGCATGACCACTGTAGTCTTTGAGCCGTAAAACCAAAAAACAAACAAACAAGCAAGTAGCATGACATTCTTCACATAAAATGGTCAATTGTAGAAGTGAATAAAATATTTGTGTTTGTTTTTTTAAGTTGACGTTAACACTAGTTCACTTTTGTCAATTCATTCGCTATTCAAAAGAGTTAATCGAAAAAAGAGAGCCATTGTAATTGGCTCCTTAACCGAGAGATGGGCAACTTGTTTTTTTTTTTTCCAGTAAGAAGGGAATTAGCACTGTAACTCCCACTCTTCTGAGAATTAATTTGAGTAACTCTTTAACTTTCCTCATACCTCTTAACTTGGATTTCGCATTAAATTTATAACTAAAAATATAAAAAAATTCCTTTGTTATGAACAATTAGGAAATTCGGAAACAGAATATTTTGAAAAATTTAACTGCATAATGTTTATATTTTTAACAAAAAATTTTTTAAAAACATAAAGATCAATTTCCCTATATTAGAAAAAAAATTTGAAATTGACAATTTTTAGTGGTAACTCTGTTGAACTGCAAAATGTTTATTATTTTTGTCAGATATTGTTGCTCATACAAGATAATTTGGCGTAGCACTACGCATATCAGATTACAAGTATTCAACGTTATAAGCATAAAGTAAAAAAACGCTTTTAACGTACGTTTCGTTTGGACCATTTTGTGACTATTTAAGATTATTCCTGACGAAATCCATCTAAAACGTACGTTGAAGCCAATTTTTTAACTTCACGCTTCTAATGTTAACTTCTACTTATAAATTGTTGTTAATATGTGTTGTCCAATATCGTTGGTAATGTCAGATATTGTTAATTAATATATTGTTACCAGATTGTATAATTTGTCAGATATTTTTAGTAATATCCAATATTGTAAATATTGGATAAGTATTGTAAATATTAGGGTTTGTATTAAATACAGGGAAATATATTAAACGAAAATAAATTTTTATAAATTTTTCCAACATCGATTTCAATTTTGCTGACTTTTTTTCTCACATTGGGAAATTCACAATGAATGTTCAAACTAATTAAAATTTCTTTTCCCTTCCAAATCTCTTGTTTTATGTAAAACCGGTATTTCAAAGAAAAACAGATATTTCTTTGGGGAAGAAACTTGTGTCCGTGCATTCAAATGTTTTATCGGTTTTCCTTTCTACTTTTTTTCCTTCTCCGTATGATCTATTCATTCGTCCGTTCTTTATGAAGTTTCGTATTAAGAATAACGATTAATGATATGGGTTCCCTTCTTCTCGGGAGAAAAGCAATATCTATTGGAAATGGATCCCTTGGGCCAAACCGTAATGTCAAAATTCGTTCCGTGCTGGTTTGGAAAATAATGAATGAACTTTCTTCCCATTCAGAAAATTTTTAATGGACGTTCATTACAGATAAAATGTAGAATTCTGATTTACAAAAAAAAGAGAGGAACAAGATAATGCACAAAGATAAGAATTAAAACAAGACTTTAGTACTCCATTGGATAAGAAGATTTAAAACAGGTAACAAATTATTTATTGCTGGTTAAATTTGTAACAAGTTATGGCTTTTAAACGAGTGAACATTCACGTTGGTTGTCGTTCAGATTTATGTTATTAAACTAGTTTTAAATTGTACGAAACACTTAGAGCATTTCAGACAATTGCATTATTCGTTCAGCATCGTATACAGGGTTCCTGGGAAAGACCAAATGCAATCAATAATTTTTGAACCAAGACAGATTTTGCAACGGAAGTTAAAGTTAGGTTTTTGGTAATTTGGTAAATTTGGTATGGTAGAATGGCTATGCACTATCAGATGAAGTGAACATTAGTGCCCCTGGTGACGAACTGAGGAAGTTAAAATAATGAAAATAAGGAAATATTTCTAATCAGTATGTTGTAGAATGTCCTTCAGTTAGTAAGAAAAGATATATTTCAAAAAATTATTATTATATTAATATTTATATAATTATTTCAATATATTTCAAAAATTTTAAAGATATATGAAAAAGGCTCACATGTATTTATTGCACGTACTGCCACAAAATGAGGTGTTTCGGAAGTTTCAATGAATTATTTTCAGTTAATGTTTTCTGGTGTTTTAAAAGTTAAGTTGAAGTTCTAATAGGAAAGAAAGACCATGGTTTCTTTTCTTTAAGAATTTCAACCCAACCTCTAAAGCTCTAGAAAGCATTAACTGAAAGCTATGCATTGAAACATTCGGAACACCTCACTTTGTGGCAGTACGTGTAAATAACTTACATGAGCCGCATTCGTACTTTCCTAGGAAACCTGTATATCCATGAGTTCATGAGTATTTAACTTCGCCATGTATTAATGAATATATGAGTTTACTATGTACAAATAAGTAAAACAGTATTTTGCAATGATTTATTATAATTATTAATATCTTATTGTGCAGCAAAGCATTCACATTAAATTTTACTTATTTCTCAAATTTTGCCATAGAAGTTACGATTTTTTAAACTGTTGATTGGTCTATGGCTCCTGCTTATTTTCTTTGATGAGTTTTCTAAGCCACGTGTCTTAAATTTTATGCATATAATAATGCATATATGTATTATGATCATGTATTTGTGATAAATTTACGTAATTTCATCAAAGTCATATTCATTCGCTATTCACATTTTAAATTGACTGATTTTATGTAAAACCGACAGTGACCTACTTGAAAGAATTTAAATTGAAATATACATTGTACATTTAACATATATAATTACACATAAATTTATTTTAATAACATAAAAATAAAACGTAATTAAACACATCATAGGAAAATACGCATGGAAAATACGATACGCATGTAACTGCCTAAAATTGTGAAATTTTTAAACAAAATATAACAAAATTCTTGATATCATTTTTTAAAAAAATTGGTGATTGAAGAAATTTGTTTAGCTGAAGGGAACGTGACGAAGCAAAGTTTTCAGACCTTGCAACTAGAGAAAAAAGATGGAAGCGAAAATTTTGGTTCTTTATACCGATTAATGACTGATTATACTGAAGATATACATCTTAATGGTATATTCCAAACCATTTCAGAAGATCTGACGATTATGGATATAATGTATCCGAAGTAAATAACATTTCACTTTTTTTTTAGCCACCACAAAAGTACATTTCAGCGAGTTTACTAATATTGGTGATGATATTAGTAAACTCACTAAAATGTACTTTTAGTGAGTTTACTAATATTGATGATGATACAATAACTTGCAGAAAAATCAATTTTCGGAAACCTGGCGGGCTATGATTGTGCAGCTCTTCGTTGCCGACCAAGTGATCCAATCATTAAACTACACGTGACATATGCTTATTGCTTAGCGCACTTGGGCGAAAACGAATAGATATGAGATCGCACCCACCAGGTTTCCGAAAATTCATTTCCCGCGAGTTGTTTTACCATAATTTCCATAAATTAATTAGGATGAAACAGAAAAATCGTTTCTAATAGTGGCGAATTCGTTCTTGCAGACGACGCTATGAGTACTTCAAATACCTTTTCTTCGGAAGATTTAACAGGATTCATTACACCATCCTAAAATGTCGAGGAAATTGGAGCAAGGGCAAAGTGAAAGATGCAACATCATTCAACGATCATCTCATGCTATTGCTTTGAAATCCGTAATAAAATCTTGAACGCTTTCTTGACGCAATAGATTACACTGATGACAACATCTTTAACGCGTTAAGAATTTTACAACGGAAACTGAATGAATATAAATACTGCAACATAAAGGGAATGACTATGGATTTTTTATAATTTCGAAATAAATCTTATTTTGAAAATGTTTACTAATATAACTTCTTGTGCTGAAATTTAAATGATGCTGGTATAATACTCTATTTATCATGTTTTAAGCACATCCAAAGCTGAATATTGTTATATGCATTTTGCTTACAGATGTGTTGCCTATACACACACTTAATTTTCAAAAGTGGGAATCTTAAATTCGAAGCCGGATTTAGTCGACATATTTTATTATGTTATATTATATTTTATTTGGTTAGCATATTTTAAGGGTTTCACTAAGTTAGAAATTTTATTCTTTTGTAAGATAGTATTACCTTTACGAGGTCGCATTTAGCGAGCATTTTCATTGGTCTCATTATTCTCGTTATATACGAGTCTTAGAGTATTTGCTTTACCATTAAATTCTCCCTACTATTCGGTGATCTACAAAAATTCTGATTGGTCATTTTAAGTTTCGTTGACGATGAATTATTCCCCATCATTCTGTAATAATAGCAGTATGTAATCTTACGTTTTGTTGGGGTAAAAGTAATTACCTTCAATAATTACGTCTCATTAAAGTTAAGGAAATTCTTAGCAAAGAAATGGCATGAGTTATTTTACCTTTAAATAAGCCCTTGCGTGATTAACCCTTCGTTACTTTTCAAACACGCTATTCTGAAATTAAACTCAAGCGAAAAACGCATTTGCACCAAGTGCGATTGTGGAAAGAAGGTCTTGAGAACGATCTTTCAAATTACATGGTTATTCTGCTTCAACATTCTAGGAAAACACTAAACTATTCTTGCACATATGAGTAAGGAACAGCAGCAATTACAATTGCACAGTGCATTAGGTTTCGTAGTGATTAACAATTAAGAGTGTCGTGTGTGAGGTGAAGTGAAGCACTTGCAAGACCGTTTATTTGTGGTGTCCATTAAGTAGAGGAGATAAATGGTTTGCGGTGCGAAAGAGTTATATGACAATGTGCTTATCTAGAATTAATTAATCATAGGGTGATTAATTCGGGTGATGAATTCAGAATAATTTTTGCGTAGTTACTGAATTATAAACTTTACCAAAATAATTTACAAAAAGGGTAAACTACGGGGATAATGGATTTGGGAAACGAATGGATTATGAGTTATAAATGAAAATTAATTATGAGTTATGAATGTGTATGAGTTATAAGTTATGAATGGGTACGGATTTTGGGTTATGAATGGGTATAACTTATGAGTTATGAGTGGGTATGAATTATGCGTTATGAATGGGTGTGAAATATGAGTTGTGAATAGTATACATTTCGAGTTATGAATGAGTATGAATTATGAGTTATGAATGAGTATGAATTATGAGTTATGAATGAGTATGAATTATGAGTTATGAAAGGGTATGAATTATGATGAATGGGTATGAATTGTGAGTTATGAATGGGTATGAATTATAGTTATGAATGGGTGTGAATTATGAGTTATGAATGGGTATTAGTATGCATATAAGGCGCAATTACAAAAGTTCATATGCTGTAAAAATAAGCTTCGTGGAGTTGGTATAATCCTGAATGTCTCTGAAATATTTGACACAGGGATGTACTGCTCGGTCTCAGAGGCGTTGCGATTAAAAAATCATGGCGGCTTAAACAGCTATAAAAAAGATCGAGTGATTCGGCATTAAGAAGAATAATGTTCTTTGTTGTCAAATGGGGAAGCTAATTAAACACCCCTAGCCCCTCCCTCTCGTACGACACTATCAATACAGTCTAATAATTTTCCATTCATATGCATAGTCAGCAATGCGATTTTTAAATTCGAGGTATCTATCTTTTTGGATGACAGCGCTGCTATAACGTTCAAAATAAGAGGTATTGTGCAACACTAATGACATTGAGAAAGACTACATGGTAAAAATAGCATGATCTTCTGTGAGTTTGATATCCTTCCCAACCCACCTAGGTGTCTTGGGAAGAACATCAAATCCTGTGATATAACTTTAGGTTATATACACTGTGTCCGTAAAGTCATGGTACACTTTTGACCGGTCACAGGAGCGCACCAACTCACAGAGTTTTTAGGGCACCTTAGGTAACTCTCCCATGTAGCCTCTACAGACTCGTCACTTACCGATGGTCTACCAGAACGGGGTTTGTCCAACAAACTGCCGGTATCCTTCAACTGCTTATCCCACCGATTAATGTTATTCCTATGTGGTGGCGCTTCGTTGTACACGCGACGATATTCACATTGCACTTTGGTCACGGATTCGAATTTAGCAAGCCACAGAACACACTGAATTTTCCTCTGTAACGTCCACATCTTGACTGGCGTGGGCTGATCCACTGCCGCGCAGCTCGTGGTGTTGCGTCATCACCTGTGTGCGCACACGCTTGCACATCAGAGTACAGAAACTTGGAGAGTTTTCCTTTTATTTGGTGAAGTTTGTTTGTTTGGTTTTACGGCTCAAAGACTACAGTGGTCATGCTGCGCCGGGACCTACTGTTTTCCGAGGAATCCGAACCTCTTAAGGCCTAGGGAACCAAACCCCGGACTACAGTGAGCAGTGCGATCTTTATGAGATCTCTGAGTAAGCGTTCTTTTTGCACTGCTGGGAGTCGAACCCGGATTAGCCGCGCAATAGGAGAACGCGTTACCACACTGCGCCACCGCAGAATATTGGTGAAGATTTCACATTTCTATCTTGTTTCGTTGATTTCCTGTGACCGGTCAAAAGTGCACCATGACTTTACGGACACACTGTATGTATGCGCTTTAAAGTACCGTCTAGTTCTTTAAAACACATACATACACAATCTGAAGTTACATGTGGTTCAGCAATCGAGTGGTTAAGATGTTTTGATATAACGGCTAATAGCACTTTCGTTTGTAAATTATATGTATATTCACTGCTTTATCAAACTTTAGACACGACGGTAAATATTGGATGGCGCACTATCTTGAATGTATATGGTATCACGAAGGCACTCTTTGCTGCAACTCTGGTATTGCCAGATTTATCAACATTTCATAATCTATTCAGTGAACATTGCATCTAGTGAAGAAACAGATGCAGTACTCGGTAGGTATTACCCCCTCAATAAAATTAACAATATGCAAATATTTTAAATTAATCATCAGCGCCGTCTGGTGATAATTCTTTAATAAATAGCGAATACATCCTTTGAAATATCTCTTGTCCAAATTACACTTCATTATGAGTCTGATCTCCAGTTTTTTACGAAGTGATACTTCAATGTTACCATTTTCTACTAGATGAAAAGCTATTGTAGTTTTCCCCAAGTAAAGCAGAGATTCCAATTTAGAAAATCGATTATCCATTTATCTACTATTTTTCATTTATATCGATTGAAACTAACTTAATACTATTAACCGTAAAATTAATCGATTAATCGTAAAATAATCATACTTTACTGAAAAATACAAATTTACTAGTAATCAATAAAAACCGTGAATTCAAATCGAAAGGAAGGTTTAAATATTTTATTTCTTCTAATATCAGAGCTTCGATTTGTTTTTTCACAGGGTTTGGATAATTGCTGGACTACTTTCTTTCTTTTTTTTTTTTTTTTTTTTTTTTTTAGAAGCTGCTAACCATTTTTTAGAACGTGTGTGTTTTTTCTACACTTTTCTCATACTCTATTTTGTTGAGTGCTTTTTTTTATCAATTTCTAGCTATGGACATTAAAATAACGTTATTTTTAAGAATATGAATGCATTTATCTGTTTTAATATTAACTTTTATAGCTTCTCGTGAAGGAAATTTCTGGGCACAAAATTTTCTTTTAGCAAGAAAGCCATAAGAAATGTTTTAAATATTCATTTCTGTTGTTGGTGCTTTCAGAAATGATGGGTGTTATGCGGTACCAATGGGGATTTATTGCTGCTATTACGCTTTATTAAGTATTAAAAATGGGACCCTTTTTCTACATTATTCTCAGCTTAAATACTTTTACTGACACACACACGCACAGATGCGTGTGTTTTATTTGTTTCTTTTCTTCTCATCTCCCAAATCAATATTATTTCCTCCCAAAATCTTGCCAAAAGGCTTTATGCAATTACAGTTATTGCCAAAAATTTATAATTAAAAAATTGCAAAAATTTAATTTAATTGTTAGTTAGTAGTTTCCATAAATATTTAATTATCAGTGTCATAAATTTTTGATCCATCTTGTCTTAAATTATCAATCAATCCTAGTCACAAATTATGAATAAATTAATAATTGTCATTAACTGACCAACCGTTGCCATTAATTAACCCATTATTTTCAGTAACCAGTCCACAATTTTCATTAATGTACTATTTTCGTTCATTAATTACTTACTGTCGTTAATTAATTCACCTTTGTTTATAATGAATATCAGTTAAATATACTCCTTATTACATTTTAAAAGCTATAATCCTTCCATTTTATTTAAAAAATTCGATAAAATATATATTCTGATTTATGTATCTTATTTAATCTTTCTTTGTTTAAAATGGGTGAAACTGAATTAAAATTAATTAATTAATTAATTAACGTTCATCTTAAAATTCTCAACAATAAATTATATTCGAATAAATTAACCATTCAAAATTTCTGGCGAATAATGAACAATGACACAAAAATATATTTTTTAGAGAAAAATGAGATCCCAGAGAAGGGTAGTATCTTTTGAACGTATTTTTAAAAAATTACTTTATATAAATAATTTTAGCTTTATTTATCATTTTATGATTTTCATTTCTAAAAGCATGCCTTAACTCAACCAAGTATTATTATATATATTATTATATATTATATATTATTATAATACATAAGGAGGGTTGATGGGGGTGATCATAACCCTCAATACGATTCAGTTATTTATATTCACATATGATTATATGAAATTATAGCTTTGTAATCCTCCCCTTATCAACTTCCTATGTACGCTAATGGCTAATGTGTATTAATGTAACAAAAATAAATATGTGTGTTCGATATTTTTAAGATATTGTTCTATATGAAGGCTCATATTATCAGAGAATTATGGGTAAGCAAAAATTGTGGGCAAGTTATAAATAGTAACGAAATATCTGGGCAAGGTATGGGTATAAACAAATGCGACGAGAAATATATGGAAAGAATTTCTAAAGAAATGAAATAAAAATTAAAATTGCGTTCATTATTTTATTAAAGTTTTAACAGAGAGAGGGAAACATATTTCAAAACGTTCAAAACAATATTGTTGCCAAGTTCTGAAAATAATAGTGATACTAGCTATCGTTTTGACTGGAAGTGGCGGTTGGAGTTGAAGAACAAAATGAAAAGGTTATTTTCGAAGGAATATTTGAAAATGAAAGTGGAAAGGAGACATTGCTTTCAACTCCGGAAATTACAATTGTTGTCAAACATATGGTTTCACTTTGTATTGATGAAATTTCAGCTAAGTTCGAAGCCTCACAATGGCACTCTTCTTTTGAGCGAAAACAATCGCACAAATGCAGCTTTCTCTTCACGGCAACTACGAATGGGGAACTCTTTTTCAATCCACCAATGACAGAAAGAGAAGGAGGCTGGAAAAAAACCCCATCAGTTTTAGGGTTTTCCACTATGTATATTCCACCTTGTTTCTGTGGAATGATCTCTATGTGCTTTGCCCTTTCCCCCCCTTTTCTCAAATTTTATATGTGCAGCCTCCGACCGTAATACTCTCGCTCCTATTTTCTTCCTTCTTCTCTGAAGCGAACTGCACTCACTTTCCAATCCATGTTTTACAAATCATTACAACTTTTTCTCAGCATTCGGAAGCGCAATTAACCTTCTGTTTATTTCATGCTCAACTGCCGACTTTCCATTTTCACCATTTACAATCCACTATCCAGTCAATTTTGTCCACATCGATGGTCTACATCCCATTTTGATTGTACACAATTAACATTTTTATTTTTGTTTAGGAATATATATTGAAATTTTTAAAATCGATACAGAAAGGAAACTACTTCTTCCGAAGCTGTCTAATTTGTGGAACGAAATACAGTGATAACAAATCTTACACCTGACAGAAGCTTACGAAATCCTGCCTAAGATGTTTCATTAAGTTAAAAATTGGATAGAATTTTAAATAAAATTTTTGTCAGCATGCAAAAAGAAAATTACTTTTTTGGCCTAAAATTCTAACGAATAACAGACGAAGAAGCTCAATTGTTTAGAATATTGATAGAAAAGTTTATGTTGTGTAATAAAATCTATAGAAATAAGATACAAGGCACCAGGGAGGAAATTTACATACAAAAGGTTAAACACTGGTAAAATAGCAATGAAAAAGATCACTCAAGCTTTCGGACGCATCAGCAGCAGTCCTTCATCAGGAATTATTACATCTTAAATCATGGGTGATCTTTTTCGTTTGCTATTTTACCAGTGTTTAACCTTTTGTATGTAAATAATAACTATTCTATACAAAGCATAGTGCTGTATATCCAATATTTCTACTTAGCTAATTAGTAATAAAACCAATTTTTGTACTCCTACTTAGTTGTAGTTCTCTAAAGTTTTTATACATTAATTCCACCTATAAAGTCTGTGTAACTTTTACTTCTATTTTGTAAGTGCAGTATGTCACCATTATACCAATTAAACTTTTGTTTTAAGACACAAGACACTTTTGAATAAATGAAAAAATATTTAAGTACATAATTTTCATTTTATAAGTACATGTTTTACTTTTGATTGCATATAAACGCATATTTGGTTTAATTTAACGAACTTTTGCGCGCATATTTTGCTGTTTTTTATTGCATATAATCCGGCCTCTGATTATTCTGTAGCAAATGTACGAAAATGTTTAACTTTTTTCGTCAGTGTTGTTTCTCTCAATAAGGGATCTTTTTTCAGCTATTTTATTGGCGAATTCATTTTTCCATTCATGTTTTTTCTGAAGTAGTTTTTATCTGTGCCCAAAAGAATAGTTTTTCGTTTACTAACCATGTTGTTTATATTGATAAGTTTTTATGGGCAGTGGTTAACCCGATTTTGAGAGCTATCCAATATATATTGTACAGAACATTTACCCTCGTCTTCGAAATCCAATTATACATACTCCCATGAGTATGTTACTAAATGCAGTACACTTATTAGTTTAGGAAAATGCCTGGAACAAGAATATTATAAATTGACTTTCATTTATTCTACACAGTGGGTTCTATTTCTGTGAATAAATTTTGCGGAATATTTTATATCTCCTCTAATTACCGTGTAAAGATGTGGAAACGATATGTGGATTTGTTTGTTATCCTACCAAGGTCTTCAGTTGCTGATTTTCATCTCTATTTGAACAGCTTGAACCCTCATATTCAATTTACGTTATAGGAAGAAGATTGCGTTTCATTACCCTTCTTAGATGTTCGGATAAATAGAGATGGGCATGGGCGACTGTTGACTACGGTGTTTAGGAAACCAACGCATACTGATAGGTATTCCCATCGTTCCCATCACTTAGCAGCGCGCATAGCATCTGTAATTAGAGCCTTTCACCGACGAGACTTTACACATTGTTGTAATGATGACCTTCGCAATGTTGAATTACGACGCAATAAAAGCGTGTTGAAAAACAACGGTTACCCGCGCAAATTTATCGCTCGTAACCAATGTGGTGTTTGTTAGTGGTGGAAACAGGAATGTAGAAGATCAAATCAGGCAGAGATGGCTGGTTTTGCCTTATGTGGCAGGTGTCTCAGAGAGGTTGTCCTGAATTCTTCATTACGTAAATGTTAAAATCTTCTACAAACCTGTACACAAACTTCGAGATCCATTAATTAAAGTTAAGGATGGTGTCCCTGAGGAGGAAAAATCTGGTGCTATTTACCAAATACCGTGTGGAGACTGTGATACGGTGTATGTTGGACAGACGGGAAGATCGATACGTCTACGAGGGAAGGAGCATATGCGTGCGGTAGCTAGAGGAGACAACTGAAGTCAATTAGCCGACTATGTTTTCAGAGAAGACCACGAAACAGATTGGCATTCAATGAAGGAACAACAGGTGTTTACACATTTTTAGAACAACCTCGATGTTTGAAAAAAGTATGGCAATAGTTTCGTACTTGAAATGTAAAATATCATTTGTTACTTTTAAACTTATTCTGCTTTCGACATGTTATAAGTAAACGAGCTGTGGATTGAAAGATATATTTTTGCATTTTCCAAAGAAAAAAGTTCTTATTGCATAATTAAAAAGAGTTGTGCATGGTATTAAAATATGTAAGTGCAAGATAAGCAATATTATTATTCGGAAAGGAAAAAAAAGGTCCATCATTACTTGTACATGGAAAGAAGACTTAATACGAATACCCGCCATAGATACGTACCGTTACAAATATTTCAAAAATAAAATCGCCGGTAATAAGACAAAATCCGCCGACGCATAGATCAATTGCAAAATCTTTCTGTATCAACAATAAACAAAAAAATCAAGATTTACAGCTTAAAAAAGCTAAAAACATAATATTCCCTAGCACTTGCCGAAGCATGTGTCTGTACACCGAGCACTTTGTAGAACTTTATATGAAAACCATTTAGCAGGAATTAAATGGAAAAGTATTGTGACCCTTGATGAATCATGGATTTACCTAAATAACTTCAGCAAAAAAAAGTATATTTATTATCAAAAATGCTGAGAAAAAGGTGTAAAAACCTGGTTCCGAGAATGCAAAGAGAGCTTTAGTAAAGACTTTATGCTTTCCGTATGTTTTTCCTACAAGTGGAAATTAAAATCAAAAATGGTAGAAAAAATGTTAAAATCAACTCATTGTACTATTAGACGAATATTTGGCAGGCGATATTCACGCCATTTCTTTATCCCAATGACTTTTAAAGAGCGAAACTGTGCCAAGACAAAGCCACCAACCATACTTCGAAATTGATGACTGCCTTCTTTGAAAGCATGTCTACTTATATAGGTATTGCATATGTACCTTTTCAAAATATATCTGCGAAATCCCCTGATGTTTCACCTATGAACTATTGTGCTTTTGGCCTGTTGAAAATCGCTATTTCGTAGCGCAAACCCAACACGATTGATGGCCTCTGGATAGCAGTGTAACGGAAGTAGAAAGTAATATCCCTACAAATTTTATGAAAAGCCTTCTATTGTGGAATACAAGAGGTAGACATGAAGTTCAGAAAAGGGGCTTTCAGATAAAACTTAATATTTACATTCTGAGCATCAATTACATGGTCCCGAAATCGTTCTAAAAATATGTAAACACCCTGTGTATTACATCAGAATGTTACAAATCTAGGTAGTAGACTTTTTCTGGAATCATGTGGGACTTACAGCTTAAGGAGTCATGCTATTAACATCTCAAAACTTCTACTATAATCTTACAAGATTTTTGTCAAACCACTAGTAGCCATCTGACGTCGCCGGATGCGGGGGGGGGGGATTCCCCCAGTCGGGACCACCCCCACCGAATGGCGTCAGATGGGGATTCCCAACATGCGGGTATATAAGCTTAGGACTTTCACGAACTCTTCATTCTGCCGTCACTTGACAAAGGGAGCAGTTGGCTCCCGAAACGTCGTGTTTTTTAAACCTTACGCCAGTGTCGAAATAACTATTATTACCTTCATACTTCTAAAATACACATTTGGGGTTCACAAATAATTGGTTACACATTATTGGTTCACACTTAACACATTGATGGTTCACAAATATACATTTATAGTTCACAAATATATATATATATTTATGGTTCACAAATATATATTCATGATTCGCAAATATATATTTATAATTAGCTGAATCGCCCTGTATATACGTATATTGCGCGCATAGTATATCTAGTATATTGCAGGATTTCAAAATGAAGGATTTTTTTGCAGAAAATGGGGTTGATAGAATATTTTTTCCTTCGTAAGGAAATTGTTATAATAATATCCAAATGAGGGTTTAAACCCCTAACCCCTATGTACACGGCCTTGGGGTATATTTACTTTTTTGGGGTGTTTGCTATTACATATATAAATATCTACAGTAATTTAAATTCTTATTTATTTTATGAACAATGCATTAATAAACACTATGGGCACAGTTGTAAAAATTTAATTAAGCTTTTAATGTTTTTCGATGGCTCTTTTGAAGAGAATGTTTGAAGCCTTGATTGATGATAGACGTGTTGTGATAGAAAAGCAGACGATAGAAAAGTGGGTTTTCAGTTTTTTGCTAGATAATCTTTTGAAGGCTTCATCGAAGATAAACGAGTTTTAGTCCCGAACGGGTTGTGTTTCTGTGGCTACAATCCTTCTATCATCGATCAGGTCTTCAAAAATTATTTACAACAAAAAAATAAATAAATAAACCGGACCCCCGCTTTTCTCCTGACAGCAAACGTTACAGTTAGTTTGCAGACCATCTGTTCGCCGTTTATTCCCAATATCAAAACTGAAATCGCCTCTATTCTTTCCAAGTACAATTTCATGGTCACTTCCTCGCCTATCAATTGTTATATCCTATTAATTCCTCGCCTATCAATTGTTGTTTCGTAACTAAAAGACTAGATTTCGGACCCCAATTCATAGGGTATTTATAAAGTCCCATCTTCGTGTCCGAAATCGGACATCGGCCAAACTCGTCCTGCACTCCGGCTCCAGATTAAGGAACGCCAGGTGTGGGCCTACGTTAAAAAACAAAAATTGTCCAAATCATCTACAGCTGTGCATTTCTGATCTTCAGACAACAAATTTAATTTGGATCAAGCCAAATTAATCTTCAACTCTCCTTCTACGGCCTCATTTAAATATTTTCAAAGCCTTCTCATTCACCAAAATACTGAGCACTTGGTAAATGATATATACACTACAGCCAATATCCATTCGCCATGGTAACATTTTCTAAACATAAACGTTCATCTTTAATTTCCTTTTGCTCATGCTCAGTATTGAATCATTACTCAGTCCACCCACGCATTTAATTTTCCTCACGCCTCCGCCGTTTACGTTCTTCTGTTACCAGCCATTAGAGGGCACCAACTCATAGACAGCACCCATATCCCCATATATATCCTTACCCGTTCTACCAGTTTCCACGCTTACTATTACATGAACGCTTTTCGGACGATGACGGCTGAAAGCTATCGCAAAACATAACCAAACACTTAAAGCTTACTTAAAAAACATTTAAAGCTTACTTAAACTTTTACAACTGTACCTATTTATCAAGTGTAATGCATAATAAGTCGCTCTCCAGTTTCTTATTTATTTATTTATTTATTTATTCGTTTTATTCATAACTTCGCACTGCATGGCAGGAATTAACGTAACTATGAAATTTGCGTAACGAAAATAAGAATAGTGAAAACAATATTTGAAAACAAGTAAATGCATAAATGAACGTTGTTCGGGTGTCGAAGAAAAAACTAAAAGAATAGGAAAAGAAGCAAATAGCCAAATATATATGTCCAATAAAAAAAAATCTGCCTTATTTAGACTTTCTTTAAAGAATTCCAGCAATTTATCACTGCGCAAAGGGATTTGACGTTTTGAAGCATCTTCTATTTCAAAGCCGATTTTAACGGAAATGGCTTCCTGACGTTAAGTGAAACCGACATGCGTCGAAAGGTCATTCGCATCTTCTGATGCGTAGTCATCAATATTGTATGTTTCGAACTAAGTGCATTAAAGTTCCTGAAAACCGCGACCATCCAGTGGCGGTTTTAAAACTGTAGAAACTGTCGTGATTTTTGTGATTTCCATTTTGGTTATCTTTAATCGTTGTGTTTGTCATCATATATGATATAAAAATATTTCATAATTACAATATAATATCACTTTTAATTTCAATAATAACATAGTTTTTAATCACAATGTCAATATAATTTTTAATCACAATAATAAATTTTTAATCACAATGTTATAATTTTTAATCACAATGTCAATATAATTTTTAATCACAATAATAACAATTTTTAATCAAAACAATGATAATTTTAATCACAATGGTAACAGTTTTAATCACAATAATAACATTACTTTAATCACAATAATAGCATAATTTTTATGAAAATAATGATAATTTTTATGAAAATAATGATAATTTTTATGAAAATAATGACAATTTTTATGAAAACAATGATAATTTATGAAAATAATTTTTTTAATCACAATGGTAACATAATTTTAATCATCATAATAACATGATTTTAATCACAATGATAGCATAATTTGCTATCACAATAATATGGTTTTTAATCACAATAATAACATACTTTTAATTATAATAATAACTAAAACCCAGAGAGTTCAGGCAAAATGCCATAAATGTCTTTTTATTTTGCCTATTTTTAACAATTTTTCAAAAACGCCTTTTTTTGGACTTTTCCTGCCATAAATGCCTATTTCAACAATGTTTTATATTTTTGTGTTTTAGAATTTTGGTACATGTACTGCATACTAGTACCTTTTAACAGGTATCCCTCAGATACCAATACTCCCGTTTTTATGGCCAGATTAAAATCCCCCTGGCAAAAACCCGCAGCTGATTCTCACAAAATAGCGATATTGGATATCAGCAGTCTATTGCTTAAATTTTGACGAATTTTCTGAAATTTCCAACAGTTTTTGTTTTGTTTTTTTTGGATGAAGAAGCAATAGATAGAAAAGGAGGAAAACATATATATATTTGGCAGATTTGAAGTGAAAAATAAATTGATGTTCATTTCGACATATTTTGGAAAAGTGCCACACCATATTGGATCTACGGAAATATGTATGTATATATATATATATACGTTTATTAGAAACATTAGAACTTGCAGGCAATATTCTAAAAGACTTACCTTTGGTAAAACTAGCGAAATCATTAAGAAAAAAGATTCAGACACGTGATTTCTACAAATCAAAACTTGGAATCCATTAAGGATACAGGAAAATTTCTCAGTGGCACGAGCGGATTTACCATTTTGCCGCCCCTGGGCTACTTTTCGCCGCCCCTTCCTACCCGTCTGCCTCCCACCTCCCAATCAGTGGTAGGAATATAAAAATTGTTACATTCAATATACGCCAAAAACTTTTGTATTGACAATAAATATGTTGAAAAACAAACTCATAAATTGAAACATAAACATTAAACAATATTAACTTATATTGAAGTATTATCTCTTCTTGGTATATAATAAATCAAATTCAATTTTATTGAAATAAATTTTAATTTTAGCAAAAAATAAAAGCCTATCGAACACTGGTATTTAAATGGAAAGCATGACGTCTAGCTTTCTTCTCGGCAAAACATCTGATTATATCATCAGATATCATCAGATATGGTATTGATTTTGTTATATCAGACTCAATACACAAAATTTTTTCGACCTAGTCTATAGCCTATTGGGAAATACGGCATTGCTCAGTGGTGGTGGTAGTTGTATAACAGAACCGTCCATATTTCCGACCATGGTATGCTGCTTTAGATATATGCCAGTAACCTCCGTTGAAGTGGGGTGATCTTTTTCGCAATGTAAGATGTCATTAAATAACACAGACGCCAGAATCTCCCATTTGCGAATATAAAAAAGCACGACGTACAACATAAGAAAAGATCTTTTGAGTAAATTCATCTAAAACACTCTTATAAGATTTCCCATTTCTAATGTTATATTTTTTTTTTGTGATACTAAATAATTAAATAATTTTTTGCAATAATGCCAACGTCTTATATCCTCGTATAAAGTCAATGGAAGGAATATGTACATTAAAATTGCATAGCCAGTCTATAAATTTTAAATTTATTTCTGGAGTCCTTAGCTTATTTTTTAACAATTGCAATTTTTCAGTATTTTAGACGTTTTATTCTATAACTTTAATAGCCTTATTTAGTGCCTATTTGAAACTTTTTAAGTACCCTTTTTGCCAATTTTAGTGCCTGGGTTTCCAGTTTTTAATAATAATACATATACAGGTATAACATACTTTTAATTACGGTAATAAATAACTTTTTATTTGTAAAAACAAAGTGGTTATAAATACAACAATAAAATGCTTTTTGATTACTATAGCAGAAAATCATTTAATTGCAATGAAATAATAAAGAATTATTTAATTAAAATATTAAAATTGTTTATGTACAATGATAAAAACACTTTGAATTACAGTAATAAAATATTTTTACTGCAGTCATAAAACTTTCCAAAAGAAATAAGTTCGTATTTTAATTTGATTACCCTGTGGTGGGTTGGAATAGAATTTATAGCATGCAGTATAAGGAGGTCATCGATTCGTTTAATTGGTATTAGTTTTAATCTATTTACGTTTATTCTGCGCATTTTCGGTAGCCGTTGGTCCATGTCATATTTAGCAAATTGCGCTAGAAAAAAGGGCCTCTTAATCAAGAAAACTCGCCTGCTGCAGAGCATAAATTTATAAGCTTGGCTAGCTGCGGAGAATAATTTAAGAAGACTCATTATCACTTTGAACGTGCTTAAGTTGAACGAAGAATTTTTTCCTGAACCACTTTTCTTCTGCAAACTATGTTTAGTCCGCTTATTTGCTTTTTGCTTCGTTACGAAAACAGATGCAATTATTCCAAAGAGGAAGGAGAGAGGAAGAGAAGTTTTTTCCGTAACAAAGTCGTAAATATTCGTAAATTGAGTTTTTTCGCTTTGGTATTAAAATAGGAGGATAACACGGTTGAATATATCCTGGATAACATCAAAGTTAATAGCTAGTAGTGCGATGTTATTAAGCGTACTGCAGTGCTATTAAGCCTTTGATTCACGGGTGCTTATATATATATATATGCTAAATTAAAGATATTAATTATTATTATTATTAAACATTTCGATCTGAAGTTCAAATAAGTTAGTATACCGATCTTCTAATAAGAACTATTCGTTTTAAAACTCGTTTTATTTTAATTTATGGCAAAATTTCAGTTGTGTGATCTGTTGCAAAACTCAAGTAATCTATTTTCAAACTCCTAGCTTTATGTAATTTATTTTGAACTTACATCTTTATGTAATTTATTTTAAACTTAAAACTTTATGTAATTTATTTTAAACTTACTGTATATGTAATTTATCTTAAACCTATAGCTTTATGTGAACTGTTTTCGAATTTTTTATTCAATGTAATGTATTTAATTGTCAAACTTCCTACCAAATGTAATCAATTATCAAAATTTTTACCTATTGTAAATTTTTTATTATATAATCTATTGTAAAAATTTTATTGTGTAATGTATACAATTTTTGTTATATAATGTATTTGTAATTTTTTTTATGTGAACTGTTGTGAATTTCTAATCCTTTGAAACCTCTTCTAAAACTTTTATTATCATGACATCTGTTTTAAATATTTTAATCTTTTACAATCCGTTCTAAAGCTTTCACTTTTATGTAATCTATTGTAAAATTTCTGCGCTCATTTAATCTGTTGTAAACCTTCTAATATGTGAAACTGGCGTGATATTATCAAAGTGGCAAAAAATTTATCATTTTTTAGATACATTGAAAATATCCCTAAAAAAAAAGAGAAAGTGTACGCCCAGAAATTATGCTGAACATGAGTAATATTCAGAGCAGGCATCATATTCCCTAACTCCGCCCCTGCTGTTGGTGGGGAGCCAACCCTTTGCATGGCCTTCTCGTATTAAAATTTGCCCGAGGCATTGCCTTACAGATATAGAACCTATGAGATAAATGGAAAAAAAACCTTATCTCTGAGGAGTAATAACGAAAAAGGAGTTTTGGATCGGATGTAATAAATGATGCTCCATAACAAATTTTCATAATTTAATCTTAACAAAACCCCTTACTCTTTTAATTAACGGGACCCCCCGCTCTAGCATAAACATAGCAAGGGCTTATATTATCTTCTTGGTCATCAGTGATTTTGTTCACAGATTTTCCTTCTAAGCAGGCCTTCCATCCGATCAAGCCATCTCTTTTTCTTTTGACTCCATCGATCGGATAGGCAATCTCAACAACCATCTAGAGTTTAGTCTTTCGTTTCAACACCATTATCACGGTTTTCTTCCAAAGTTTTTCCTTCCTATGCATTTGGGAACTGGGAAAAGAAAAGGGCTGTGTGGTGGTCTACAGGCACGCTTCCTCCATTTGTCAGGCTAACTCTGTCGATAAACGCTATCGCGGTTCGTTCTTTCGATCCTAACCTCGAACGAATGGGAAGAAAGAAAGTATTTGAAATCCCGGTTCCCCTTTTGATTGCATTTGTTTTAAAGGACTTCACTTCCGTTCCGGTTTGCATATCTTTGCAAATTAAACTACGGAACCTGGCAACGAGCCTTTTTCAATTTAACTTGGCAACCTGGTAGTTAAGATCGCTGTATTTGTGAACATTGGGCAGAATTTGACACCCGGTTAGTTTGTTTGTGTATAAACGTATTGCGATTCGGTTAAGCTGGTTAGTTAAGCTTGGCTGAACTTAAACGCAATGTATTAAGCTAAGCTGCCTTATTGTATAGTTTTGAAAGACAAAAATACAAACAAGCAGAAGTATTATGAGGAAACAAATGTTAGTGTTTTCATATTTTTTAGTAGCTACTGAGTTGACAAATTTAGTTTATTAAAGGCCAGATTTAAATGCACTCGTAGAAAAAAAACTTTTTTGTGAGTTCGTGAAAAACTTTTGTGTGTGTGTGTGTGTGATTTGATGCGGGTACGAAACCATTAACTATATAAACCATTTATTTTTCAATTAAAAATGATTTTTATGAGGTTCTGAAGCTAGTTGGAATTTTCTATTCAATTTAATTGAAAGGGACATATAAATTAAGAAAAAAAATTTATCAACTTTTTTAGGCGTAGTAATAGTAACGCCAATGTTATGTCATGGTTAGATGGTGAAACGTTCGTAAAGAAAAGAAATGATTTTTGCCTCTGGTGGAACACGATCCCATATCCTTCTACTATCTGGGTGAGGTGCTCTTACTTACTGAGCTACAGACAACAAACACTCAATCTCTTACGAACGTATTTAAAGTGCATTTTCCGAAACCGGATATTTCGCCGAATGAGGCAGTACATGGACTGCTTTTTAAACCAAATTGCGAAGAGATCGGTATTAAATTCATCGAAAAGCCCTTGCAGCAGATGTATTTATACAAGTTAAAACTCTTCGTTTGCTGACACTCATCTGATAGAAAATGTTTTCGGAAAGGAGGAATGACGGTAAAGGTGGGCATTATCGTGAAGGAGTTTCTTGTTGGGAAATTTTTATCTGACTGTAAAACCGAGATGACTGTATCTGAAAGGTGTCCGTTATGAAGAGTTTCACTGTAATTTGAAACACAGTAACGCAAGCAAAAAATTACGAGACCACCGGTATACGAATCGAAACTTCATGGTATGTCCAGTGCTCAACCAACTGAGATATCTAAATCCTATTTAATACCGATAGGATGAGATGGACAAGGGTCTTCGCTACAAGCATACATCTCCATTGTATCTCCAACAATTACTTGACTTGCTCGTGTCGTCCTGGTATACCTTCCCTGCTAATACACCTTCCATGATACATCTTTCAAAATTTTGCCGAATCCATATCTAAGCTAATTCAATTTGTTTTGAATGCTGAAGGAGGTTTATACACTATTAGGTAGATGTACCTAACAAAGTGGCTTCTCGATGCATACTCTTTTGAAAAAAAACTGACTACGAAGAAATTATCTGTTTTTATTGAAATTGAATGTGCATCCAGCATTAGGCCGTAAGATCCATTAGTGGCAAGGAATTGCATATTGAATATTGAAATCAATAGTTGGTGATCCCATCCCTGGCAGAGATGCATGCTTCTAAACGTCTAAGTAAGGAGCGACATATTCTGCCAGGAATTCCTCACTTGTTGCTCCAAATCTGCAAACGGTATGGGGCTTTGTATTATCTTGTTGGATAAAGGCTCCAGGCTGTCGTGTCATGAAGAGTAACGCCAACGGTTGCAGATTTCATCAACATATCGTTGAGTTGTTAAAGTTGTATGCAGGATGACTAGGGGTGTCCTGCTGTCGTATGAGATAGCACCCCACACCATTACGCTAGGGGTAATGGCTGTGTACCTCTGTAAAACAAAGGGTGGTTGGGACCGCTGGCCCTGGCGCCTACACACATGGATCCGATGGTCATCTGCTCCAAGACTGAAGCGGGATTCATTGCTGAACACTATGCGATACTAATCTGCTGGCAGCCATGATGACCGGCTACGACACCACTCCAGACGACTCTGTCGATGGTGTGGGGTTAAAGGCAGACGTCTTAAAAGCCGCTGTGAGTGTAACCCCACTTCAGTAAAGCATCGTGAAAGGTGCCACGGATGGTACGAGACCGTAGCACGTTGGATGGCGGACAATGATGCCGTTGTGTCAGCTCGAACCTCTCGCACAACCAACCGATTTTGCCTCGCATTCCTGCACGTTGGCCTTCCAGAGCCTACATTCCACCAATGAGTTCCTGGCAGCAATCTTTGCTGAGAAATTTTAAGATGATCGGATTAGGTTGGTTTTTTTGTTTTTTGTTTAAAGAATGTATAATAAAAACTCGCATCATATCAAGTTTAAAGTAAAGCTATTTATGGAATAAACTACAGGGTATTACGATTACGTTCTATTTTTTTACTCTAATACTTATTAAGTTTTTAAATGAAATCATGCACAAAAATAACTTGGAAATCCACTGCGCAAAAATAAAATAAAATGAGATAATTGATGCCGACGGATGGTGGTGCTAGTTCAGAGGTTACGACTCGTGAGGCTTTTCATTCACGAAATATGTTCGCAAGAAGGCATATTCGTTTCTGCTGAAACGGTTGTCAATCATTCAATCACTTTTATAACTGTTTGATTTTGTGTGTATAGTCAACTCCCGATTAATCAAAATGACCCTCTACACACGTACACTCACTTATTATGAATGTTTTTAGTAAGCTCTCGGTCAATGTTTTCGGTAAAAACTCTCATAATTTTTTTCTAGTGTATTTCGACCTTATTCACGAAATTAATATAAATAGTAAGTACCGTATGCATGCATGTATGTATGTATGTATGTATGTATGTATGTATGTATGTATGTATGTATGCATGCATGCATGCATGCATGTGTGCGCTCATTTCCAGTGTGATGGTGAGTAAAAAATTATTTGCAGAATTTCCTACGTCAATCCAAATTAAGTCGTCTGACTATATTGTGCGTAGAAAAAGATGCACAATATAGCCACACAACTTAATTTGGATATATTGTGCGCAGAAAAAGATGCTCTAGATTAGTGTTTCTCAAACGCCGGGCCGCATCCCGCTACCGGGCCCCGGCATCAATTATGGCGGGCCGAGAGGTATTCTCATGGAATTTTTCATTTTAGTTTTCTAATCATTTTTCACGAATAGATATTTTAACGTCGAAATATTTTGAGGAAAAAAATATTCGCGAATGAACCGAGAAGGTCAGATCCAGAACGACTGAATAACATCTGTACAACAAATGCCAGTGATTGAGCAGTGTATTTATAAACATACGAGGGCGAATCAGAAAGTCTTTGCCCCTATTTTTTATTAGCCAAAATAAGGTACATACAGGTAATTACAAATATACGTACTATTCTACGTACCTTACACTATTTTTCCACATAGTCCCCACACCGGTTCACCGAAAACGTGGAAATCACTAGGGGGCGAGGTCCGGACTGTATGCAATCAGAACCGCCGACAAGCTCCGGTCATTTCACTGGGAGAGTCTGGACCACCCACCATACAGTCCGGACCTCGCCCCTAGTGATTTCCACGTTTTCGGTCCGCTGAAGAAGTTCCTGGCAGGACAGCGATTCACGTGCAACGATGAAGCCAAGACAGCAGTCCGACGGTGGTTCCACAGTCAGCCGGACGAATTCTACCACAGGGGCATCTCAAATTTAGTGCTGCGATGGGACAAATGTCTGAACCGGTGTGGGGACTATGTGGAAAAATAGTGTAAGGTACGTAGAATAGTACGTATATTTGTAATTACCTGTATGTACCTTATTTTGGCTAATAAAAAATAGGGGCAAAGACTTTCTGATTCGAGTGAGTGATCGAGAAAATTTTCGGACATCGATATCTTTTTGCATTCGAAAAAAGATATACCGCTTATTATGACCGGTTAGAAAAAGGGCCTGAAACTTATTACAATTATATGCGGTGCTTTCCTGTCCTTAAGAACCGAATGAAATAACATTCTTATTGCAAATGCTAGCGACCAAACATCAAGGAAATTTCTCAGCGAAGCACATATTAACAGAAAGGATAGAACCAATTACTCCTGGAAATACAGTGCCGCCAGCTCGGCCAACTTTTCCAAAATTTACACATGCAACACACACAACAGAAAGGGTGTATTTATATTCGTTATGATTATACTATAATTAATTATTGATTCTTATGATATTTTAATATATGAACTTTAAATAATGGGTAGGTGTTTACGCGTAAATTTGTTGGGGGCCCTAGTCTTGCGAAAAAGTATTCAACAAGCCCCGTGAAGATGATGCGAGAGATATTATGATAATAATATACCGCGAGATGGTATTAATGATAAGAAAATAGCTGATAATTTTTCTGAAATAAAGCAAGAAAAAAATAATTTTAATATAAATTGCATAATCTGTATAGTATCATAAATAGAAGTTTCATATTATCAATTATAATTTTTTAGTATTTTAAAGTAGATGGGTGTATTTTATTTAAAGTAAATCTTGATTCGTAATAAAGGATGGATTATAATAAAAAAAATTCCTTTTCCTTATTTAAAAGAAATAATTGCGCAAGCTTAATTTGCGCTACAAGGGGGCCTGAAGGAGCCACTCAAAACCTTAATTTGGCTCCAGCCATCAGTGGAACCTTGGAACATCGAAGTTCAATTAAGGGTAATTTCAACGCTTCTGGTGGTCGCTGATTATGTGTGTCAACCTGAAAAGGTCTATGGAGATTCGGAGGGGGTAATGAAAGCCTCTGCTATCTATAGCTGCCACTGTTAGTACTAAGTCACTAAGTGAGGGCATGCCTCCCTCCGATAAATGTCATGTGACGAATATAGGACAGAATGGGCAGAATAGCCATCCGAATAAACCATCCGATAATAACGAACATCAGTTCAGCAGAATTCCTGAACCATTGGTATCGTGATAAGAAATGGAGGAACTCCGTGTATTCAAACAATCTTAACTTCAGCTTCAGAGCGCTTTGGTTGTACTTGAGATGTTAATGAATTAGTCGTGGACTGTTAATTACTTCTCATTTCAAGCACCCTAATTACTGCCTGAAACTAGGAATAACTCAATGCATTGCATTGGAAATTTGCATGGGCAATTGCAACCGTAATTTACTGGGAAGTATTTACGCAACTATTAAAATGTGTATGGATCGAGTTTTCCAGGAAATTACTTCTCACATAAATAAAAAGTTAAATGATAAGCATTTTAACTTGCTTTTCAGTAAAATCATCAATAATTTAAGTTATAGATTGAATGTGAAATCTAGTTCAAATTCCGAATTCAAGTTCTGAACTAAAATGCTAATCAGTCTGGGTCATAAAGGTCATAGGTGTAGGCAGAAGGTTCGTAAGGATGGGGGTTATAAGCTCAATGTGAGGGGTTACAGAGCTACAACTCATATATTCCTATGTTAAATATACAAAATTTCATTGAAATGGGGGTTACAACCCCCAAAACCACCCCTGGTTACGCCTATAATAGAGGTAAGGTGTTTGTTTACCGTATGAAAAATTCTGCTTTGAATCCTGCTAGTATATAGTGCTTGTCGTTTCTCATACCGATCCGTACTTTGGAGTTTGATACAGTAAATGTTTGGAATCCTATAAAACTGTTTCAGACCGTCATTAAATGGTATGTGCAATGGTGTCTGCACAAAAACCTCCGTCTCGGTCACTCTCTCTCTTTTGCCTTTACTACTCAATAAGTAATTCCTCAGTTTCGCTTTGAATGAACTGAAGTTGTTCATTATCTTATATTCATCTAGTGGTGAATCCCAGAATTTCACTCCCTTGAAACATATGTTGCATCGGTTTAATTCAATTCTAATTTTCGATAAACTTCATCTTCTATCTTCTCTTAATCTAATCTCTCTACCTGACTTCGTTGTATGGTAATAATTTCTGCATATTTTTGTTTTACCATTCTGTCATCTGAATCTCTAAATGCCATATCTACACACAGCATGAAACCATCTTGAAGGATAATATAATCTCACCAGACTGTGATGAATCAATTTACTGTTTTCCAATGTACTACTACTAATGTTCTACTTGCCTATTTCATCTTAGAAAACAAATCTCTTAAGTGAAATAAAACGGCTCTTGGCTTCTATATACTACCTAGTATCAACGTGAGTATCTATACTTAATATACGAATGTGAAATTGAGGTTTCTAATCTCTTCGATATTGGTCAGAAAACTGTATTTTTCTCAAATAATCGCAATACAGCTGAAGAAATTCTGGGCTCTTTTTGATCCTTTCCCACTTTTATACTACTTAAATTTTATTTTGTTCCTAGGACCCTGTTCCTAATGTTTAGGCAATCGACTGAAATTCTCCTGAAAAAAATCTGATGCCACTGGGATCATAGCCAAGATTCTGAAGTGTCCATCATGGACAGCACGAGAAATCGTTGTCAGCTGTTGCTGTACAAGGATAAGATGGTGGACGAGTTCTTCCTATGAATGTTTCATACACATTGATCGCGTAAACAGACATCTCATGAATACGTTGCTCCGAGTTCCAACAAGGGTCTAAAGCAATTCTGTAAAAAACATCTGTATCTACAAAGGAATATATTAAAGTTGAAGATTTTGCAGAAATCTATCTGGATCGAAGGATGGTAAAGCTTGAAGTCGTTAGAACAAACGCTGACATATTTTTATTCCAAATTTTCGTTATAATTTAATAACATCGTTCTAATAAAAAAAACAGGATAGAAGAAAAGCCAAAGGCGCCTTACTTTTCAAAACAACAAAATATTTGGAACACACAATAACTAAGAATAAGAAACAAACAAAACAATTAACAATTTTGAAAATACCGTTTCCGGTGCCATTTCATACATGCCAAACATGTAAGAGGACTAACGTAATAAAGAATAAAAATTTAAATTTCTTTAACCCTCTGACTGCTCAATTTTTTTTATCAAAATCGCTTCAAAAACTGCATATTTCTTTTTATTCAATATTTCAAATCTACATGTAATTGAGAGTTAAAATATGTAGCACATTTTTGTAACCAAAGATGATGAGAGATGAAAGATGGAAAAATTTCATACCCGCGAAAATCGCTTGAAAAGAAAATCTTGTTACTTTCATGTTGCCCGTGGAAATCGCGGGATAAGCAGTTAGAGGGTTAAAATAACTGACTGCGCCTTCGTATATTATTGAACATGCAATGACCAAAAAAATATTATAAGCATAGAACTGTGGAGTATTTCTTGTAGAAAACAATTAACTAAGTAAAATACGACAGAAATCGGTATCCGTGGACCGATAAAAGAATAATTCCAGAAATAAAAGGCTCGAGAGCTTCAAGTTCTGCGCCATTCTAAATAATATGGTGAAACTTTTCTACACCTTATGCGATTGTACATGACTCATCCCTTTTTCCCTCTGTGCCTCTTATAGCCTTCATGACTGGAATCCAGTTAGCCTCTAATGTTTCGTTGTCAGAATTCTTTAAAGTGTTACCGCCATGTTGTTGCCAAAGTAACTCTTAATTTTGTTTAATAATGGCGTTGAATTTAAAAATGATGAGGCTAGGGTATTATTTAAGAAATAAATGTTAAACTGTAGCGAAAAATGTATTTAAACGGCGTATGTACAAGAAAAATTCCATTTTTTTATCTTCTCTTGAGAGTTGAGATGAAACGCCAGAATCCCATTAATTTGAAAAAAAATGTATACACACAAGTATATATAATGTATTTTATTGTTATTAAATAGCAGTAATGTCTTGTTGCGTGCATAATTTATCAATTAAAATTTATCACAAGTATTAAATAGAAATTCACTGCGTTGGCGTGTCCAGTCTCTAATTAGGTGGTTGTCCCCAATTGCGTAAGCCAATTAATTATATCACCATCTGGACAGTTTAGGATCTGTTTAAATTAAATTAATTTAAATGAATTTAACTGTTTGCTTTATGCTAGAAAGAAAGTTCTGGAATAATAATAGAACTTACTGGTTCGACTATCAACAACTAAAAGGTACAACAAGGTGATAAGAAATGCACAGTACTGTTATGATATACTGTACATTTATAGTATACTACATAATATACTGTACAATATACCATATAGTTCGCGATAACTAAATTTTACAAAATGCTATATCAAATCTTCGAACGAAAAATGAAAAACTTTTCATGTCAAAGAACGTTTAACAACGCTTTTAGAAGTAGGTTAATAATATTTATCCGCAGGTACATTATATACTTGCTAATACTCTTCGCTAGCGTTAGGAGAACCTTACTTTTTTTGTTATTAAGCCGACCATCGCTACCTGTTTTAAGCACACTTAAATTTACGCAACGCACTACTTAGAAATTATATATGGCGTAATATATCACAACAAATTATCGCAATTTTCAGTTATCGCGGTTAATACAGTTCTAATGATGGTGCTGATTGATAGATAGATAGATAGATAGATAGATAGATAGATAGATAGATAGATAGATAGATAGATAGATAGATAGATAGATAGATAGATAGATAGATGGATGGATGGATGGATGGATAGATAATAGATAGATAGATAGATAGATAGATAGATAGATAGATAGATAGATAGATAGATAGATAGATAGATAGATAGATAGATAGATAGATAGATAGATAGATAGATAGATAGATAGATAGATAGATAGATAGATAGATAGATAGATAGATAGATAGATAAATAGATAGATAGAGTGGGAGGGAGAGAGAGAGAGAGATAGATAGATAGATAGATAGATAGATAGATAGATAGATAGATAGATAGATAGATAGATAGATAGATAGATAGATAGATAGATAGACAGACAGACAGACAGATAGATAGATAGATAGATAGATAGATAGATAGATAGATAGATAGATAGATAGATAGATAGATAGATAGATAGATAGATAGATAGATAGATGTTTGTGATTACTTTTTCTATATATTTTAAGCATATTGGGGGGTTTGGGGGTATGGCAATTTCCATTAATTACAGCGTCATTACTTCCAAAAGACTTGCTTCATTACTTCTTTATGACTTGACAATCTTACAGATCATTTGAAAGTATCATTTTGAACGATCTGTGATGTTGAAAGTGATGAAGGAGTAATGAAGAAAGACTTTTGGGGGTAATGCCATTATTATTGATCGCGTAAGGTCCACTTTGGAGATGTGCTACTTTATGGGATTAAGATCGATACAAGTATGTGTGTGAACAAAAGATAACCAACATGCAGTATTGGCTATTATCTGTGGTACCGCAGTTCGGCTTTAAACTTATCACCCGCCAACATAAGGGTGACTCTTGTACTATCTTCATCTGTAATTGGATTTTCCTTCCTTCCTTCCTTCATTCATTCATTCATATATAAATATTAGTCTCAGTCAACCACACAGTTTAATGTTCTGTTGCATTCCGACCTTTCGGTATTAAGAAAGCGGCCACGCTATTAAATTTTCATTCATTTTCAATTTCATCATTACCATTCCCAATTAGCGATACGCTTTAATTATCTCTCATTATCTGGTTGCATAAATAAGATATTGCCATCATTATAATCTAATTTCTTCCACCCCTTTTGTATGGCTTAATTTTAATATTTCAACCGGAAAATTCGAAAAAGAAAATTGCTCCCAGTTTATAAACTCTCCCACCCATCCACATTTATAATAAGTCGTTTTGTTTTGATTATTCTACAACAAGAATGAAATTTTCCATGGCATGTGTTTTTACAGTTTATGTTCATCATATTTCTCCGGAGAAGTAAAAGGGAAGCCTTAAAAAATAAACATCTAACATGGAAAACAGACAAACGAAATATTTCACTGTGCTCTCTGAAATATAAGCTGCCTGCTTCGAAAAATTCCATTTTTAAAAAAACATCTTACATAGAAAATTAAATTTGGACGTATTAAATTATAAAAATGTAGAGTGTAAGTAATACTACATATAGAGAAATCCTCTTATTCTTATTAAAATAAAAATTTCTAAGATTTTTCTTTCTTTCTTACTTTCAGGGCAGAACCACCTTTTTTTCCATAAAACTGAGTTAAACCTTATTCGTAGGAAAATTAGATTTTCAGAAATTTAAACAATTCTTGTTGGGGCAAAGATTTTCATTTTATATTGAGCTTATTTTATCAAGGACGCATTATTTTTCCAAAAACAAGACTTTTGATGGAAAATTTTTTTAAAATTTATTATATTATACAAACTTAAAAAAGTTACATTTTTTCTCAGACGCATAGTGAACTCAAAATTATGATGCAGTCAAACCTCGTTAAAACGAACACGCTTAAGACGAATTACTTTTAATATGAACCATTTTCTGAAGTCCCGTCAAATTGTATAGGAATTCCCATATTATTTTTCCCTTTAACACGAAAACGTTTAAAACGAAATACCGTTTACAACGAACTGGTGATAATCAATAGTCCTAGGGAAAATTTTCTCCGCTTAATACGAACACAACGCGCTTTATAAAATCATAATTTCTCATTTATAATTTTATCAGGCTATAGTTACAGGCTAAACATGCGGGAGTGGTAAATTTTATATACACTTGCATAACAAACATTTCCTGTTGGTGTTTACATGCAATAGGAACTGAAAAACATTTTATGTTATTTTTATAGTTTTTGCAAGAATATTCGCGTTTACGATTTTTTCAAAAAAAATTTCTGCTAACTGATTTCAGTGGCATAGCAAGTGAAAAATTGTGCGGGGGAGCTCAGGTGACTTTAAAGGAGATAATTTGGTACGGCGTTAAAGAGAGGGATTCATCTTACAAGGAGAACCCACAGTGAGTGCCCCGCCGATTTTGATGAAAGTAGAGCCAAAATAAGGAAACGTGTCCCACTATACGTCTCCCACCATTCGTTCCAACGCGGCTTATTTTCGGAGATATGAATTTTTAAAGATTTTGCATTCGATATATTAGTTTAAAATACGACATCCTCCCCAAGCCAATCGGTAGCCTAGTTGGTAAGTTACCGGCCTAGCGCTTCGTGTTTTTGCGTTCGATGCCCGTGGAAATCGGTTGTTAATATATATCCTTTTTACATGTTCATTTATGTATTTTTATTAGTAAAAATACTTTGCTTACAATCGGATTTTGTTCATAAACTTACTTTAATAAAATTCATATTTATGTAATTAAGTTAATTGTACGCTTATTGGCAGTGATAATTTCTACTCGAATTTTAATTGCTGATTATTAAAAAGTTGAAAAGTAGAAAAAGTTTTGTTGGTGTAGCACTCCAATTCATTTATAAAATGCTCACGTTGTAGAATTTTTTTATGTTTTTATTGTTTTTATGATAATTATCATCCAAAATTGTGTACCAGTATACAATTCCGACACCTCCGATAGTGATACACAAAAAATATGTTCACGTCAGTCAGTTTTAAAATAAAATTGATTGCATTTTATAAAATAAAATGTTTCTATATAAATAAAATGCACATAAATGAGATACACATAAAATGTTTATATGTTATAAAATAAAATATTACATACTAAAAATACATTTTTCAATAGATAAATATATTTAAAAAAATATTAGGCGTAATAGATGCTAATAGTGGATGACTGCAAAGGCTAATAATGACAAAATAAGACGAATTAACGCAGTTTTCTTTTTTATTTAATGGAATTGTTAAAAGTTTTCAGAAAAAAATCTTTCCATCCTTAAATAAAACAAAACTGCGTTATTGGTGTAATTTCATCCCTTCACAGGTTGACAATGAGTACGCAAATTTTATAAAAGTTATATTCACATAAAAACTTACAGCTAACTCCTAAACTTTTTGTACCTTTACAACTCTTCAATTAAATGTTAAAATTCGTGTAAAAATTATAACTGCGAAAAATAGTATCACAGAATTAAATATGTAAATATGAATTTTATTAAAGTAAGTTTATGAGCAAAATTCGATTGTAAGCAAAGTATTTTTACTAATAAAAATACATAAGCAAACATATAAAAAGGATACATATTAAAAAAAAGTGATCGATTTCCGCGGGCATCGAACGCAAAAACACGAAGCGCTAGGCCGGTAACTTACCAACTAAGCTACCGATTGCCGCACAAAGGATGTCGTATTTTAAGCTCATATGTTGGATGCAAAATCTTTAAATTTTTAAAAATTAATATCTCCGAAAATATGCCGCATTGGCGCGAATGCCCAGACACGTATTTCACCTATTTTGGCTCTACTTCCATCAAAAAAAATTCGTCCAAAATCGGCGGGGCACTGATTTTAGGTTCCCCTTGCCAGTGTGATGAAATGAGCAAACTTGTTTGTTCACAAGTAACCAAACTAATCGAATCACCGAATAAAAAAGCAATGAGTATAAAATGAAAATATAAGTCCATAACCAGAACTCGACAAGTTATTAGCCCTGCGGTGGCGCAGTGTGGTAACGCCTTCTCCAAGTGCGCCGCTAATCCGGGTTCGACTCCCAGCAGTGTAAAGAACGCTTACTCAGAGATCTCATAAAGATCACACTACTCACTGTGGTCCAGGGTTTGGTTCCCTAGACCATAAGAGGTTCAGATTCCTCGGAAAACAGTAGGTCCCGGCGCAGCATGACCACTGTAGTCTTTGAGCCGTAAAACCAAAAAGAAAGCGAAAAAACGACATGTTACTGCGAACTATACTCGCCAAACAAAAACGGTACTTGCTCTCCTCAATAAGGACCTAGTGGGAAAAGAAAATTTGTTACTCGGCAACCGCAAAATCCAGTCACTAATGGCGACCAGGAGAGCTGATTTGTCGAGCCCTATTCAAAACCATACTCGCCCGATAGGAAAGATACTCGCCCGTCTGGATAAAAAAACCTAGGAATCTAGTAGGAGAATATTTCTTACTCGCCAACTACAAAATTTAGTCGCTAATGGCGACCAGGAGAACTGATTTGTCCAGCCCTGTTCATAACATTAAACTCGACAAATCAAGGCGAACCATACTCGCTAGACAAGAACGGTGCTCTCACGCCTCAATAAGAAAACCCAGGAACTTAGTAGGAAAAAAATATTTCTTAATCGCCAACTGCAGAATCTGGTCACTACTGGTGACAAGGCGAGCTGATTTGTCGAGCCCTATTCATAACCATCAAAATCGACAAATCACGGCAAACCATACTCGCCAGATAGGAAAGTTACTCGCCCATCTCGATAAAAAAAAACCTAGGAACCTAGTAGGAAAAGAAGATTTCTTACTCGCCAACTAATTCAGTCGCTAATGGCGACTGGGTGAACTGATTGGTCGAGCCTCATCCATAACTATGAAACTCGACCTGCCTCTATGTAATTTCTTTTGGAAGAGAGCCTCGTTGCCCCAAAGCTGATGTTCTTTTCCGTTCGCAACGCATTATGAATTGAATTCTCCACCTTATCAATAGAAATTAATTGTTCATAGTAACTTTAGACGAAAATGTGCTATTTAACTATCATAGCAACAAGTCCTTACCAACAAGAAAAACCTATGTGCTTATAAACAAGAAAAATACGTAGTTGAATCCGAATGAGCTGCTCTATCTATCCCTATATCTGTATGAAAAATAAATCTTATTTCGGATCAGAAGTTTTATAACAGGATATGATTATGATTTGAAAACTCTATTAAAAATGGATTGACAATAGTGCAGGATGCTGATGATAATGATGATGTTCCTACTGCTGATTATTATGAATGAAATGATGGTGATAATTGGGACTCGTTTGTAAAAATAACTGATGCAATTATAATTTTAATTACCGTGCTTTAGAAACTGGAACCAAATCCTAAAATTTCCGGAATATTTCGTAAAGTAAATAACGCTAATTATTCAAACATGTACTACCATCCAGCTTTAAATTTCAGGAGTTTGATTTATGCGCCTGTCCATCCCATTCCCAAAGCTTTCGCAAACTGAGCCCGGATTGCGGCACCTTCCTTTTATTAAATTGCCGTAAGCCATCTCCGTCGACAGAGAACCGAACCGGATTCGAGAATTGTATCCGGGATCTTCCAAACCCGATTTAACCTGCAGGGTTTAGGGAAATTAGTAGCATGATTTATACGACATCACCCGGAAAACCTGGAAAAGTTAACCTAACAAATTGAATATTAGTGATAGCCGTGGACGCTTTTACCGTCCGGGATTATTGGTAAATCATTAACAGAGTATAGTTCTCGAGATAAGGAAATTTCAAATGAAATGAATGGCCGTCTTGATAAGATTAAAATATTTTTAATTATCTTTCCTTTGTTCAACTCGCGTTCTTCCTATTCTAAATGCATATCTCTTTACCTAGCTATTTGCTGATAAGATAAGTAAAGGAAAAGCTGAATAAATTGAAATAGTGAAGCCCATAAAGTAATTGCATCTACGTGGTTGTATTTACGCCTATGTAAGAGAATAGTATCTAAATAATTGCTATGTCTATACTTTTACGTTTACGTTATTACGTCTATCTTATTCTAACGAAGTCCAAGCGTAGTATATACTGGAATTTCATATATTCACGTAATTTTATTCAATAACTGAATAATGATTAATGTAGTAATTTTATCGTAGCGCGAATTTCCACGAATTTCAAAGGTTTTTTTTTAAATATTTCGCATGTTTTAGATTTTTTTTAGTGGCCTAGCGTTACTGCGAAAGTGAGCCAACTTCGATCGTTTACCATGAACCACTCGAATAAAAAAAATCACATTTCATGCATATTTCATTCATAGATGATGATGATGATGATGATGCGTTCATGCATGTATGTATGTGTGTGCGTGCGTGCGTGCGTGCGTGTGTGTGTGTGTGTGCGTAAGAATTGTGGCTTTTTTATTCAAGTGGTCATGATGAACAATAGATGTTCAGTTTTGAAGTCATACTACTCCACTGGAAAAATCTAAAATGAGCGAAATTGCTAAAAAATTCAGAAGTTTGCAGAAATTTGCGTCGCTATAAGATTTCTACCTTAATCATTATCCATTTATTGATAATAAAATCAGGGACGAAAAAATATAATGACCTTCCGAAAACCTCATATAATGCATATACATATATATGAATGGGATAAAACACTAGCGTATGGGCAGGTGAGGTTGGTGAAATCATAGCTTCCCATTAGGACGAAAATTTTTACACATATGAATTTGCAGAATTGTATCTCTATCCTCCTCTTAGGAACTTTCTGCTCTCACTAATAAGTTAATATTCTTGCATGTGTTGCTGAAAACACGTTAAAAAGATACAAAGAGATTTGACGTGAAGTATGATATACCCTTGATGTATTTATTCAAACTGCTACAAAACTATTGTTCCGTATAACACTAGACATAAAATCTCTTGAAAGATTAAAAAACGGCTGTCTTGAAATCCTTTGAAGTGTTTCAGAGCATTTATCTCGTCTTAGATAGCTTAAAGGAGCCCTGTCTTGAAACTCTGAAGATGTGAAGGTAAAAAGAAATTATTTTACAACTTTGAATATACAAATGCGAGTGATAAGAAATAAATGATTGATTCTTAAATTTATGTGTAGAAATTATAGATAGAGTGCAATCTGTAAAAATTATGTATAGAGTAATCACAACAAATTATTATAGTTGGAAAAATCCAGCACGTCATCTAATAGCTATTTAGGCGGCCATATGTACCATCATCAACACTAGACATTTGGGGGATATACACTATCCCGTGTCAGTATGAAATAATATACATTGGTCAACCACTTTGAGCCCTTCATGTTATGATTAAAAAATGTATGTGCGGAAATAAGAATTCCATAAATCTGCTTTGGCTAAACGTTCATGGGAAGCTGGACACAAATCCTTGTTTTCCAAAGCACAACTATTCGAAAAAATGTTTTCAACAGTAGATTTAAACTTTGGTGAGCCTTCCACAATCCTTCCAATGCCGATATCACAATTGATGACCAGCTACCTGTCGAAACTGTTTCACCTATTCGGAGAAACATCATTCACACAAAACGAAACACCGCTGCGAAAATACAGATTTCTTCTATCTCTCAATCACCGAATTTGTGATTGGCGAAATGGCATCATTGGCTGGCATCTTCTGTAAATACAGTCGATACGGTTCTGATGATGACGGCTCATGCCACCGAAATACCTCTTAACATATTAAAAAGCTTTAATTTCGATAACTTCTAACGATTACTCTATAAATTATTGTATAAATATAATAAATAATTAAAAATAAAATAATTAAATACAAAGTAACAGCGAATCAGGATCATATGGACTAAAATAACAAACTGATTAGTGAATATAGTTCGTTAGAGTAATTCGCTCAGCATATTCGACTATGTGGTTGTATTAGATGATAATAATCGCAAAGAAACGTCATTCTTTTCTTTGCGGGTATTTAACCATCTGGTAAATGCATGCATTTAATACTCCGACAACGTCTTATCATGTAACTAAAAATACATGTCAAATGAGAATGCCTCGGATTTATAGCAGAAAGGGGGAAATATCCCTGTTTGTCCCCTTCTCTCATCGCCCGGGATATTAAATTTTTTACAATTTCATTGCATTGCGCATTTTGGTTGACGTCATTTTCTGTCAATTTTATTCAAATGTGCAATTTTTTTGTAAAAAAATAAATAAGAAGAAAAAAGTATCACAGATCTGATATTTTTATTAAAATGTTTTACGACGTCTCAGGTAATCACTTTCTAATGGTTGTTGCTGAAAGAAAATTTCGTTTTCGGATATAAAAGGTGTTATCCTCTGTCACATCAAATTCAGTTTAGCATCAAACTTTGCATAAAAAGATAAGAAAGCGATGAAAAAGGGGAAAAAAGAAATAGCAAAGAAGGAAAATTAAAGAAGCAATGTCACGTTTTATTGCATTATCTTTGAAGCAAATATGAGAAAATGTCGTTAAAAAATACAATGCCACACACGCAAAATAAATGTAATCGATTTCTGTGGGACATTTTACCATGTCAGCAAAACCACATTTTACATCGGGACCATCTTACAATGCCCCACAGAAATCGAATAAATTTTACATGTATAATATAAAATATAAATACAAAATGGAATATATAATTATTTAAGCAAATATAGAGAAAATGTCTTTAGATAATACAATATCAAACACGAAAATAAAATTTAATCGATTCCTGTGAGCCATTTTAGAGTGGGACCATTGTAAAATGTCCCACTCTAAAATGGCTCACAGGAATCGACCATTGTAAAATGTCCCACAGAAATATATATACTATGAAAATCGTTTATAACGACGCCGGTTATAACGACCAACCGCATATAATGATGGAATTTTTACAAGAAGTTTGGTTTGCTATTCTACTCCATACTAAATACAGTAGAACCTCCATATAACGTACTTCCGTATAGCGAAATTCTCTATGTAGCGAAGTTTTGATAAATCCCCGTGATCGTTACATATGAAAGTGTTTCTATATAACGAAATAAATTTCTATATAACGAAATTTTTAACGACCAAAACAGAAAATTAAGTGGTCACGTCAGCTACATTGGGTTCCCTAATACCGTTGGAATACAATACCATTTTAAGGTAAGTGGCAAACAAGGAAAATGTGGCAAGTCTTAGGGACTTTAAAAACTTCCTAATATTTTTTTCTAAGCACACACGCACACCTGTGTCTGGTTGCCCCATACAGTGCAAAGCTGCTAGGCTAGAAACAGGCCCTAATTGTCCTTGAATACACTGTATTGTTTGAATAGTAGTACTTGTTGCCCTTTTTTGCTCGGTTGATTACCAGAAATCCAGACCTTGCAAATTTCCCACAGGGGTGTAACACTTTTATGATGAATCAACACCGCCATTTGTTGTGCAGCAGGATGTTAGAAATTTTTCTACAAAAGCATGAATGTGTATGAAAGAAGCATTAAATACATTTTCATTTTAAGGTAAGAATTGTTCGACTCATTTATTTATACGCATGGATAATTCGTACTTAAAAACATTTATTTTTAAATGGTTGAATGTTATATGTGAGAAACAGTCGTTAACTGAAAAATGGGATTTTAATTGTGGTATGATATTACCCTGCCCTGGTTCATGAATACATCGTTTCCACATAGCGAATTTCCTATATAACGAATTTTTTTTTATGGAACCGTCGATTTCATTATATGGAGATTCTACAGTATATCGGCTATAACGACATCGTATATAATGACGAAACCTGCTATAACGACGGTGATTTTGTAGTCTACGTAGATTCTAAATAGGGAAATTCGTATCGGATATAACGACGTGACTTGACAGTCATAAGTCGGAACAATGTGGGTTAGTTATCAAAATTTAAGCGTTATTTTAATCTTGTTTATTTACTTTGTAAATAAAGTCCGAGAAGCTTTTAGTCAAAGTTTTCAGTCTCGTAGTTTTTAGTCTTAGATTTTAGTCTCGGACAAGTCTCTTGTCCGAGAAGTTTTTATTACTGCTAAATCAGAACATTAAAGATAATGAACCCTATGATTCAAGATAATGAACATTAAAGATAATATAGATAACAAACACAAAAAACACGTGATTTATTAATTGAATATCACGAGGGTTATATTCTTTAGGAGTCCATTCTATTTTTTCAGCGTAGGGCCCATAAAACTCTTAAACCGGCACTGTTCGGAAGTCATTAGTATAATATAATAAATATTATTATATTTATTATATTATAATAAATATTATTCATTAGATTTACTTTCTTCATTATATACCTTAACGTTTTCTAGAATTTTTCAATTTAAAAAAAAAAAGTGTTATGTATTTAGTGTGGCTATAAATATAATTTAATATAGACGGAAATTAAATTCATTATAATTAAATATATTTTTATTTAATTTTGAAACCAAATAGTTTAATACTTTTTACTATCAAAATAATTTATAAAACTCTAAAAGTGTATTATACTATAGGCTACTATGATTTTAAAAATATATCGTTTATAACGACCAAATTTGCGCGGTCCCTTGAAGGTCGTTATAACCAATTTAATATAGTATATATATATTTTTTTAGAAATTTCGATAAAAGTAATATAAACTATTTTAGGCATGGCTCGGGAAATCTTAGTAAAACTCAAAGTGTAAATTGATGACTATCAAAAGATTTATATATAATTGGGCTAAAACTACAAAAGCTTTTATATAAAGTTATAGGTCAACTATAAAAGATTATCATATAGATTAGATTAGCTGTTTTAAGCAAGTATTCATATGGGATCAAGTTAATTGTGAAATTGTTCATATAGGATGAAGTTAATTGTGAAATTGTTCATATAGGATGAAGTTAATTGTGAAATTGTTCATATAGGATGAAGTTAATTGTGAAATTGTTCATATAGGATGAAGTTAATTGTGAAATTATTCAAATAGGATGAAGTTAATTGTGAAATTGTTCATATAGGATGAAGTTAATTGTGAAATTATTCATATAGGATGAAGTTAACTATAAAATTATTCATCTAGGATCAGTTTAGATGTGAAAATATTCATATAAGGTTAAATTAACTGTAAAAAAATATTGTAATTATTCAAGAAATGAGAGAGAGAGAGAGAGAATGAATTGGTAAATATAATTTCTATAATTTCTTCTTTGTTGTTTTTATATGAAAAGAATGATGTTTTATTTCAGGAAAATGTGTTTTCTTTTCCGTGCCTTAGTTCTTTGACTATACAGTGTCCGGCAGTCAAACTATCAGATTAATATAATTATCTAATTTAGTTAAATAATTAATTAATATTGGTTAAATTAAGTAATTATCTGTAGTTCATCAAGGGACGCCATAGTAGTTAACTTACATCGCTCCAGCACGCAACCAGCTCAGAGCAGTCACCCTCCGCAAACTGGCCGCGCTCCATGGTGCTTTGCTTTGATGATATTACAGGAAACGTTGTCTCCAACAATGAACGGTCATGGTCAACAACATATTATTAATGTTAGTTTATTTTGATTTTTCCGACCCGCATAATAAGTTCAACTAACTAAATAAGAGCCGCATATTAAAGTGGAAATAAAATTTCGTCTGTCTAAAGCTAAGACATCGTATTTGCTTTCTGTGTATACTTTTAAATGGAAAGTCCTACGGAAGAAGAAAAAATTATAAAGAAAGCGTGCTTCTTTAGTATCGTTTAAACACCCCAGTAATTCAAAACGTTGTTTTTGCAATGCAATTAAAGAGATTAATTGAGATTAATTTGTTTTTCGAAGCGTTAAGACACTTTGGTCTTGTCCAAAAGCCATTAGCATTTTATATCTTTATTTCATGCCACTTTTTTCCAAACTAAGATGGTTTTATTTTTTGTTTTAACGTTGTTCGCACTTTAAAGGTTGCAGAGATAAGATGATCAAAACAGGGTTGTAAAATTTGGTTATTTATCGCCAATGGTGCGTCATCTAATGGATCCTTCGATACTAAATATAATTTTTTACATAATTTGCTTCGAGAATTGATGATATTTTCACACAGAAAGAATCTTTTCACCTTTTTAAAGTTGAATCTAAGAGCCTAGACATCAATATCCTTAAGAGTGTTTGCTGACTCTCTTACCAATTTTAGTAAGCACTTATTTAGTCGCGCTTAGTAAGTTATGAAGCTCTGTTAAGCATTGTTAAGCTCTTGTTGTAAGCGCATTTACTTTGATTTACTGCAATATTATTAGTTTCAGTTAGAATCTGGTTGTTTGATTAAGGTTTGCTTTTGTTCAAACAGAGTCAGATTACTGCTGATTAAAAATCAGCAGTAATCTGACTCTGTTGTAATTGATGATTACTGCTGATTAACAATCAGCAGTATTCAGCAATTCCGGCCGAACTTTGAAATGTACATAAACACTGGCAATTCTCACCCTTATATAATTTTTCCATATCAGTTTCTCAGCGTTTTTTCTAGAAATATTTCTACTGACAAACACTTAGTGGAGGAAAGTTTCTAATTGAGAGAAACTTAATCGAAAAGTCTTTTAATTAAGAAAAACACTGAGAGATGTTCGGTTGAAAAAACTTTCAACTGTGAGAGAAGCTTAGTTAGAAAGAGTTTCCAATAGCTTTTCCTAATTTTCATATAGCTTTTAAATAATTATCAATCAATATAATTAATATTAAATTTTGTAAACAGTGATGTAAATTATTATAAATAAACGCTTATTCTTCTCCAGAAACCGTGTACAAAAGACTTTTAGATATCAAATGTATCGATTTTAACAAGACTTTTATGAAAAGGAATGTGTGTCATGGTGCATTTAATCCTAGAATTAATGGGCAACTCGGTTCCATTTTCATTCCCAGTTCACAATTCAAAATATGTATAATAAAATTCGATTATAAAGAAATTCAAGGAGCTTTCGAAATATGAACTCTATAAAAGATAAATAATTTTAAAATATGCTGGTAAACAGCATTCAATTTCGAAAAAGGCGTTTTTAGTACGTTTGTATATATGCCCCTTTGTTTTAATATCTTCTCAAATTTGAAGAAATTTACAAACAAATGCAATGAGAAATATAAGATTTAAATATGACAAAGTAAAGAATTTTAAAATAACAAAAAATTTCATTAGCATCAAATTTTATGCGAAAACATCATTAATTTTACCTTGTGCGTTTTGACATGATATTCGTGTTTTCGAAAATTCTTGGGAACTAAAACTAAAATAAAATCATTCCTACGAAACTGACGAAGGGATTTCAAAATTTGGATGTAACAAGACAGTTTGCGGATATAAGTTTGAAGTAATGAAGTAATTTTTCTAGTTGAAATAATATTTTATTAATAATTTAAATATTTAAGTTAATTCATTAATTCGACAAAATATGGTTAAATTACAATGCAACGTTAAAAGAATTTATTACGCTTTTTTTTTTATCGGAGCCTTCGTGTTACATGTGCACATGTCAAAGATAAATCGAAGACTGATTTGATTTTAGAATTCGGAAAACAATTGCACGTACTGTTGCCAAATATAAAGAATGAAATCGTAATTATACAATATATGTTGCCAGATACGGAAGTCGAAATTATGTATATATAGAAAACATCACATAAAAGGAAACAATTTGGCATTTTGCCAATTTTAGAAATTGAACTTATTTTAAGTTTGTTTTCTTGCGTTTCTAAGTGGCAACAGTTAAGAAAGCCTGCAAAATGAACTAGCATTTCTATTGTGGTAGCCGACAAGTTCTCCTATCTATTAATAACAATAATAATTATATTAGAAGCATCTGAGGTGTTAAAAATTTCCAATCTCTCTTATCAATACAATCGATGTGTGAAAATCGCAGAAATTAATTCTATACCATTCCCGGAAGTAGATTAAACGCTTTTAATTCATGAAACGCTTATGATGGAAAATATGTTACGCGTTATTAACTAACTTCAACTCAATCAAATAATACGTACATCGGCACAATTTGCATTATACAAACAGAAGCAATTTAAATTAGTTATCACAAAAGTGTAGTTCGTTGTTCTGAAGGTTTCTTGTGTCTCTACATCTGTAGGAACTGCATCTGTAGGAACTACACCTGTAGCTTGAAGTACTCTTGAACTAGCAAGTTTGCTGTTATTAGAGTTATTATATTCATTCCATAGTCGTAGTCTGTTGTTATTACCATAACGACAGAAGATAATTGTTTCTGTAATTGATTTGTAATGGCGTCCAAATTACGGAACACCAATGAATAGGCCCTCGCTGAATATAAAGCACAAATAATTGTTCAAGTTCGTGTTAGCTTAGTCTCGCTCAACGTTGATTATTACTAATTAATTTATAATTATTAATTAATTAATACAAGTGCAATACAATCAAAGATATAAATGTTATGCAGAAATCTGATGTTGATTCTGGTGAGAATTAATTGTATACGACCTGTATACTCTAAAAGAGGAAATAGAGAGATTTTTCAAACAACGTATTTGAGGTTCAGTCATTTGAAATACACTTTAAAATTCAGTTTAAATTAATTGGAAAGGACAACAAATTAACGCAGTTTAATTAAGTTGAATCGTTTGCAGAGCGTTTCAATAGCCCAGGGCTATTGAAACAGTCTGTAAACGATTAAACTTAATTAAACTGTGTTAATTTCTTGTCTTTTTAAATTAATTTTTAATACGCAGTGTCGTTTTCCACTGTTCCGTAGTTTCAAGCTTCATTCCTTAGGTGGTAGGGGTTCGGAAACTGTAGGTCCCTTCCCTAAATAAGGCCTTAATTCTACTCCAAATGTTTGTGGAACGAGTTCATCTCGTTTGACATAAAAGCAAATAGAATTTAGCGTAAAATTGTGCGTTATTGGTGTAGAAGTGGTGGTCATTCCGTCGCCAAACCAGTCGTGGCGATTTATTAACGAATCCCATTTTGTCTTTCCCCTTGAGGGTTTAAATTTGTTTCATGGATAGCAAAAATTCAGCTCAAACCAAGTTGGAGAAAGAGTAGGACACCGAGTTACTGGCCCAGGCGATTTCGCACATCTTCACTAACGCTTAGCGTGTATTTCCGTTCGTGTTTCGCAAAGACAGTAAGAGATAAACTTCAACTCATTGCTTTACAACCAAAAGAGTGTTCATTTGCGTTTTACGGCGCAAGGACAGCAAGATCATACTTCTCCAGGACTTAGTTTTCTGAAATACCTGAACCCTGCTGCGAATGGAACCAAACCCCGGACTATGGTGGGTTCTACTATACCATCGAGAGACAAATCCGAGTTAATAACACGACAGACGAATTCGTCACAACTATGCCAGTGTAAGGAAATAGATCTAACTAGAGCCCCTAGAATTCTATGCCAACACATCAGCCGCCATTTTGTTGTAGAATTCCGGTTTCATTTACCTTGGCAATAAAGGTTTTCCGCATTGGCGCAATGATCGCTGTTTTGGCAAAAAATAATCCACAATCCGCGATTATCCGACGAATGTAAACATTGGCGCAACTTTTAAAATGTCGCCAATAAATACAATTTGCAACCACGATCACGTGATACAATGGCAACAAAATGGCGGATATGCGCCAGCTCCCTTTTTTTTAGGAGCCTTGTGTCTACCTCTTTTCGAGCTTTGAGCCAACGCCCTCTATAACTGAAAGCTAGCGAAGTCAGTTCGTGACGTCATTAGAGTGGACCAGTGGACCGTATGTCTCTTCCGTGCTTAAATCGTTGGAAAATACGAATATTTGTCTAAATATATATGCATGTACATTAACTACTATTTTTATACGTTGTTTATAATTTAGATGCTTATTTGCTATATTTAAATTGAATGTTTTTAATAAAAAATTGACAGATGTATTTTATTTAGAAATTTATAATCACATACATTTAAAAAATATAACTTCTTCAATCAGTAATGATAAAAACTTAATTCATTGGATTTTTAGAATTGCAATTTACCTTCACAATAAATAGACAAAAGCATTTTTCTTTTAGTCATTTTAATCTCACGAAAGGAAGATTTTACATCATCACATGTACAAAATGAACCAATAATTAAAGAGAGTATATATATGAGAAGTCACATAAGAGATATTTAAATTAAACAATTTTTTATTTTAAGAAAATTCATCATTTTAATGCAACTAAAATTATTAAATTCACATGATTTAATAACAATTTAATAATTTTTAGTGAATTCACAAATACATTTATATAATTAGGATTTGCATACTTTAAAAATATAGTGACTTATAAGATTTCATACCATTCATGTTAAAACTTTACTTCAATTTTCAATCAAATTTTAAATTTCACAAAAAATCAAAATGATTTGAAAAAAAAATAAATCATTCAACTAATAATTTTAAATAACGTGTCAGGAATTCACTTGAGGAGCTACCACTGATACACAACTGCTATTTTTTTAAACACTTAAACATTTTCTTTTTATCAACAGGCTTAGCAAAGTCATTTTTATTTTAAATGCAATTTTTTAAAAATGTATTGGTTGACACAAATAATGCATTTTATACTGGTATCTGATGTGTGACCTTTAGTCCATTAATCAAAATTGAGGAAACATTCCTTCTGAGCAATGATATAAAGTGTTAAATTTACAGTTGCTAGCCTTTAGTTTGGTATTTTCAAAAATATAGATTCATACGTTGATACTAATTTTTGTATTATTATATAGTTAAATAACGCAGAATTTAGAATATCTGGGTGTGGACAAGATAAACCACCCCTATCAGGAGTTTGGATGTAACTAAATTTTCCTTATTTATATTCGAAACATTAAACGTTTTAAAATAATGTATGCTTTACCTTCTAAACACTTTTCCCTTCGTAAATATAAATAGCAACAATAACCAGCAATATTTTAATATGGGCATTTAAGAATTTACATTACATATGTCAGTACTTGCGCCATAAAAATATAACCAACCAACCAATTACGTAAGTCAGTGTCATAAATATTACTAACTTTAGGAAAACATGATCCACCAGTTGGCACATTCCAAATTGTATTATAAGCATCAAAAACTTTTATATCAATAATACCACATTGACTCAATTTCAAACTTAATGGCAAATGATTTGAATATGCAATTTACTTTCAACTTTATATTGTCGAACTGAGATAGAATATACAGATCTAGCCAATGCTCAATAACTTGCTGAAACGGTTCTCTAAGGAGTCCGTTTGGAATTTACTAGTTAGCAAGTATATAAAATTTCATTTAGTTACACGATATCTAGTCGATCGAAGTATTGCAGGAGTAGTTTGCATAAAGGCAGCGCAGAGCCTGAATCACATTTTAACTTTTTCTAAGTCTTTAACGATACCAAAAACTTAATCTCCCACCATCCGAAATGTTCGCAAGTGGCTTCACATAATTATCGTATTTATGTTCACCTTTAAAGGTAGTTTTCACACAATTTTCCATCATATATTGATGGTTTCTCTAAAATATGCAGTTCCTTCAAAATTAGATAATGAATTTTTTAGACCAACCTCTCTCAAACCTGCAAAATGCTGGGTTAAAAACAAATTTTACATTTTGACATTCAAATTTGGTTGTGTGCAAAGCTTTTAGGGTGAGCCCATATTTATATTTTATAAGATCTCCAATTTCTTTTATACTTTTATTTTAATCATTCAAAACAGATTAAGCAATAATATAACAGTTCCGACAGAGAGTCTTACTGTACAAGCAAATCGACTTTTCTTCGTGAAACTATGTTGGTCCACTGCCGTGACGTCATGACGCCCTCTATACTAATTTGGTTGGCTTTAAGTTATAGGGGGCGCTGTCTGAGCCCCTTAATATACAGGAAACCAATCCCCGACTACTGTGAGCAGTTAATATGCAGCCCTGCTTTGGGGGGGCGGGGGCACTGTTGGGACCAGCTCCAGATTAACGACATGTCTAGTTAACGCGTTATCACTGCACCACCAGAGGGCCGCAACCAGAAGAATTGTAGTAGAAACGTTTGTTTGTTTTGTGGTTTTACGGCTCAAAGACTACAATGGTCATGCTGCGCCGGGACCTACTGTTTTCCGAGGAATCCGAACCTCTTATGGCCTAGGGAACCAAACCCCGGACTACAGTGAGCAGTGCGATCTTTTTATGAGATCTCTGAGTAAGCGTTCTTTGTACACTGTTGGGAGTCGAACCCGGATTAACGGCGTACTAGGCGAACGCGTTACCACACTGCGCCACCGCAGGGCCGTAGTAGAAACGTGATAGGAAAGCATATTTATATTGAAGGGATAGGAAAACATATTTGAGCTTAAAACTAGAAATATGTGCGTATTCCCAAAAACGATTTATTATATTTCTCTTTTGAAAAAATCACGTTGGTCAAATTTTATGGGGCGTTGCTTGAGCCATTTAAATCCAAACACAATTCATTCCTTTGGAATGAAAAACGCCTTTTGTTCCAAATCCCTCCCACTACTCGAAAAGTACTACAGAATTCATGTAGATTGTATTCTTGGGAAAGGCTTCCATTGTGTTGATGTAGTTTATTGGTGCTGAGTTTAAACGAGACTGCGAGTGCTCCATTATTCAGAACTGTAATCCTTTCTGGGCGTAATAAAATTTGAGTCGAATACCATTAAAATAACAGATTTGTTTTCCCTTTGTTTGTATAAGAATGGCTACCGCATTAGAATAATGGTATCTGGCTTAATTCGGATCTTAACATGAAGGTAAACTCTCTCTCTCTCTCTCTCTAAACATTGCTTCTGCAATTTTGTTAGAAATATTCTGTTTATTTAGAATTTTTTTTATATACAGGGTGTCTCAACACCAGGGTTGCAAACATCGAGGAGGGATAGGGTACACCTAGACGAACAATATTTGTCATAGAACCTAGGGTCGCAAACCACTCACAGTGCCAGTTCTAAAACCGTCCAGCATGCACAAATAGTGACAACCACTTCCTAAAAAGCGCCAGATAAAACTCAGGTCAGCTGCTCACGTGCATAGATGATTAGGACATCGCATTTTGCGCTTCTCATGCACTGGTTGTCACTATTTGTGCATGCTGGACGGTTTTAGAACTAGCGCTGTGAGTGGTTTGCGACCAGCATTGCTATGTGATTCCGAGTCATCTAGGTGTACCCTACTCCTCCTAGAAGTTCGTGAACCTGGTTCTGAGACACCCTGTATATAAACTTTAAACATTTATAAAACATTTCAGTCAATTCGCAACATTGACAATCATTTGAACCGATAAGTGGGCGTAAGTGTTAAAATTTATATCAAAACTGTTTTAGATAATCAAACATGAAAATTATAGTTTTGCAGATCATTCGATACAAGCTTAATTTTGCAAATTTTTCTTTAAGTTTTGGATTTATTAATAAGGATAATATGTATTAAATTTGGCTATTGGGAAAACAAGGTTCTTAATCAGGCTATTTTATTAAGAGAATTTACTTCTTTTTGAAATCTATATACGTTAGTGACTTGTTAACCCGTGTTCGACTCCCAACGGTGCAAAGAACGCTTACTCAGAGAGCTCATAAAGATCGTACTGCACACTGTTGTCCGGGTTTTGGTTCCCTAGGCCTTAAGAGGCTCGGATTACTCAGAAAATTGTAGGTCCAGAGGTTAGAATTCCTCGGAAAATAGTAGGTCTCGGCGCAGTGTGACCACTGTAGTGCTTGAGACGTAGAACAGCAAATAAAACAGACAATATGCGTTAGTTTTCCAAAATTAAATTAATAAAAAATTTGCTTATGCTTTAAGGCACCATAAAAGCTAAAGTAATGATGCGTCTTTCCGTTTCGCTAGAAATCCCAACTCCTGTGTGCCTAAGGTGCCAAATCTAGGACTGTGTTAGGCAGAAACAACGGCACACATTCTGCGGCACAATTGGAATCCAACCCAGATCAACGGCACAATCGATAAAAGCGTTTCCTCTGTGCCACCATAAAGCTTCAAGATTAGGAATTTCCTTCCCATTATTTTCTTAATCACCATGGCTTTGCAAATAAACCTTCAAACATAAGATAATTTTCTTATCTTACTGTGAAACTTATTTTTAAATTAATGGCAACATTAGCAGATCGAACAAAAAATTTCATTGTTTAGTTAAGAATTTATTTTTTGCAGTAATCGTTACCTAAATTGCAATGAAAAACAAAGAAAAGTTTCAAAATATTATATATATATATATTATTATTATTATTATTATTATTATTATTATACTACGAATGAGAATGATTTATCAGTTCTTTCATAAATATATTAAACAATCTGAAGTGATAATTGAAACCAATACGTAGTGCTAGTACTAAGTATTGTTGATTGATTGATTTGGATTAAATTTATCATTAGTCTATATAGGCAAGCTAGGTTTAATTTTGGAGGTTTAAAAATTTTTATAGCATGTATCGATACAATCACAGCATGCAAGGCCGTAGCCAAGTCCCATTAAAAATTTAGTTTTGGGGGGACCGGTACCTAAGATTCCCCCCCTCTTGATACGGTCGTGTACATAGGATCTATATTCAAGTGAGTGTCTACACAAAAAAGTAAGTTTTTGTTGTAGTGCATCTTAGCAATAGTTTCTTCAAGTTGATAAAAATTGGAAAATCTAAACTTAATCTTTATTCTTCTTTGACGGCATTGCCTAAAAGTTCCTTTGTCTTTTATTCCAAAGTACCTTTCTTCTTCTCAAACGTGGCAAAAAATTCTTCGGTACACGCACACATGCAAATATATAATACTTTTATTTCACGAAAAGTAGTAAAAATATTGTCCGTTGAAAAAAAATAGATGAAAATAAAGATTCAGAGCCATATAAGAACGACGGATAAAAAAAAAAAAAGAAATATTTTTATGCTACTGTTCCAAAACTTCCGGATCTCCGAAAGGGCCATAAAAATATCCTTATCAATTTGGTATTAATATTTTCTTTTGCTAGGCAACCATAACTTTTTTTTTCTGGTATCGCCCGCCCCATAAAAGCTTGCAATGCAGTAATAAAGCTGGATCACTTTTGGCGATATATTATGAGCCAGAATACTGATAATAATGTTGCAGAGCTTGCAAACAAATCTATAAAATTCAATATATTTTTTTCAAACACAATTCGGAAGCATCTTTATGCCGATATCTGCCATGGCGGATTTATATTTTGGTGTGAAATCCTGGTAGTTGGCATGAAGGAGGAAACGGATGATTCAATTTTAAGATTAACTTGATTTGTGACATAAAAACATTGTTAACTGCTTTAATTGCATTAGAATCATTAATTGCCATATTTCTTTTCTTGGGCAACAATTGTGACAAAGCTTTTCTGAATTAGCTGCTTCGTCGCCACCGCCATATTGCTATCTTAAAAAAATCATAGATGTTGAATATCTTCGAGCTGAAACAACAGCATCATCTAAAGATAAAAAAAAATTGTTTGGTGCAGCTTGCTTCATTTAGCTGTTTTGTGCCACGAGAGAAATAGAAGATCTGTTATTTTATCTTGACTTCATGATTTTATAGTCTATCGCCACATCATTTCGTTTTCGAAGAGTGTTTTTGAAATTTTTTACATTTAAATAGCCATTTGGAGTTTGCTTCAACATCATTACAATATATTTTATCACTTTTTGGCAATTAATGATAAGATATCCATTACGATTTTACTTTATCACTGCGTATAGTTGATGATATATCACAATAATATATTTAAAATATATTTAAACACGGTGTACGATTAATGACATGATATATCACCACAATATATTTTGTATTAATGAGTACAATTAATGATATATCACATGCGACATATTTTATCACTGTGTACAATTAATTGCATATCACTATGGTACATTTAAGATATATTTAATTACTGTGTACAATTGATTGTATATCACTGATATATTTAAGACATATTTAATCACTGTGTACAATTAATTGTATATCACTATGACATATTTAAGATATATTTAATCACTTTGTACTATTGATGATATATCACCATAATGCATTTAAGATATATTTAATCACCGTGTATGATTAATGACATAATATATCACGACACTATATTTTGTATTGTTGCGTACAATTAATGATATGATAACACATACGATATGTTTCATCACTGTGTAAAGTTAATGATATACTACGATATACAATTAGTACTATTATACCACTATGATACATAATTTCACCCACGAATGTTGGCTTTGAAAAAAGCGTGAGAACTAAATCCACAAACATAGACATAAAACACGGTCATCTGTGACTCATTGGTTCAAATAAAGGTACGCATCAGTTCCAAACAAGAAGTCGCTAAAAGGCGTCCAGATTCATACCAGAGCTTCATACCAGCTGTAAGAGCTGTACATTTAGGTTTCATAAGTTAAACAGTAAGTGATTAGTAGCCAACTATTTCCGTGACAATTGTTATGACCCTGAGAAGGGCAATAACGTTTAACTTTTACTTATTTAATATATATGTAAAAAAACCTCTAGTTTGAGCCAAAACAAAGGGAGTATTGAATTTTTATTGTACGTTTTATGTTTCATTCTGTATATTTATTCGTATTTTATATCATTTCAGTGGATTTTTACGATCCTTATTATTTTGTAAGATATCGCATATCCTTTGAAAGGCGGTCATTTCTGTATAAATAAGTAATTTATTATACAATAATTTTTGCCACCCACGTTTATTTAGCTCAAACTAGAGCTTTTTTTATATTTGGAGAAAAAGAGGCGCGGTCCTCATCCTGGATTCGAACCAGGGTCCCCGCATTGAGCACGCGGTGTCTTGACCTACTAGACGAACGAGGACAAGAACAAACGCATTTTTCTCCGTATATGAGGATGTAAGATATTATTACCCTTCACAGGGAGTAAGTAAGTAATTTATGCATGAGGTGTCCATGTTTAGATTAATTTACTTACATTAGATACCTTTTCGGTTAAGTGTTGTGCATTCTGAATTGTGTTTAATGATTATATAAAGTTAGTTTGCGAGTTTTGCAGAAGAAGGTCAACGAAGATCATGTTGTTCTCCTACAGTCCTCCGAGGATTCTGAACCTTTGAAGGACTAAGGAACCAACCCCCAGAGTATGGTGACAGTTAGTTAGTAAGTGCTCGTTTTATAGTACTATTAGGAGTCGAACACAAAGATAACGACACGATAGGCAATTGCGTTACTATTAGAGCACCACAAGGCCTGCTTAAAGTGACACGGTTATCTTTGGAAAGCAACGTTTTATTTTTGTACTTATTCGGAAATTCTGGAAATCAGCTAAGTCAGTAAGTTGTCTTATCAGTAAATCTGTAAGTCAGTAAGTTGTCCTATCAGTAAATCTGTAAGTCAGTAAGTTGTCCTATCAGCAAATCTGTAAGTCAGTAAGTTGTCTTATCAGTAAATATGTAAATTAATGTCTTATCAGCAAATTTTTAGGTTAGTAAGTTGTCTTATCAGAAAATATGTAAGTCAGTGAGTTGTCTTATCAGTAAATCTGCAAGTCGGTGAGTTGTCCTATCAGTAAATCTGTAAGTCAGCGAGTTGTCTTATCAGTAAATCTGTAAATCGGTTAGTTTTCTTATTACTAAGTCTATAAGTCGGTATGGTGTCTTATTAGTAAGTCGGTATGTCTTATTAGTAAGTCGGTATGGTATCTTATTAGTAAGTCGGTATATTGTTTTATCAGTAAGTCGTCTTATCTGTAAGTTGTCTCACCAGTAAATCTATAAGTCGGTAGTTTCTCTTATCAGTAAATTTGTAAGTCAATAAATTGTCTTATCAGCAAGCAGAACATAAAATTATACAAAAAACTTGGCAAGTACTAATTGCTCATCCGCAACGAACGTGAAATCTAATACAAATGTTTTGTCACACTATACTCATCGGAATATAGTCTTAATCTCTTACATCCTTCGTCTCTTTCTCAGAAAAAAAATTGATTAATTACCGTCCCAAATGTCAATTTAGTTCACTGCCGATGGTAGCTAATCAGTTGAGCCGATATTGCTTTCTGGATGAGATCGATATATATATATTACTTACCTTGATGTTTAATGAAACCGAGTCCCGTGTGTTCGTTTACCGGTATGTTTTTCTTGTTGAGAGACAATGA
>QLNU02014802.1:70206564-70228320 GCA_006491805.2 Dysdera silvatica
ACCGTGTATGATTAATGACATAATATATCACGACAATATATTTTGTATTGTTGCGTACAATTAATGATATGATAACACATACGATATGTTTCATCACTGTGTAAAGTTAATGATATACTACGATATACAATTAGTACTATTAAAACACTATGATACACAATTTCACCCACGAATGTTGGCTTTAAAAAAAGCGTGAGAACTAAATCCACAAACATAGACATAAAACACGGTCATCTGTGACTCATTGGTTCAAATAAAGGTACGCATCGGTTCCAAACAAGAAGTCGCTAAAAGGCGTCCAGATTCATACCAGAGCTTCATACCAGCTGTAAGAGCTGTACATTTAGGTTTCATAAGTTAAACAGTAAGTGATTAGTAGCCAACTATTTCCGTGACAATTGTTATGACCCTGAGAAGGGCAATAACGTTTAACTTTTACTTATTTAATATATATGTAAAAAAACCTCTAGTTTGAGCCAAAACAAAGGGAGTATTGAATTTTTATTGTACGTTTTATGTTTCATTCTGTATATTTATTCGTATTTTATATCATTTCAGTGGATTTTTACGATCCTTATTATTTTGTAAGATATCGCATATCCTTTGAAAGGCGGTCATTTCTGTATAAATAAGTAATTTATTATACAATAATGTTTGCCACCCACGTATATTTAGCTCAAGCTAGAGCTTTTTTGTTTTTGGAGAAAAAGAGGCGCCGTCCTCATCCCGGATTCGAACCAGGGTCCCCACGTTTAACCCGCGGTGTTTTGACCTACTAGAGGACCGAGGACAAGAACAAACGCCTTTTTCTCCGTATATGAGGATATAAGATATTATTACCCTTCACAGGGAGTAAGTAAGTAATTTATGCATGAGGTGTCCATGTTTAGATTAATTTACTTACATTAGATACCTTTTCGGTTAAGTGTTGTGCATTCTGAATTGTGTTTAATGATTATATAAAGTTAGTTTGCGAGTTTTGCAGAAGAAGGTCAACGAAGATCATGTTGTTCTCCTACAGTCCTCCGAGGATTCTGAACCATTGAAGGACTAAGGAACCAACCCCCAGAGTATGGTGACAGTTAGTTAGTAAGTGCTCGTTTTATAGTACTATTAGGAGTCGAACACAAAGATAACGACACGATAGGCAATTGCGTTACTATTAGAGCACCACAAGGCCTGCTTAAAGTGACACGGTTATCTTTGGAAAGCAACGTTTTATTTTTGTACTTATTCGGAAATTCTGGAAATCAGCTAAGTCAGTAAGTTGTCTTATCAGTAAATCTGTAAGTCAGTAAGTTGTCCTATCAGTAAATCTGTAAGTCAGTAAGTTTTCTTATCAGTAAATATGTAAATTAATGTCTTATCAGCAAATTTGTAGGTTAGTAAGTTGTCTTATCAGTAAATCTGTAAGTCAGTGAGTTGTCTTATCAGTAAATCTGCAAGTCGGTGAGTTGTCTTATCAGTAATTCTGTAAATCGGTTAGTTTTCTTATTACTAAGTCTATAAGTCGGTATGGTGTCTTATTAGTAAGTCGGTATGATGTCTTATTAGTAAGTCTGTATGGTATCTTATTAGTAAGTCGATATATTGTTTTATCAGTAAGTCGTCTTATCTGTAAGTTGTCTCACCAGTAAATCTATAAGTCGGTAGTTTCTCTTATCAGTAAATTTGTAAGTCAATAAATTGTCTTATCAGCAAGCAGAACATAAAATTATACAAAAAACTTGGCAAGTACTAATTGCTCATCCGCAACGAACGTGAAATCTAATACAAATGTTTTGTCACACTATACTCATCGGAATATAGTCTTAATCTCTTACATCCTTCGTCTCTTTCTCAGAAAAAAAATTGATTAATTACCGTCCCAAATGTCAATTTAGTTCACTGCCGATGGTAGCTAATCAGTTGAGCCGATATTGCTTTCTGGATGAGATCGATATATATATATTACTTACCTTGATGTTTAATGAAACCGAGTCCCGTGTGTTCGTTACACGGTTTGTTTTTCTTGTTGAGAGACAATGACAGCTTGGTTAACGTTATGGAAATTTGTAGCATAATTTAGGTAGATTCTCTTTGTACTTCAGAAAATCTTTAAAAAATGCACGATACTTTAATTCGATAAATTACATATTTATGAGAACGCGAAAGCTATGAAAAATCTCTCTCTCAGAAAATTTTCATATAACGATTATCGGCTGTGAAGAAACTTAAATAAGAAGTGTTTTACAATAGCTAGCATACACACAACTAACGACAAAATTTTGAGCCATCGAAACCACTACTTAACCAATGAATTTGTCATTTAAAAGGTTTAGAAAAAGCTAGTCGAGATGACTCGGATGCAGACAGATGGGAAATCTATATTATCTCGCATATTGAGGGAGCAATGGTTTTGAAATGGACTCCCTTGCATGGAGAGCAGTATGATATGTAATTACTAGCGGATATGGTATGTATGGAATATTCACAAAATACAGTCACTTCATTTTTTTCGTCACGCTACGCTTCGCTACATATTAATGAAATTTTCATCAAATCATGTCATGTAAATTTCTCAATTTTTAAACCCAGAGGATTTAATTAAAATGGCTCTCATCAAGCAACCGCCTATTGAGGCTCTGTGTATTAACCACGTTCCTGGTAATTCCACTGCCCGTGTGTGTGTGTGTGTGTGTGTGTGTGTGTGTGTGTGTGAAGGAGAAAAGCAATAATATCTTAATGTGTAATAGACGAGTTAAAGAGCTTTAAGCCACAGAATACTTTAAGCCACTCAACAATTTAAGCCACAGAATATTTTAAGCCACTCAACAATTTAAGCCACAGAATATTTTAAGCCACTCAACAATTTAAGCCACAGAAATCTAAAGACGATTTAATTTCAAAAAGTGGTGTTTAAAAAGAAATAAATACATGGGAAATAATATTTTTAATGTTTCAATATAAAAATATGCTGTATAAAATTACCTTATACTGACATTTAAAATGAACAAATACATTGTACATTATCGCATTTGTATAATAAGTTCAGAGCTCATACGGATTTTAGGTTCAGTGAATTTGTACATAATACAATTATCAAAAAATACACAACGGTATGGATGCAATGGTAGATTAAAGGCATAAAAATTAAGAAAAATAACTAATCATGACAAGTGGTCTTTATTCAATAAAGATCAGATATCAAACACTCTTTGCTAATGAATAATGTTTCTAAAAATTACATGTATCAGACACATTACTAATCATCTTTTCTCAAATTCCCTGCGTAGCTTCACGCTGGATAACATTCTGTTTAGAGATTCCATCACGCAATTTTCTCAAAATCTGAGGAAAGGATAATTTCCACCTCAATCCTTCGCAAAACGTAACGGTTTCGACGTTAGTCATTTTAAAATGAGGTTACGGTGGGACTGAATCCGAGAGTTCAATACAGATTCAACCCAGCTGTTTCATCCCGCAGTCTTTCATACATTGGGAGTTGCTTGAATAATTCATCCGCTTTTATTATGTGAGCCTGTTTCTACGGAAACTGCTTAAATCGCGGGAGTTTCTGATTCAGACACGATACGTTCCAGGCAACACTTGTTTGAATGCCAAAACAGGAGACTCACTGCTAAATATATCGAACGTCTCTCGCTGCTCCAGAAGTAAACACCCGAACAAAATTTCCGTTGTTTACCATAAGTTTGTTGTTCGACATAAATAGCTAGATCTGGAGGAAAAACAACGTTTTTCTCTAACATGAGCTTTACTTTCGGAGTAAAGATTGCGGAATGGATCTTTGCAATTGTTGCCATCAATTTAATTAACAGTTATTTGTAATTAACAGTTATTTACAGTTAAAAGCTATTTAAAATTAACAGTTATTTTCAATTAACAGTAATTTAGAATCATCATTTATTTAAACAATTCATAGTTATTTACAATTAATATTTATTTATAATTAATAGTTATTTACAATTAGTAGTTATTTATAATTAATAGTTATTTACAATTAATAGTTATTTACAAACAATAGTTGTTTACAATTAACAGTTTTTAAAATTAATTAAAATGTGTACGTGTGTTTTATTTAATAAGCTCTTTTTAAAAAAAATTGCGATTCGAATTCTCACCAAAAATAAAGATCGAAATCCTAGTTCCTTTTTTATTTTCCAATATCATTTAAGTCCCATTTTTTTATGAAAAATTCCCTGAAAAATCTTTTTACTATGCGAGGAGTACTTGAGAAATAAAGGAATGAAACTCGGCTACTCAAGCATGTTCTTTGGGTTTTCGTTCAGAAAACATCAACGAACTAAAAATCTTTAGTTTTGTTTATGATATCCAAGAAGGTAGAAAAATTGCAGAATAAATTTTTTTCCAGAAATGAAATCCACGTGTTATGGTAATTCTTTCTTACTTCGGGCAAGTTTATTGAGCATAAACAACTCATATTTCCATATTCATGCCTGGTAATTTTCGTTTCCTACGTAAGCGTTATTTGAAATTCAAATTTATTTTCCCGATCGACAAAAATAGAGCTGTTTCTTTATATTCAGAAAATGTCCAAAGGCATAAAATGGTGCTTCATATTTACTATCTTTGAATTATTAATGATAGTAAATTTATCGATCGAAATTTGAACGCTCGTTTAATTAAATGTATATTAGAATGTCAATTTCATAAAACAAGAATTATATATAAGTTACGAAGATTCGATATGTAAAGAATTAGAGAAAATATATTATATTCATAAAATTATATATCATTCATAAAATGATAAAATTATATAGGTATATATATCATATTCATAAAATTATATATCATATCTATAAAATGATAAATATATATATCATATTCATAAAATGATAAAATTATATATACATATCATATTCATAAAATGATAAAATTATATATATTATATTCATAAATTATATATATATATATATGTCATATTCATAAAAATTAATATTTTTTAATATATAATATTCATAAAAATATATATATTCCTTAATAAACGAAATGGAAAGCTTTTCGATAAACAAGTGTTTCTGTTTTGTTAATTAGTGGAATTTAATTTATATATATATGAATTTTGGAACTTAAGTTTTTAATTTTAACTATTTCCATCAAAACTTAAATTAAATATTTAGAAACTTGTCCCATTATTTACCCCGCACATCGAAGCCATTCCCAAAAACTGTTGCTTAGTTCCTTAAAGAACCAGCGCAGGTTTTGTTTAACTATTTCATCAGAAAGTTGTTTAACTATCCCAGGACTCCAAAATCATAACCCCGTATACTTTTTTAATATAAAAAACAAAAATTTGTATGAAAATATCCATATTTTGCGGATATACGAAAAGGGGAGAGAGAGAGAAAGAGAGAGAGGGAGGGAGAGAATACGTCGTTCCCCGACGATTTTTTTAATTCTTACGGGATGTTTCGGAAGTGTGTAGGTTGTATATTATGCATAACAAGGCAGTGCATTGTGCATCTGAGATGGGACACCGGCTTATCGTGACGTCCTATAACAGCAGTGCATTTAAAACAGCCAAGTTAATTGGGAACCCAACCGAAGGCAATGGATACATACCTATGGCAAAATTTCCATGAAGCTTTATACGATGTGTAAAAGAACTTAAATCCTTCAATTTTCTAACACAAAAAAGCTTTTTTATTCCAGTACTTACATTGAATTTAAATTTTTCAAATTGCAAGTTTAATAATTCTACTTGGGAACGTATTGTTGTCGAAACCAACGACACATTTCTATAAAAGAAAAGGGAAGAAAGAATGTTTTAGAACAGAATCATAGATAGAGCTTAAAGTAAAAATAACAATGCCCAACAAAGATAATACAAACATATTCCTATAGTTTTCAAAAATCATTTGTAACCTTTAAAACAACAGATAAGTAGCAATGTTTTTATTGTATAGCTCGATTGAAAAGTATATTTTTATTTTTGAAAGATGAAAAAGAGGACTTTGAAAATAACCTGCTTGTATCATTGTAAAAAGGAAATCAGTTCGAAAAAATGATGGAATATTGAATATATACACCATATGCCCAAAAGTATCCGGACACTTCGGATTTTTTAATTTTTTCGAATTTCTAAAAAACTACTTGGCCAATTATTCTCTAACTTTGGAGATATATGGAATATGCTTGAATGCACACTTTTTAATAAAGTTTCGGCGACTTGTGTATTTAGGGGACCACCCACATATTGACAAAATGAAAAAATATATTTGATAGCCCTGTATCATAAAAAGCTGAAAATTATTTGTAACTTTCAGAAAATATTTAACCAGCTATTCTTAATGCCAGTGTGCGTTCTTGTAAAACAAAGATGATATTCATGAAGATAGAAGCGTTTCTTTAAGAAAACCCAAATTTTGTCACATGTTTTTTGCTTATAATATCCACAATTTTCAGTTAAATTTCACAAAACTTATAAAACGTTTGTCAACTTACAAGAAAAATATTATACATCAATTAGAAATTAATATATTAAACACGTGATGAGGTATGAGCATTTGAAGAAAATAATTTTTTGCTGCGCATGCGCGAAAGATATGAATAACTTTCTTTCATAATTTTGTAGTCAATAGTATAGGGCAACTTCAAAAAAATACCAGTGGGATGTCTTGAAAATTCAGAAAGGTATTGATGATATAGTGAGCCGTATTTCTCTAATTCTCTGAAAGTAGCTAGATGATAAGGGTTTTTTCACAAATTACCATATATCAAATTACCACACACCCCTGTTCTGAAAATGAAATATTCCAGATTTCTGCAAATAAGGATCAAAAGTAACCTGCATGTTTGGTTGCACCTTCACAGAAGTCAAAAACCTTGCTTGGTGAAATTGTCCAAAATGTCGAGATAGTCTTCCATCTTTAGAGTTCCCTTCACAGGAATCAGAGGGCCAAGCCAGAACGATGAGAAACATCCCCAAACCATTATGTTTCCACCACCAAACTTAACTTGCGGCACAATACAGTCAAGTAAAAAGCGTTTACCCAGCATTCTCCACATCCAGTCTCTACCATCTGATTGCCAAATAGTGTACCGTGATTCATTGCTCCATAACACTTCACGCCACTGCTGCAGGCTCCATATTTTGCACACTTTGCACCATTGTAAGCGAAGCTTGGCATTGGTTGCGGTAATGCTTGGTTTATATGCAGCTGCTCGGCCATGAAAACCAAGACTTTGCAGTTCCTGACGAACTGTTTTTGTGCTGACGTTGCATCCAGAGGCTTTTTGAAAATCCGCACAATCGGATTTTCCGTCGATTTCATGCGGTTCGCTTTCACAACTCTCTTCAGCACTCTGCGGTCACTGTCTACTAGACGAAGTGGTCGACCAGGTCGTGGATGCACCGTTGTAGTCCCCGTATGTTCCCACTTTACGATAACATCATTAACGGTGGAACGGGGCACTCGTAACATCACAGAAATCTCACGAACAGATTTTCCAGAGCGGTGACAACCAATGACTTCACCACGTTCAAAATCATTTAGCTCGCCCTTTCCTCCCATTTTACTTTTCTAGCTTTGAAATTATAATTGTTAACTCGTCAGACTTCTTTTATACTTGTCTGAGAGCTAGAAATTTGACGTCACTAACAGAATCCACCATGTAGTAGGTGTCCGGATACTTTTGATCCTTATTTGCATAAATCTGGAATATTTCATTTTCAGAACAGGGGTGTTTGGTAATTTGGAATATGACAATTTGTGGAAAAAACCCTTATCATCTAGCTACTTTCAGAGAATTAGAGAAATACGGCTCACTATATCGTCGATAACTTTCTGAATTTTCAAGATATCCCATGGATAATTTTCTTTTTAAAGTTGGCCTATACTATTCGCCACAAAATTATGAAAGAAATTTATATCTTTCGCGCATGCGCAGTAAAAAATTATTTTCTTCAAATGCTCATATCTCATCGTGTATTCAATATATTAATTTCTAATTTAAGTATAATATTTTTCTTGTACGTTGACAAATGTTCTGTAAGTTTCGTGAAATTTGACTGAAAATTGTGGATATTATAAGCAAAAAACATGTGACAAAATTTGGGTTTTCTTAAAGAAATGTTTCTATCTTCATGAATATACATGTTTGCTTTACAAAAATGCACACAGGCATTAAGCATAGCTGGTTAAATATTTTCTGAAAGTTACAAATAATTTCCAGCTTTTTATGATACAGGGTGATCAAATATATTTTTTCATTTTGTCAATATGTGGGTAACCCCCTAAATGCACAAGTCACCGAAACTTTAAGTGTGCATTCAAGCATATTCTATATATATATATATAAAGTCAGAGAACAATTGACCGAGTAGTTTTTTAGAAATTCGAAACAAAAATCCAAAGTGTCCGGATACTTTTGGGCATATAGTGTATATGGCTTTAGAAGCGTAAAGCGCTTTTGCTGGAAAGGACTACACCGTAGAGGTAGAAACTTATATATTATTTTGTAACTGAAAGAAATAGTATTTTATTTTTGAATCCCTATATCCAGAGGCGATTGAATTTATTAGTAAAATCCTTTTCAAAGGCTTAGAAGAGGGAGAATTACGATAGAAATTTTTCCTCTGAAGCACTTGAAAACATTGCAGTATTTTGGAACCTGATATTTCTGTCAGAGATGAAATAAATTTGGAGATAGAAAAAAAAATTCTTGCATTTCAAACAATGGAAAATAAATACGCATTAATCAGAAACCAAGTGAAAATGCTTCTCGAACTTGATTAAATAATTTGGATGAAACATTTAGTACTGCTCAAGATAGTAATAAGATTTTATGTAATGAAATATACAAGATTCCTAGGAAAGTCGGAATGAAGCCAATAACTTTTGAACCAAGACAGATCTTGTAACGGAAGGTAAATATTGATAAGTAAAATAGTTATGCATCATCAGATGGAATGAACAGTAGCGCCCTGGGGGGGGGCGAATTAAGGAAATTAAAAATTATATTTCGGAGAATAATGAAGATGAGGAAATATTTTCAATTAGAAAGTTGTAGAGATTGATTGTTTGGCTTTTTTATGGCGCAAGAGCATCTGGGCTATACTGCGCCAAGAAGTTGTGGAGCGTCCTTTAATTAGTAAGAAAAGATACACTACTTGCATGTAATATGTACACATATACTGCCGCAAAGTGATGTATTACGGAAGTTTCAATGCATCACATTCGGTTAATGCTTTCTGATTGTTTTAAAAGTAGAGTTGAAGTTCTTATAGGGGAGATACAATGGTCTCTTTCATATAAGAGCTTCGCCTCAACTTTTAAAGCATCAAAAACATAGCTGAAGGTGATACATTGAAACTTCCTAGATACCTCACTTTTTGGCGGTATGTGTACATATTGTATATAAGCCGTACATCTTTCCTTACTAACTGAAGGACGCTCTACAACTTTCTAATTGAAAATATTTCTCTATCTTTATTATTTTTCGAAATAAAATTTTTAACTTCCTCAATTCGCCACCAGGGGCGCTGCTGTTCATCTCATCTGATAGTACATAGTCATTTTATTAACTAATATCTAACTTTCTTTGCAATATCTGTCTTGGTTCAAAAGTTATTGGCCGCATCCGGTCTTTCCTAGGAACCCTGTATAATACCAGCTGCGTATAATAGGTAATGATACTTGTCTGTGGTAATGATACTTGTCTGTAGTAATGATACTTGTCTGTAATGGATACAGTGGTAATTTTATTTTAGTGCTGCTCAACCTTTGTGAGGCCGCGGCACGGTGAATACTTATTTTTAAAAGACGATGGGCTGGTCCCAACAAATTTACTCGTATATAAAAACACAATTTTCCACGTGTTTTAAAGTTCGTACATTAAAATATCATAAGTATAAATAATTAACTATGGCATAATCATAAAGAGTATCAGTAATAGTAGTAGTATCTAATAATATACACTTTGCTGATGCACTTCCTTGCTGATTGGTATCCGGCATATGCAACACGGATGTGATGTTCAGTTTTAGAAACGGAGGACGCACCGCTGCTTATTGTAATCGGCTTGCAGGCGCGTTTTATGACCGGTCGTAATTAGCAGTATACTCTTTGTCGAATGCTAAAAGATTTCGATGTCTGAAAATTATCGATCATTCATGAATACTTACGTATTAAAAAATACACCACTTGGTCACTGATATTTGCTGCACAGATGTTAGTTAGGCTTTCTGGGTCTGAGATTTTCGATGCGTATGCAACTATTCGTGAAACTATTCTCTTCAAAATATTTCCATGATAAAATATTTATTTATGAAAAATTTTCGGAAAACTAAAAGTTCAAATTCAATCACTGGCGGCCCTGTACCAAGCCGCGGCCCGGTGACCAGCCACGTCCCCGTATAATTAAAGCCACTACCCGGTACCGAGGTGCGTCTCAGTATAATTGAAGCCAGGGCCCAATACCGAGCTGCGGCCCAGTATAATTAAAGCTGGGGTTCTCTACCGAGCCGCGGCCCGGTACTAAGCTGCGGCCGGGCGATTGAGAAGCACTATTTTTTATCATACATAATTTTAGTCGTATTCGGTATATTGACTATATAGTCAAGTAATACAAGAGAAAAGATGATTGGCTCTCTATAAAGGGAAAATCTTCGGTGGGGTAATCTATAAAAATGCATCATTACTGTACCTCATAGGTGATGTAGAAACAGTGGGGTTGCAATTCAAAAATAGTAGGAGGCTGGGGTTGTGTTGAAGAAAATAATGGGATGGGGTGTTAACGCGAAGGATGTACCCTGATATTCAATGGGGGGCTTCAATCCTATAACCCCCTCCCTTTCTTACGCCACTGTGTGAAAATGAGCGAAAATTATAAAATTATCTATGAACAGCATTATTGTTACTATTAACATCTGATGAAAATAAAATATTAGTCATAAGAAATCCTAGTTGTATCTTGAAGCACAGTCTGTATGACACAATCGGTGAAGAAAATATTCCTTTACCTTGAACTGTCAGTGAAATAATTAATCGATAATAAATAATAATCGATAAAAATCGATAACACATCGATAATATGGAGCTGAATATCACTCATCACGAAAATCACAACAAGAATGCACAATAACTTAATAAATTAGAAGAAAGTATTGATGTAAAATTAGGTAATGTATGCAAGAAACTTATATACAGAACTAAAGGGACCATGATCCTTGAGACGGAGTTTGTGAGAGTACGAAAGAATATACACAAATATAAAACTAGGATACATTGGGTGTGTGCAGATGTTCTACCCATTTTTTCAGGTGAAAGGGAAGAGAGAATAAAAAAAGTACATTACCTATGTTTTAACTTAATTGCCATCATTTAGTATGACCTGTTGGCATTTGTCTTGCAGTAGATTTATCCCCCTGTCGAAAAACATTTTCTGGTTTAAAGTAAAAAATCTTATAATGCTGTTTTCACATCTTGCACAGCATTAAAAATTTGAAGGTCCAAGGAATTTTGTAACGATCGAAAAAGATGGCGGTCCAAAGGAGAGATATCCGGGAAATATACTAGATGAGGCAAAACTTGCCAACCAAAGTCGAGTAGTTTTTAAAAGTGATTAAAGCGACATGAGATCTGGCGTTATCTTGTTGAAAGATAAGCCCTTTACGATTGGCAAGTGCTAGCCGCTTATGAATCAGTTTTTGCTTCAATCTGTCAAAAAGTTGGGAGGGTATGTCAAAATCAATGATTTGGCTATGTGGAAGCAACTTCCAGTGGATTATTCTCTTCGTATCCCACCATACACTTAACAAAACCTTTTCAGGATGCAATCCTGCTTTTGAGGGTGTTGGAGCGGGTTCTGCTACGTAGCATACAGACCTTCAACATTTCACATTACGGTACAGTACCCGTTTCTCGTCATCCATTACTATTCGTTCTAAAACTGGTTCATTTCTGGAAGGAGAAAACAATGATACTTGTTCCCTCCTGGCATTGCGTTTCAAAGAGCTGATGCATAGCCCAATGATATTCAGTTTTTGTGATAAATCCACATATGTGCATTCGTTTTTTAACTGTGGTTCTGTGTACTGATAGCCTTTCTGCTAATTCCTCAATAGTTGTATAAGGGACATTCGATATGGCTTGGTCCAGAATCTGCTTGGAAATCACTGATGGACATTTGGAACTTGGTTGACCTTTGCAGCTTCTGTCTCCAACCCTTTGTTTCCGAAACCAGCAAGGACATGTTCCATCTTCAACCGCATCCTCCTCGTATATTTGACACATATTTAGGCATGCTAGGGCTGCAGTACTGCCCCTATCGAACTCGTACAACAAACCATGTTGGATATGCTCCTTATCACTTGCCATTTTAAACCGCTTGAAGTTTTTTTTTACGAATGATTTAATTTTACAACCACCTTGCCTTTATATGATATCTGTCTACACGTTTCATTGGTCGAAAACTCCAGTCATCACAGCGTCATGTACAACAATAAATCCATTCATATACTTTGCATCTCCAAAGACGGGTAGAACTTTTGCACACACCTAATACATGCACAATACCAGTATATACAAAATGAGACTAGTGCAGACAAATATAGGACTAGTATATGCAAGCACAAGACCAGTATATACAAACACGAGAACAATACAAACAAATATAGGTGCATCTAGTGTAATCAAGCATAGGAATTAATCCAAATCAGCAGACCAGCAATGTGAAACTTCACTAAAATATCTGTACAATGCTTCACCTTTAGGGAAGTGTGAAAATATTACAAAGAGCTCAAAGAAATAAATCTTGGAAAAAGAAGTGAGTGACATATTTTATTGTTATTTTTGCTAGTTCTGAGGTACAGAACTTTTGAATTTGAAGGACGCCAAAATATTTTTCCGTTTTCCAGAATTTCCTCAACTGCTTAAAGCTCTCTCTCCCTTGGGATTCAAAACCTTTCTTCCGTCATCTTCAACTTTACTGATATTTTGACAAGTCGAAAGTTTTGTATGCAACGGAAATCCAAAAGTATTATTTGAACTCCTGGGTGGGTGAGGACGAGGGAAGGTGAGAGAAATTTTTTGGAAAAGTTTTTCCCCTACACTGGAAAAAAAATAATTTTCATGCATTCCATCATTGTAGTTTTTTACCATTCCTAGATCGGGAACATATGAATTTTTCTGGTTAATTGAGAATTTATACAACAATTTATATGACCTACTATCATCCTGAAAAAATACGTGGCTTGCTATATAATTAATTCTAAGGGAATAATAAGTAAAAATAATCTTCTTGTCCATCGTCTTGTACTGAGCAGATACTATATACATTTTTAAGCTGGTGAATGTATTCGGCATACAATCCTAATCGTTTAGTGTTTGAAGCCGCATACAAACAATCGCTGTATTTCGAATTCTTTATGTTTTGCTAAGTGATTATTAATGATTCATTTCCCCTGGGTTGTTCTTAATGATTCATATCTCCTGAGTTATTCTTAGTAGTTCACTTCTGCTGAATGATTATCAGTGATTTACTTCTGATATGTGGTTTTTAGTGATTCACATCTGCTAAGTAGTATTTAGAATTACTTTTTTCTGTACACAACTTCTTTCATATCACACAGCAAAACTTTGTATAACTATAAATTTAACAAATATACACCAAAATTGTAAGTACTGTTTAAAAATGAATTTTTGGTATGTATATATGCAGTACAATCTGCCTAAAGCGATCACCTTTGGGACTGTATTGCAATAATAACCATAGGCACTTGATCAATGTACACGACAGACTTTAATACAATCATGACTAGGTCCCTACCAGTTCTCTCTTTAAAAATTGGTCACTTTATTCAGGTGGCCACTTTACCAGGTTCCACTGTATATGGAATCTCTCTTTCATCAATTTAAAAATTCCTCTACTGCGACTATCGAGCTCTCCCCTCACTTAATCAACTCAGATAATTTACGCTGTAAAATGACGTTATCCCAGAATTGTATGTTTAAAAATTGGCATTTATTTTGTGGCCAAAAGTAATTTTTATGAAAATATGGAATTGTTGAAATCAATAGCAAAAATTATTATTTTATTTATTTCCACGTACATCGTATTTTAGCAATTCAAAAGGATTGATCCTCTCAAATTATGAAATATGATTATAGTAAAGCATTTTAATGTTATTCTTAAATAACATGACTTCCACAAGCCAATTAAAATTAATAAGAATTAAAACGTAAGGATATATATATAATGTGTGCCTAAAATTATGGAATATTTATTATATAATTAAAAATTAATTTCAATGCGTTGTAGAGCGTAGTTCTTAACACCAGGTGGCGCGTATGGGCGCGTTTTAGGAAGACATGGCCCTCCTTCATTAGAAACCAGCTGAAGTGAACCTCTAAAGTGAACACAGAATCTTATTTAATATCGTGGACGCCCATAAGGGGCAGGGGATTGAGCCCCCTAGTAATTGTTTAGAAATTCAATTTTCTCGATTCTGCTGTGCGTTCCTTTCAAAACTACAACAATGAAGTTTAGGTGACAGTTTGAACACATTTTATGAACCGATGGATTAATAATGCTTTTAGGAGAGGGCGTGTCTGCCATGCGCGCATGCGTAGATTTTAGCGCCCAGGCTATGTGTGTGTCGCGGTGGCAAAACTGATTGCACATTGACAAAAAAAAATTTATATAAGCTTCTGATACACTTTAAACGTTTTAAAATAAGGTACTTTTTAGCTCATTACTAATTGTCAAGCAGTATCAATTATTTTTGTAACATTTTAGTATCTTGTACATTCACTAAAATTTTTGACGGCCCTGAAAGAGTTGACTATTTTTCTTAGCCACCCCCCTAAAAATACTCATATGGGCGCCCATGTTTACTATATCGTCAAATGTACACCATAGATGTAAGGTTGTGGATTACAATTTCGCCCTACTCATATAAGGTTCCTGTGATGTCGAATATCAAACAAGTCCTTAACGTAATTGACATATGACACATATTTGAAAAATTAATGTCCTTTTTACCCCTTATTGTACACATGACATTATGACAGGCACCCCTAGTGGATATAATCAGAGGTGGGTCCATAGAAAGCTTTGGAGGAGCATGTAAAATGCAGTAAGACCTACATTTATACATATATAACGAGCCTACAATTAGCAAGTTTCCGAACACAGAGAGGAAAATATGGATTTTGCTTGGTATAATGATTAAGCGCAATACAATTTAACTGCTTTTAACGAAAAAGTCTTTTTGAACCTAGGATTTAACGAGCAATTTAAAAAATAAATAAAATGGGAAATCAAACTTTTTGTAAAAATTCCGTATTTGCATGCGGTTGTTCTTTATAATCGGTGCTCTGTATAACCGACTTCCACCGCATTTTTATAGATTTGAAAAGAGAAATTTCCCTAATTCTTCTTCCCATGAGTCCGCCACTGGTATCATCATCATCATCATCATCTTCTGATTTACAGGGTTTAGGCTTAACGCCCAATTAAACCTGGTATATGTAAACATATTATGGGGGTGAGGTCAGTCGTCTGTATGTTGCCCCTGTGGAATAGCAAGTCACAATAATTCGCCCTCGGCTGGAAACTGATAAATAATAAATGATTAAATGACCTGTCAATAACAAATGTAGGAAAGAAACATTATGATATATCATGGTATATAAAATTCCGATGATCTGTGTATATATACACAGATCATCTGTGTATACATACAGTTTTAAAGCCAATTTCATGCATCTGTCATTGTGAATCATGGTATCATTTTATTTTCCGGTCACAAAAAGAAGTCGGGTGAAAAAGTTAAACATGACGTCACAAACCCTTCAGCCGCTTACAACAATGTAGGACTTCAAGTTCTATACTTGTTTTTTGGCGCCGATAAATGGTTGCTAAAAACAAGTTCTGAAATTGGAGTCCCACTCCGCTGTAAGTGTCTAGCCCGTTTGTGTCGTCACTTCCGGTTATTTCTGTTCCACTGGATTTCTTTTGTTCTTTTGGTGAACGGACAGTAAGCTACCTTCCCTCATTTCTGGATTTTGCATAATGTTAATCATCATGGCACACCGGTTTATCGAAATAAAATTTTAGCTTCATGTTTAAACAAACTCATCAGAAATTATAGCAAATATAATGTCGATATATTATCCCCACACATATAAAATTTTCTACTCCTTTTAACAAAAAAATCACAGATATTTTTTTAGAAAATTCTCTTGGAAAATTAAAAATTTTCTGACTTCAATCAACTCCGTAAAAGTTAGTAAAAAATCTGATATAGTACAGATGAATGAAACCGCGATAGTCACTCACCTTATTAGAATCAGGTAAGCCTAAAGCAGTCCTCGGATATCAAAATGATCCAATCCTATGGTGATATCGGAGACGACTCGATATCGGAGACGACTTCATCGGCGACCAAATCTCGGGTAATTACTAAAAGTTACGGTATCACTGTCCGTTTCGTATATTGCCGTAAGTTTTATCATCGCAAGGAAGATCGCAGATAAATCGGTATACGATATCCCGCCACTTCCTGGCAAGTTGAGCTTGACTTTATGCGTCATTTAAGGTTCGATAGTTCGTAGATAATGATCGCCAAGACCGTAGGAAGACGCGGCAATTCCAGCCCATAATGTTCTCAAAATCCGATTTGAAACACTAAAATTTTATTTAAAGCAGCGATTACCTTAATAAAGTTTTATAAAATGAATTTAAATTATGTAGATTTGCCGCTAAAAGAAGTTTATTATGATATTTAAAATAAGTTCATCTCTTTTTTTTTTCTACCAGCAAATAATTCTTACCTTAGGAATTCGAGTCAAAAAGTGTAAATTTATTGTGTAAGATCAACAGCACAAGGTAACAAGAGCAACAAGAAGAGAAGAATAGAAAAGAAAAAGAAAGAAAGGAAGGGGGAGGAGGAGGAAGAAAAAGTAATAGTAGTAGTGGTGGTGGTAGTAGTGATAATAGTAGTAGTATGAAGACTACCGAAATCATTTGCAGAGGGTTACGAATTATCCAACCATTATTAAATCTTGGAAATATGGTGATGGACCATCAAATTCGCGGAAAGTGTGTGGTCGAAGTACAGTCATAAATAATCAAACAGTTTTTCGAAGAATTTGAACCTTTTATGGAGTAGGGAACCAACCCTCGACTACAGTGAGCGGATAGACTGTAAGCGTTACTTTCCTGTTGGAACCATTGGGAATAAAACCCGAGATAACCGCAGGCTAGGAGACGGCGTTGCCACTGCATTATCGCAAGGCCTCTATTAAGTTAAGATTTCCCCATTTCCAACATGGTAACCGTATCAGTTTTAGAATCAAACCACATGAAGCATAGGACTCTTCATGCATTCCACCCACTGTACGAGTCTTGGGAGGGAGAGTTATAATCTGGGGTTGTTCATCGAGTCTAAGTTCAGCAACACCCTACACCAATGAAATGAAGTCAGCTGAGTATCCAAATATTCCGAGTGACCATGTTATTTCAACAATGTGCTGCTGCTTCTTCTTTAAGGGCAACAGCATATTATAGGACGGCAATAGCAAGTTTCATCGGGCTCAAATTGTAAAAAGATTGGTTCGAAGAGCACGAGGCATCATTTCCACACTTGGATTGGCTATCATAAGGTCCTGATCTTCTCGAAGCTATTTCCCTATTCACAAATTATTAAATAGCTAAATTCACATAGCGCTTCAGCTACACTCTAGCCAAACAGGTTAATCTCCTGCAAATAATTTCTCCGGAAACACCCGAAAGAAACAGCTTTCTCGGATTTCGCTCCAGACAGACACAACTCTCTCTCTCTCTCTCTCTTCTGGTATTCACACACTTACTGACAGGACCCGTTCTCGTGCGTTAGTTAGCAGGACAGCCAGCTGGACGTCCGGCCGCTTAACCCGATTAAACCGCTGGACGTCCGGCGGCTTAATCTTGCCGGGTGCAAGATTAAGCCGCCAACGGCCGTAAATTATCGTTGATGTAATCAGTTTTATTACGCTACAATCCTGGCCAGTGATTACGTTCATCTTAAAATAAATTATTTCTTAACGTATCCATTTATTCTTCAGTGCTGTTTCGCGACAACCGTCAATCATCGTCCTTGTAATCCCGTTTGGAGTCCTACCTCTTAAGAATAACATCACTATATTATCCGTCCTATATTATGCTCAACCCCATTGAAGGTAAAGGATATACTACAGAAAACTATATCTAAAAAGTAATTCTACTCCTTTTCCCACTGAACAAGGATCCTGGCGAAATAACGCAAATCTGGCTAAAAGTAGATGTTGAGACATTGCATAAATAAAAACAATACCACAACTAAAATGTGCTGTATTCATGCTAATACAGTTTAAACATAAAACCGCGATCAGAACACCAACCTCACTGCAGCCATAGCAGCCTAAATCAGTTATCCGATTTTAAAACGAGTAAACCGCATTGTGACAGTCATGGATTCTACATCATCCTAATGGCGTAATATTGGACAATTACTAGAAGTTACGACATACCCTTGGGTTCTTTTAATTATCTGAAATTTTAATATTGCATTAGGTGGAAGATAAAGCACTAGAGATAGTTCGCCACTTCCTCGCAACTCGTCCCCAACTCTGTGCAATCACTTGAATCTGGCCAGTTTTCGGGTAACGGCAGCTAATGCTCGCATAAAACTGCACCTCTTCTCCTTAAAATTTTCAGAAATGAGGTTTAGTATGCTGAAATTTAGTTTATAGCTCTTAATGTGATCTCATGTAATGCTAAGTTGGTATGAAACAAACCTTCTTGGTGCAGTAAACTGTTACCACGGAAAATCTGGAATTATCGTTATAATGCTTTTGCAGCTCCGTTCCTCATACTGTTAGTTTTAATGCTAATTACCCTATCCCCAAAAAAAGTTTAGTAAATTTGTTGCTTAATTATAATAAACAAATTGCCTTTATGATCGTGCGAAGGGTGGGGGATACGCAGTAGGTGCTGATAAGGTCTCATAACTCCCATTAACATACAATATATATATATAGAGAGAGAGAGAGAGTTGTAGTTCTGTAACCCCCTCACCTTTGTACACTAATGACCAGGATGAAGAAAATCCATATTTCCCTCGTTATATCCAGAAACTCGCTAAATGCAGTTAGTTATTAAGAGGTTCTACTGTATTTTACATCCCCAAAATCCTTCCCTGGATCCACCTCCGTATATACGCAGTTATATCCTTAGAAGTAGATCCACTGTACAAGATAGATGATAACTGGAAACAAACTGTGCAATGTAATAAGACGATTATACATTGAAACACCTTATTTGCGGACACTCGCTGGATAGGAAATTTTGTCCGTAAAAGAGGGGTGACCTAAAAACGGGGTCATTCTGAAGTACTTGAAATACATTTCAATCACTCAGATGCTTAATTGCGAAACATGTATTTTTAGCACATAAGTTTAAAATAACGAACATAAGCATTTGTTGAATATAACAAGAAAAATTTACAACAAAACCTTAACTATTAAAATTTATTTACATTGGAAAAAATTGATTAATAGCTGTTTGGTAGGTTTTACTTACCAGTGCTTCTCCTTCGAAATACATTTTTGTGAGATTAAATCCACTGCTTTTCCGTGGCTACATTTACAGGAAAATGCTTTTAGTTTTACACTAGCATTCACTACCTGTGTGGCAGTCGAATAAACGATAATAATAAATTTAAATTACTATAGTTTAATGTTAACAATTATTTATTAGTTTCGTGTAATGTATCACTATATGATTTATTTATTATCAAAGTCTTTATTGAGAATTAGTCCTTTGGATTAGAAAAATCCGAATTAATTTCCAGTCTTCATTAACGGAAAGGGATAATCCTTCTAAAATCTTATTGTGTTTATCCGTGGTTTAATATTTTGAGAAACGCCTTTAGGGAAGGCCGAAATTTAAACGTATTTTGTCCTGTTCGCACGGATTTCTTGTTTAATGGAACAAATCATGAAAACAGTATCTGGCCCGTATCACCCGAGGATGACCGTTAAGCAGGGGTTTAAAATAAATTATTGTCAATCAGTTTCTTCCAGGGAATTTTTATCTGACCGTAAAAACAGGATGACTGTATCTGAAGGGTGCCCGTTAAGAGGGGTTTCGCTGTATTAAGAAATGTAGCCACGGATAAATTGTGTTGACAGGTAGTAACAAACGTAAGTACGATGAGATAGATCCGTGTATGGTAAAGAATTAAGTCATTTGGGAATTAAAGTGCAATCTCATGGTAATGTAGGAATAATAAGTTTACCGTAGATAAAAGAATACAAAGAGAATATAAGCGAAGAGTATAAGCGAATATAAGAAAAGAATATAAGCGAGAATTAAAGCAAACGAAACATCAATCATGTGTCAACGAATTTCAGCACCATAAACGTTAGGTTTCCCCAGAATAGTCTTCACGCTTGCACAAAACAAATGCCAAGTACCCGCTGGTGAACAAACCATAATGCAAAAGTGCATGGCCATCTCAATTTATTGTATTGGACGGCAGACATACTGTAGATTCCAGCATGAAATAAATTTTTTGAACATAAAAGAAAATAATGGATAGAATTGGTGCAATTTTTACAAGAAGCTCATGGTTGGTTTTTCAGAAATACGAATCGTATACAGACGAGGTTTGTACCTATTTCAACCAACCGTAATCTAGATTAGGGATTCTCAGCTGTGTATGCATTGAAATAGCACCGGATTAAGTTTTGTGGGTGGAACCTAGGATGAAAGAACATAATGGGTCCCTGAAGAATGTGGCCGTCATGATGTTCCGTCAGTAACCCACGAAGGTTCTTTTGAAGTTCATAATCTTCAATAGTCTGATCTATCAATCATAAAAATTCTTCACGCATTCGCAAATAAATAACGTTAAAATAGCATTTTAACTTAAATAACACAACACCACTTCAAGGGCCCAAACTTGGGGGTCCCTATGCCCGGGCCTATTTGGCCTGTATGTAAATCCGACACTGATTACAAACTCGTAAATTTCTCAAATTTGTTAGAGGCGTTTCCGAAATGCGCACTTAGATTACTGACGCATTGTGGAAAGTAGAAAATAATCCTTATTGATTAGCTTTCGTATCCATCCTATAAACATTTCCTTAATTAATTCATCGATATCCTTTAAATAATAATCAATACGGTGCCTGCACTCTGAATAGCCACTTTACCCATAGGCCATCTCACGATAGAAACTATATAATGCAAAGTGTAGAGGCTATATAAACGAAAACAATCAAATTATTTTAATAAGAAAGACAGAAAATCGTGTATTCAGCAATTTCAGGTACGATCGAATGCAGACACAAAACTAAAGAAGGGACAAGTGGTATCTAAAATAGCATTAAAGGTGTCTGCCTTTATCGTGTCCAAATTTAGTACAAACCTTAATAGACTTTTACAAAAACGTGGGCTGGAAAATATATTTAATAGTAAAATAAATATACTTAATAAAAGAAATGGTCAATAATATAGTTATATGTAGTCAATAGTAAAATAAATGTACTTAACAGTAATATAAATATACCTGATAGTAATATAAATATACTCAATAGTAATATAAATATACTTAATAGTAATATAAATATATTCGATAGTAATATAAATATACTTCATAGTGATATAAATATACTTAATAGTAATATAAATATATTCAATAGTAATAGTAATATAAATATACTTAATAGTAATATAAATATATTCAATAGTAATATAAATATACTT
>QLNU02014802.1:70228420-70241804 GCA_006491805.2 Dysdera silvatica
ACGTTTTTACAAACCTCCAATTTACGAATTTCGCATTTTTATGTAACAATTTCGTTGATTCGGAAAAATATCCCCAGAACTAACGTTTTCTGTGCGCGCGCTCCCACTTATGAACTAATATTGCATATTTACCAACTTTTTTCCTCATTAGCTCATTTATCACTGTTTTCCTTCGATCGCCAAAAAATTGAAAAGAGAAGGTGTGGAATTTGCTTAAACTGGTTGCACTTCGTTTCTGCCAAGTTGTATATAGGAGGGAGAGGAATTCGCATTCGAGTTTTTGATTATTTTATACATTTATAAAGAACAATACATTAATTAAACGTCGGGGGACGGGAAGGGAGCAGAATTAAAATTTGCGTGAAAATCCTGCGTTTATGTAGCCACATGTTAGGAATCCACATCTAAATAACCCTGGGTAGGGAATATGTAGCTGGATTTTCCCCCCGTCGGGAATTCCCCATGCCAGATGACACCAGATGACCACTCCGAAAGGTGTGGTTTTGTAAAAATCCTGTAAGTTTTTGGTAGAAACTGTGAAACATTTATGGCATACGATTCCTCCGGTCAATAGCTAGCAACTGATTGCAATAATTTCGGGCACCAATATATTGATAGTGGAGTTGTGACAAACAGGGAAGGTGCAATGGAAAATCGTGTTCTTGATTGAGATGCAAATGAATTAACGATGCAAATGAATCAGAAACCAACCATGCGAAACGATATATTAAAATCAAAATTGACACAAACGCTGTTTAATGTGAGCTGGTAACAAGGGAGGACATAGGGGGTCACAGGGGTCATGACCCCAAAATATATTTTTTCACTGTAAAAAATTCCAACTTTCATGATAAATGAAGGGTGTTATTCCAAGACCATGGCAAATTCTGTCCGTGAACCCCTCAAAATGAAAGTCTGCGTCAGCCATTGGCTGGTGGGACATTTTCCCAATTGTTTCAACAAGAAAACAAAGAAAACAAGAAAACCACCCTTCCCATTAAAATCCTTGCACACTACCTGCCTCGACAAGAAAACCTTCCAGTCTGAATCGTTGCCACCAAAGCAGAATCGATTAGTCTCCGAATACGACAATCATGTGTCGCCATCTATTGTAAAGAAATCGAAGCAAAAACGAATTTTGCGAAGGATCGGGAAAAAAAGCTGTTTATATCCTCTTTTTGCCAGAAACCAATATTTTCTCTCATACTGAGAAAACCATGGTTTTTCACAGAACTTTTTTGCCTGTAAAAGAACGTAGAAAGTCACCACCAGCGGATTTTATGTTTATAAAATATTGGTGAAACAGTGGTGATTCATTTCGACGTTCTGCTGTTCACTATATTTTAATCTTCAATTGCAAAGGAGAAGAACAATGTAAAGTTTCACCAGAGGATTCCATAGCAACTACAATTTCGACACCAGCGAAATGCTTGAAAACAGAAAAGTTTAAAATCCTTGTTTTTAAACCACACGGCAGTGTCAAAATAGAAATTAATATGGGGAAAAAGGGTGGGTTCAACGAGCATATATAAAATCGTATTCTAAATTCCACTACTCTAATGTTGTGCTTTATAAAACTACTTCATGATAGTGTGTGAAAGACTTAATTTCTACAGCAATGCATAATTTTAGAACTAAATTAAATTATCCGTAGTTTCTGTTTTATATGTGTTTTCCGTATACCATTATATCATGCAGTAACAAAGGAGAAAAGCAAATGGCAGTCGGAAAGCATGAAAAATAATTACACCCTACACTAACTAGTAGTATTACTAGTTTTTGTACTACAACAACTGTATACAATGTTAATCAAATACAAAAATGCTAATTATTAGTGCATAATCCAAATATTTTTAATAATTACGCACAATAATCATCATCATACTTTCCCATACACTTCCCATTCTTTGTATTACTCCGGATACCATTCCCCTTAGATGATGCACCCTCGCAATACTCACAAATTTTGCGGGAAAACAAACATTTTGGCGAAAAAATATAATTTTCACCCCAATCGCAAAATGTTCACGCCCCAAAATTAATAATTTCAAAATGAAACGACTGAGGTGAGACTGAATCTGAGAGTTCAATATAGATTCAACCGAGATGCCTCTTAAAGCAAACTTTTATGCATTGCGAGATGCCTGAATAATTCATCCGCCTTTGTTACATGGGGTTATTCTCACGGAAAAAACTTACCAATCGCAGTATTTTCTGCTTTAGACACGGTGCTGCTTCCAAGCAACATCTGTTTGAATGCCAATACAGCGGATCCGGAGCTAGATCTATCTACTGCGCTCACTACTCTAAAAGTAAACACGTGAATAAAATTTCCATTATTTACCAAAAGTGTGTCGCTCGACACAAGTACAGCTGGATTTAGAGGGAAAGCAGTTTTTTCTCAAATATGTTTCTTCTAGGATCGAGTTTACAAATTATAACTCTCCAAAGGTAGGCATCAGCTTAATTTGACTCATAATTATCATTGCCGATAACAAATTAGAGTGTTTTTAAAGATAAACCAAAGAGTGTCTTGTAATGCAAGCATTTATAGTTTTTTTTAAATGCAAAGATAAAAAGTGAAAGACTAGACTAAAAGAGGCCCCCTCTCTCTCTCTCTCTATATATATATATCATCATCATCATATTCAACCATTATCTATCCACTGCTGGATGAAGGTCTCTCCAAATGCTTTCCACACAAGTCTATCCTGGGCCATTCGTTTCCACGTCACCCCAACCTGTTTTCTTATTTCATCCACCCATCTAGTTTGAGGACGTTTTCTAGGTCTTCGGTGGTCTCTTGGAATCCAGTTCAGAATTTCTGTTGTCCATCGTTGATCAGTTCTTCTTGCAATATGCCCAGCCCATCGCCATTTCAGTCCTTTTACTTTAACAATGATGTCCTCTACTCTAGTTTGCTCTCTCACCCAAGTGTTTCTTTTTCGATCTCTCCTAGTTATTCCAAGCATGCACCTCTCCATGCTCCTTTGCGTTGTCTGTAACTTTCGTATTGCTCCAACTGTTAGACTCCATGTCTCTGATCCATAAGAGAGGACTGGCAATACACACTGGTTGAAGACCTTTCTTTTTAGACACAAAGGCAATTTCCCCTTCAGGATAAAACTGTTTCTTCCAAATGCACTCCAGCCAAGTTTAATACGTATATATACACACGTTTCACCATGTCAATGTACACATCCTCAATGTCTGTTGATCTTAAAGAGTTGATGACTGCTGATGTTTTAATAGAGTCAAAGGCCTTCTCATAGTCAATAAATGCAACACACAATGGAAGTTCATATTCATGTGTTCTTTCAATTAATTCTCTTAATACTTGAATATGGTCCACTGTACTGAATCCACTTCGAAATCCAGCTTGTTCTCTTGGTTGAGCTGCATCTAATTTTTTCTGCAGGCGATGTGTTAGCACTTTTGTGAAGATTTTATAAATAGCAGGTAACAAGCTAATTGGTCGGTAATTTTTCAAATCCTCTTTATCACCTTTTTTATGCAAAAGAATTACTGTTGCAGAATCCCATTGGTTTGGTATGTTACCGCTGTTAAGACATTTGGTAAAGAATTTTGCAAGTATGTCTTCTACATATTCTCCAGCTTCTTTTAGGATATCTAATGTAATACCATCATCACCAGGGGCTCTTCCTTTCTTCATACTTTTTATTGCAAATGAAACTTCTTCTTTTAAGATTTTAGGAGCTGTTCCTTCGACTATTTCAGTGTCTTCGTTTAATCCACTGTTACTTTCATATAGTTTTTTGTAGAATTCTTCAACTCTTCTAAGTATTTCTTCCCTATTTCTTGTTACGGTGCCATCCTCTCCTTTTAATGCAATGATGTGTTTCTTCCCAACAGATAAACTTCCTTTAACAACCCTAAGGCTCTTGTTATTTTCAATGGCCTTCCTTACTAGCTCACAATTGAATTTTCTTATGTCTTCTTTCATGCTTTTGCGCAGAGTTTTACAAAGTTCTATGTACTCAATCCTGGAACTGGTATTTCGATTGTCCACCTTCATATCTCTTCGCCTTTTCATGAGCTGTTTCGTCTTCTCAGATAATTTGCTATTGTGCTTTTTACAGGTTACACCACCAATTTCCCCAGCAGTTTCAACTATTGTCTTAACAATGTTTTCATTTGCTTCTGAGATATCACTTTCATCAATAAGTCCTTCCAGTGCAGAAAAGCGATTTTTTAATTCCAACTTGAATGCCTCGGTATTTTCTTTTAATTTCTTTAAATCCACCCTCTTACTTACTTGTTTCCTAATGAGCTTCTGTCGTTCTAATTTAGTATTTAAGTGCACTTTACATCTCACCATTCGATGATCACTTCCAGTATTAAATCTGTTCAGTACACTGCAATCTTCAATAATTGATTTCTTGTTTGCCAGGATATAGTCAATTTCACTAGTTCCCCCATTTGGGTGTTTCCATGTCCATTTTCTTTGCGGTTTCTTCTTAAAAAATGAATTCATGATGCTAAGGTTTTCAGCTTCTGCAAATTCGATGAGTTGATCGCCACGTTCATTCCTTTCCCCATATCCGTATTTACCAACCGATGTCTCTCCTTGTTCCTGTTGTCCAATTCTTGCATTGAAATCCCCCATGATGAGCTTGATATGTTGTTTCCCTTTGGTGTGTAACTCTTTGATTTCTTCATAAAATTCTTCAACCTCTTCGTCGGTATGGCTTGATGTTGGTGCATATACCTGTACTATTTGAAGTTGGTATCGCTGGGTTAGTTGAACAACGAGCCTCGCTGCTCGATCTGATGTACTTTCAACTTCCAGAAGACAGTCTTTAATTCTTTTGTTGATTAAGAAGCCAACACCACTTGTTCTTCCAGTTTCCGTTCCTCTATAATAAAACAAATGTCCACTTTTAAGTTCCACCAACTCTTCACCTTTTCTTCTAACTTCACTGAGTCCTACAATGTCCCATTTGATCTTGTCAAGTTCTTCTTCCAATTCCTGAAGTTTTGCTTCAGAAGCAAGGGATCGTCCATTAAACGTAGCCAAGGTCAATAACAAACGGCAGCCTGGGCCATTCCAGTGATTCTTAGCACCCCCTGCTTTCATGCCACACTGACCGCTGCCTTGATCAGGAGCACTCCAGCACCTGGAGACTAGGGGCCATGGTTTCTGGTGTGTCAACATAATGGAGGAATTAGCCATAATTTCACCACGCTGGCTAGACGGGTTGGTGAATTAGCCCTCCCCTTCCGCCTTTCTATCCGTGCAGCAAATATTAATTTGCCACATAAATAGAAAGCTCAGCCTGCACCACTTGAAGGCGGGGTAGGACACTAGGTTACTGGCCTGGCCGGTTCCACACATCGTCACATACGTTCAGCGTGTGGGTCTCCTTCCAGTTAGATACCAGCAACCCTTTTGCAGGCCATATATATATACACAACTAATACATATACAACATGTACAATAAACAAAATATGCATAATATATATATACAGAAATATAATTTGAACAATATTAAATACAAAAACGTTTTTGAACATAGAGAACTCAATAAATATGCATACAACAGCTAGAAAAAGCTTACTATAATTCTCAAACCTGATATCAAAACACTTACCTACATTACAGAGATAAACTTGTTAGTATAATAAATACACATGTAAGAAAAGCTAAACTACAAGTGACAAGAAATGTTTAAGAAAAAGTACTGAAGGATTAGAAGTAAGAAAGTTGATAAAAGAAATAAGATTTGCCATGTCTTGGGTGTAGCAGAAAACACCAAAGCACTGGGGTTCTTTTTGCTAGAAAAGTTGCCTTTTGTCCACTAGGACTTAAACTTTAAATGGTGCTTTTGTGGTGAAAAAACACGCAAATGGTAGGATATAATAGATGATAATAGTGGAAATAGGGACTAAGAAAGAGGCATGTAGAAAATGAAATGGAGTGGAGGATTTAGGATAATGAAAGTTTTTTAACAAAATTATGAACCAGATTCTTATTGAAGTAGTGTGGAACATTATTGTAAATGCATTTTGACATGAGTGCCTGAAAGTTTTTTAATTTAGGGTTGTTATTATACATATCCTGTTGATGCGAAAACCTTGTGAACAGATAATATTTCTGTTGACTTTTTGGATATGTTGGGAGTCCCAGTTTGTGAGGAAATTCACTTTAAATCTGAAGTCTTGCCTTTTATCATACAAGTCAATTTCAGTAAGAGAGTTGTCGTTGATGCTGATATTTAAATCTAGGAAAACACCACTCTTGTTGTCAGTATTGGTTTTAATTAGTTTTAGGTTTGGCGGGTAGCTGTCAAGATTCTTAGTGCCATTGAGTGTTATGAGGTCATCAATATATCTGAATGTGACGTTATTGAAGGTTAGACTTTTTCGTAAAAATGAAGGTATAAGTTTGCCAGAATACTGGAGTAACTGGCTCCTGTGGGAATTCCGTGGGTTTGTACACAAAGCCTGCTAAACATTTTTATGATGTTTTTTTTGAGGCAAAAGGAGCGAAGGTTTTTGCAGTTGGATGCTTCCAGCCCAAAGAAATTCTGTTTTTTCAAAGTAGTGAAAAATAATTTCGGAACATCATAAAATGTCAATGGAATTGAATAGGTTTTCACAGTCATGGCATTCGCTGCTACATAACTGGTTATCTTGCAGATATTTGATTATTGAATTATTATCATTTATGAACCAGGTTTTTTCTTGGCTTCTAATTTGGTCTTCACCCTTTTTTAATAAATGAAATTTATTACAAAAATTCGTATGGATCTTCTGCTGCATCAGCAGAGAATCCAGACGAATTGCTTACTTGAGTGATAAAACAAAATTTTAGAGGGTTTTTGTGGAATTTTATCGTGACAAAGAGAAATGGTTTGTTAAGAAATTTGTTAGTTAACTTGAGCCTTTTATGAAAGGCAAGGATTTTTTTGTCAAAGATTGTTTCACTTTCATTAAAAGGAGTATAGGCTGATGAAAGTTCTAGCCGCTTTTTTAAGTTTTCAATGTAGAAGTTTTTACAGATAAGTGCAAAATTCCCTAATGCTTTGTTGATAACCGTAACCACAAATTTTTTTGGATGTTTTTAATTTGCTCTAGAACTATTTTTACATTGGGCTGATTTTTATTTGCTAATCTTTTCCAAAGGTCTCTTGGTTGCAGAAGAGAGCAATTTTTTCAATCAGCTTGGTTCTCCATTTACTGAAGGTTTCTACTGGTACGTTCTTTTTGAAGGCAATATCATAACAGAATTTTTAGATGTCAGCATGAATATGCAGGGAAAATGCTATTCTTCCTTTGTTCACCGTCATCCTAAATTTTGATCCCTTTTCTAGTAGAGTTTTCAGATCTTCAGAGGCTATTCCATTAAGATGACCTGTGACAATGTGTCCATGATGTGGGTCCACAAATTTTAGGTATACTTTTCGAGTACAGGGACAAGAGATGTTGTCATTGTCTTCAAACAGGACTTTTTTGTAGTTACAAATCAATTTTCCAATTGGAGGTGTGTAACTAAATAAAGGTCGAATGGCAAAATCTTTAAGATCGTTTGGAAAAAATTCGGAAACTGACTTAATTAGTTTGGCCAGAAGTATTAAATCAAAAATTTTGTTAGAGAACTTGAAGATGATGTAATGCTTTTCTGTAGTGTCAATGAGCTTTACACATGTATCCACCTTCTATATGCCTAGCTTGAATTTAAGCAGGTCTAAAATAATGTGTTGTGTTTGCTGATTTTTGAAATTAAATTCCAGGTTTCTTTTAAGAAATAAATTGCATTTACTTTTGTTAAGCGAAAAAATCACATCCTTGGCCTTCTTAAGGTTAATATCCCTAGAGAAGTCATCACCAAGTTTATTGAGGAGCAAGCTTAAATCTATGAATGCGGATTTTTTTGTTTCTTGCCCCTTTTTCCCCCGTTTTTTCCTTTTTACAATACATTAACACATTCTGAAAATTTTGTAAACAATATGGTTGTCCAGGTGGCTTGATATTCTAATATTGTTAAACATATCGTTCATTTCAATTGGGTAAATGGTCTTTTCTTTGCAGATTAGATAATTTTCTAAATAAAGTCTGTGCTTTATGCCTGGTGTAATGTTAAGGATTTTAATTTCAATGTTTTTGAAGTCTGGTTCTTGCAAATGCTTCATTTCTAAATCCGTCTTGGGTGAACATTTTTTTACATTAGACCTATACAGGTTCATCTGTATATTTAGGCAACTAACAGATTGTCCAATATATTTCTGTTGACAAGTTTTACATATAATCATGTAGATGCAGTAAAAAATTTTACAGTAAAAAGTGTAATTTTGCAGTAAAAAGTGTGTAGGGAATCGTCTTGGTGGTTCGAGTCATACACAGAACTCATGGATGGACAGGTTTTGCATCTACTGTCAGGGCACTTTTTGAAAATTGGGAACACATCTTTTAAGTCAGGTGAAAGTTTAATAAAAGCATGGATTGCATTGTTAGAAATAGGTAGTAACACATTTAACATATTATCCCCATTCATATAAGATAATACTCATCCCTTTTTATACAGCGCGATGGATGATGCTGCATTGAAATTTCTTTAGCTGTAACAGGCATTATTAGTCAGAATCAACTTAAACAATATGAAATTAATTAAAAATACTAGAAATACAAAAATAATAAGCTTGAACGCCAGTACACAAAAACTGTGTAATTAAACTTGGTTCAAATATTTTTAAGAAACAAATAACATAGAAGTAATTTAGAAAAGCTCTTTCCATATTTAACTGAATAGTTAAAAAGTGCTGCTTGTTATACATAACCTTCATCAATTTACAAAATAATATTAAAACATTTTAAATTTACGCACGTGTCGAAACAATCTTAAATCAACATGTGATAAGACATAATACAACGTTTAAAATACCCAGCAAAAATACACAGCAATCTTACTTAAGGAAGACACAAAACCTGTCATTGATAGTGTCATTCTATAAGAAAAGAAAAATAAAAGAAAAAAATGCTACTTTTTAAAGATGATATATTGTGAGTTACAAAAAAGATATTTTTTTCAAAAATATGTCCCAAAAATTTCAATGTTAATTTCGAAAGTGCAACAGACGTTAAGATGCGTAGACGTTAAGACGTTATAGACGTTAAGATGACGTAACAGACGTTACAAAGAAGAAGAGGGTAATTCTCTTCAACGAACAATAAGCAATTTTCCGAAACATAAAAGTTTTACTAAGCTAGTAGCCTTTTAAGAAATTGTAATTCTAGTCCTCTGTAAAAGTTCTAAAAAAATAGTTGAGGCCTGCTTTTTCTTTTCTCAGTGCCCAAGAGGTTGGATTCTCTTCTGCAAATTTCAATGAAAAATCATTTTTACTAGGGAAGAAGTACTTGATAAAGAAAGGCAAGGGATGAGCATTCACTTAAAATTTCCACCCGAAACACTCAATGTCAATAAAAGGAAAATTTTTAGTTTTGTTTATGAGATGTAAGGAGAAGGGAAAAAATTTTTAGAATAAATTTTTATCAGAAATGAAAAAGCCATGAATGAAAATGAAAAAGCCATTTTTATCAGAAATGAAAAAGCCAGAAATGAAAAAACATGTATTATATTAAAATTTTCTTGTTTCATACTGGTCATCACTTATATATTACTTTGCTTATATCTTATATACTTACATATTACTATACTTATATCTTATATACTTATATATTTCTTTACTTATATCTTATATAATTTCATATATACATTTATATCTGCATATTTACAAATTACTTAAGTTATATTCTTATATATTTACAAATTACTTAAGTTATATTCTTATATATTTACAAATTACTTAAGTTATATTCTTATATATTTACAAATTACTTAAGTTATATTCTTATATATTTACAACGTTTGCTATATTCTTATATTTAAGCAAATTACTTGCTACATTCTTATATACTTTCATATTACTTATATCTTATATATTTACAAATTACTTAAGTTATATTCTTATATATTACCTTACTTATATACATATATATTGCTTTACTTATATACTTATATATTACTTTACTTATATATTTATATATTACTTGTATACTTATATATTACTTACTGAGCATAAACAATTTATATTTCCATATCCATACCATGAAATTTCCGTTTTTTGTGTAAACATTATCTGAAATTTAAATTTATTTTCCTGATCAATGAAAAAAGAACTTATAATTAATTAATTAATATAAGATATTAAGAGAACTTTAATAAAATTAGTTGATATTCGGTAAGTATATAATGAGCAGAAGAATGATTCATTTCCATTGATATAAAATTATTTTCAATGTATCAAATTTTTCAAGTGCAGCTTTTGTAAACTCATATAATAAATGACTTTAATTACCAAGCAGTATTTAATAAAACGAACAGTGCATTATATATAATTTAAGAATACCAGGACGTAATAAATAGGAAATCCCTTTGCTTACTTATATTACCTATTCATAGACTTCGGAAAAAACTTTCATTCTATTGAAAAGAAGCAACGTGGTAAACTCCAAAAGTTAAGATTGCCAGTAAAGTTGCTAAAACTAATTAAGAATTTTTACCAGACCTATGATTCCAGAGCCTTGCATAATGGGAAAATCATGACTTCCTTTAAAGTGACAACGCAATCTAAACACAGTTTTCGCTCTATTATCACTAATTATCCTCTTGATGATACTACACATGGTAATGAGAAGAGTATTTCGAGATAAACTTTCTCAAAGTATAATATGGAGCACAAAAGGGAGATTGGAAAGCTTGGACTTTGAAGACTGACTGGCAACACAGACGTAAAGGCTATAAAATGAAAGCTAAAAGCTTTGTAAGTCATGACATGTCATCAGAATTGTGTGGCAATATATAACTTTATATTTTCTTTAGCACTTTTTAAATTTAATCAACGGGGGATATGTCTCTCAATAACTCAATGGCTGGAAACGGCCAGTATTTATACATATATAACTACACTGAACGATTAACATAAACCTAAACGTTAAATAAATTTATACTGAATAATATTTAGAGATAATATTGAAATACAAACTTAAAACCAATGTGGGGGGGGGTCTGAATTAAAAAGAAACGAAAGAAAAACTAAACAATCCCTGCATTAATATAAAAGACCATAAGGTCAACGGTAAAAATATTGAAGTAGTAAATTGATTCCAAAACTTCGTAGAATTGTCCAATAAAGAAGAAACAAAAGAAGATGGGGAAAAGACAATCCGAAGAATCAAAGAAACTTTTGCATAACCAAAAAGTATCTGGAATTCGCAGTAACTAACATGAAAAACCAAATTAAAATTTTTCTAAAAGTAACGTAAAATCAGTTCTGTTTTATGCATGCCCAGCACAGAAAATGCCCACATTGTATAAGACTCGCCCTATATAGCTAATTTAAAGTTCGTTTCCTGCAAACAATATGCTCTGCCAATGTATGCTTTATAAATAATTCGCACTATCGAGACACGCGCAATAGCCGATCTTCCATATCTTGTTTGAGTACGTGATTAAACAGTATATTGTCATACATTTTAAACAGAACTAGCAATTACAATTTCCCTTAAATTCTTTTCAATTTAATTTACTTTCTGGGCATCATTCAAGCAAAGAGAAAAGAAAATATAATAAAAGTAGTAACCATTGAGGACGATGCCAAGGTGGTGATGGGGAAAAAGACATAAATGTACAAGGCAGTGCTAAAGGGGGTGAAATCTGGGCACCCGCCCAGGGCCGCCAAAAATATAATGCAGATACTAAGAAAATCAGTTTTTAGCAACTCCATATACTTTCAACAAAGTATTTGGTTAATTCACCTTTTACGTGTGACGTCATACTTCCCATAATGCAACCTCTAAATGGTGGTCAGAATACATGTGTTATTAGTCAAATGCGTTAGCATCAGTAGTCTATGTACGTTATCGTGCTCGTTATGGTGGCCATATGGCCACTACAGAGACTTTTGGTTTCCGATATTTTGCAGTATATAAAACTAAACTAACTAACTAAACTAAGTTATAATAGGATAAAAAAGCGGCTTTGTTCGTTGAGATAGCTTTTTATTAATTCGTTATAATTATAATAATTAGAGTAATAATAAATTTCAATGATTCGTATTTTATTTAATTTTTATCCCCTATTTTCAATTTAACTTCATTATCTGCTCTTTATTTTTACCTACAGCGTTTAGACTAGGAAAGGACTTTATTTTGTAATGCTAAACCTAGGTAAATCTTTTTTTGTTGTGTTAAGTCAAAACGTTTTTAAGGGCCGCTAAAATCTGCTTTACCCAGGGCCGCTAACACCATACGCCCTGCACATTTGCCTGACGAAGTTCCCATCGCCAAGAATGACAAAACGGTACATACAGATAGATCTATGAATAGCACGAAACGTTGATGGTATAATAATAACAAACAAATAGATAGAGACATATAATTACAATACATACATTGATAGATAAAATACATTTGCGACCAAATAATGACAAAAGAGATACCCTTAAATACGTGAAATATTTCTCACCACGTTGAATAGAATGATGTTTTAAAAATATAGGAAATCGTTTTTGCAAAACAATTGTAGTTTCATTATAAAGTAGTGAGACTCCAACAAGTCCGTGAATGGGAAAGCAAATAGAACACATGAATTTTCCATTCCTCATTCGTGTAAAGGAATTTTTATTTTCAAGAACATATAGCCTATATAGGACACCGGAGCATACCGGAGACGCACCGTATGAACCGGTATGCTCCGATGGCCGTAGCATACTAGAAACCCACTGTGTGAACCGGTATCCTCTGGTGTTCCTAGCATACCGGAGACTCACCTTGCGAACCGCTATACTCTGGTGTCGGTAGCATAATGGAGACTCACCGTATGAACCGGTATGCTACGGAAACCGGAGCATACCGGTTCATACGGTAGGTCTCCGGTTAGCCTTTGACGTCTATACGCAAAAAACTCTAGTTTGATCTATAAAACTTGGGTGTGTCAAAAATATTACCCATCAACCCTTCACGAAAAAATTACCAAAAATACGCCAAGTGGTTTCGTGTATTGATCACTTGTGAATTGTGTCAACCCTGAGTAAGGTAACAATATTCTTTCTCAAAAACTTATATACGAAAGAAAAAGAAACATCTTTCCTGTGCCTTGGTGTTCGAGAACGTTAAGAAACACCGGTTCATACAGTGGGCTCCTGGTTCGACTCCGGGCGCTGCCTGTTTTTCTTCTACGCATGAAATGCTCTACTTTGAGCTACGGAAAATGCAGGTTCATTGCGATGACGCAGCAATAACCCGAGCTCGATTGTCAATAGTGTCGTACGTAGAACGCCTGACATTTTTCTGTCCACCGTAATCC
>QLNU02014802.1:70247411-70268901 GCA_006491805.2 Dysdera silvatica
GCAAACATTTTTTAAGTTTTAATTAATTATATATTTGGCAAACATTTTCTTTTAAAAGATATATAGGCTTAATAATTTTATATAAATTATATTAGTTTTGGTGCAAAATGGTAACTTTTGGAAGAAGTTTAGTCAAAAGTACAAGTTTTTCAAATTTTTCAGTAGGTAATGTGGTATGAAAGGTACAATTCAGGAAAATTATTTTAATAAGTTATTTATTATAACAATGACTTTAAAATTTCCCTGACTTGGGCCTTTGTATTTCAAATTTCCCTGACATTTCCCTGACTGTTCCAGTCAGAGAAAACTTCCCCGACTTTTCCAAGTATTCCAAGCTTTCCAGATGAGTAGACACCCTGTTCATAACAAAATAAGAAAAAGGAGAAAGAGTTTCAACGTTAACTTCAAAAGGTAATGCTACACAGCTGTCATTCTCTGTTACAAGTGAATTTGTTAGTGTCAAAACAATCCCCTTTGCGTTTTCAAATTCAATAATAGAAGAACACCAAACCAACAGCAAGTTTTAAATTAAAGTCTCACATTCCAAATATTTGAGATTGGAAAAGGAATCTGCGAAATACATAGTGAAAATGTATTCTTGAATACATAATTTAAAAGCAAAAATGTTTTTGTTATATTATATCTATTTGAAAATTGGATTAGGTTGTCAATTCTACGCCAGCTTACATGAAGCTAAAATAAGCATTTGAAATAGTTTGAAGAAGTATATACTGACATTAGCTTTTGCTAACTAAATTTTTAATTTAATTGACTGCGCCTGCTTTGCTTTTAAAAATATAATTTCGTTTTTCGTTTCTGTTAAGTCCTAGGGATGTAAAACCTTCAAAAAATATTTTCATTTGCTTAGGACCATCTTGAAATATTCGAGGGCTCTGAGATTGATCAATTTTTGGAGTCCTTTTACACTAATTTTTAAATTTCCAAATTATTGCGCTAAGAAATATATAGAAAAATTTTGGAATTTAGGGCCCCTGATGAATCGGGGACCTGGGTCCAGACACCGTTAGTCCACTTACTAAGGTGACACTACATTTGATTGGATTTATTTATTAATGTCTTTATCCCTTCCCATGTTTTCCCTCCGCCGTAAAGTACATTAAATATGGTTTTTATTTTGTGTTAAGACCGAAGCTCATACAAAACATACAAGACACGTAAAATTAGTGTCTGGTAGCTAAAACAATTACATATTTCATAGTGCCTTCTTTTCTAGAAAGTAAAGTGCGTTTTCAGTTTTTGTAACTACTTATTTATATTATTTTATTTGTATTGTTTCTCGAAATTTATAAGCTCGTATATGTTGACTTTGCAAGAAAATAAATGTTTTTTAACCTGTTCGTTAAGCCACATTTTTTTCAAAGTTAGTAGTTTGCTCACTGGGCCATCGTGATTTACTTGGCAATTACTACTTCCCAACTTTTTCTTATTTAGAGTGGCAACAGAAATTTACTACTTCATGCCTCTTGATGTAAACAGGCATATCTCTCTCCTGTCGCTTGTTGATGATACGAGAGTGATATGATCTATAGTTTTCGTTAAATTTAAAATTTTCTCAATAACGTCTATGCTCTTATGAAAGAATTTCAGCATTAGTCTGTTCCGTTTCAGTAAACATTAATTATCAGCCCTACTCAGTACAACGCTGGAAGATTTTATTCTTACCGCGTGCTGGCTGGTTTCTTGTTGAAGTCTGGATGGTATACTTGAAAATAGAAAAGATTTTTTTGTGCGAATTTTAATTACAATTTGTGATTATTTTGTCAATTTTTGAAGTTAGTTTTTACGAATTAACTTGAATTCAAAGGTTTATTGATGAATTACGATGACAATTGCTTAAGTGAAGTATAGTGATTGAATATTACGATTTGTTGATGCGAAAATTTCGATAAACGAGTAATGGTTACATCAGGGTGTCTACAGATTGGAAAACTCAGGGAATTTGGTATTCCCGGAATTATTAGGGTATTTGTCAAAGAGTTGAAATTAATCAGGGAATTTAAATATAAATTTAATTTAAAAAAGAAAAAATTTTAACTGAAAAGTTTGCTAGTTTGTGAGTACGTATTGTTAGTACATGAAACTATTTATTTAGCTGTGTTTTTATGCCCCCCGATATTTTTGTAATCAGGGAAATAGTTCGTAGTTAAAAGAAATTACAAAATAACTTCTTTGTGTTGCTTATATATATCAAAATTATAGGAAGAGAAATAAAAGTGAAATTTAACGTATCACATTTTAAGTTAACATGTTACAAACCCTGAAGTGTGGATTTTGATGAAAAATATGATTCTTTTGAGATTATATGCAAGTAATTTATAGTAAATATGATTCCGCCTCTTAAGGGGGAGGGTGAAAATGTGAAGGAAGTTGTCAGACTGAAAGAGAGCAAATTATAGGTTTACTAAAAAATGTTTGGCAAACAAACTTCAGGTAAATATTTATATAAATCGAACACTACGCAGATTAAATCAAACAACAATGTCAATCAATCAACGTTTATTGGCGTAGTGATACCAGCGCCGATGTTATGGCGTGATTAGATGGTGAAACGTTCGAAAGAAAATAAATATTTCTGCGTTCGGTGGGACCTGAACCCACGACCTTCCACTTGCCGGGCGGAGGCTCTACCCACTGAGCAACGAACAACAATATCTGGTCGTAGGTTTCAGGTCCCACACGAACGCAGAAATATTTTTCTTTCGAACGTTTCACTATCTAATCACGCCATAACATCGGTGTTGGTATCACTACGCCAATAAACGTTGATTTATATTGTTGTTTAATTTAATCTGCGTAGTGTCCGATTTATTTAAAAAATATATATGCTGCAACGGGCATTTCGATCAATTTAATACCGGTCCTTTCTTAATTTGGTTTAAAAAGTAGTCCATGTACTACACCATTCTGCGAAATAACCGGCTTCAGTAAAGTCTTTATATACGTTCGTAAGGGATTGGATATTGTCGTTCGTAGCTCAGATGGTAGAGTCTCTGCCCGGCAAGTGGAAGGTCGTGGGTTCAGGTCCCACCGAACGCAGAAATATTTATTTTCTTTCGAACGTTTCACCATCTAATCACGCCATAACATCGGCGCTGGTATCACTACGCCAATAAACGTTGATTTATATTATTGTTTAATTTAGGTAAATAATTAAAAAGTTCATTGTTATAAATATTATCAATGAAATTAAGTGGTGAAACACAGCGAAAAGAACTTTCACTTACTAATTACTCTAACCACACATATATATATGGAATTACATATATTCAGACGAAACACGATCTGAAGAAACCTACATGTCTAAAATAATAATTAGTGTTAATGCTATTTCCGTCTCATGCACAGCCGTGAAAGATGCAAATAATATCTCTAAAACAGCCGAAAAAAAATCAAATTTTGCCCCAATAACTACCGAAACACGCCCTGAAAACATTCTAGAAGGAAATCCAACTTTTGTCCTAAAAGCCACCGATATACGTCCTGAAAAGATCCAAATGAAGTCCCTAAACCATCATAAAAATATATACTTTTTCCTAAATACTGCCATAACACGTCCTGAAAATATCAAGATAAAGTCCTTTAAACGTCCTAAAAGGAAATCAAACCGTTGTCCTAAAAACATCCAAAAATCTCCTTAAAAAGAATATTAAATACAAATTTCGTCCTAAAACACATCCCATAAATATCATAATAATATCCTTAATTAATCAAAATTTCGTCCTAAAATCCGCAGTAACAAGTCTTAAAACATGCTAAAAGGAATTCCAGTTTTTGTCCTAAAATCCTCCGAAATATGTTCTCCGCGGACATCCTCAGGACCCTCAAAGGACGTACTTCACGCGTGTATATGGATCACTGCAGGACGTCCCACGGACGTCCGACAGTGTGCACTGAATGTCTTGGAGACGTTGGGGATGTCCGCGCCGGACATGTCCGCCGGGATGTCCACGGGATGTTTTTGTGCTATCTGGGTAATTTTACTGGACGCGGAGAGAAGTATAAAATCACTTTAAAGGTGGCGTTAAACATTACGGCAAAAGAGTTTACTCAACTAAGCTCTTATATTACTTGAGGACTTTATTTCCCATGCGAAGGAATCACCGCTATGAACAAATTTTAAGCCTTCTAAACGATGGTTTCAAACATTTACGAAACGTGCTTGCATGAAACATTATCAGAAAGAACAAGTCAATTTCAAAAACGGCGCATAAAACCAAAATTCACTATGTCAGAAAATGACTAGCTATCTCTGATCGTCTCATCTTCGATTTCCTGTGATGGCAAAATTCAACGTGATTTAGTAAAATTGCCCGTAATATCAAATTCTAGTCAACCTCTGACATTTGATCGTTAAACAAGGCGTCTGTAATATCGGCCCTAAGTAGTATAGGCATCACTATAGCGCCAACCGAGAAGCAGAGAGAATTCCTGACCTTTGACCCTAAAAAGAGACCTTCGGCCTCATCAAGACCACCCTTAATTACGTACGCCGCCGGGTGGTATGAATTTGTATTTATTTTATTCGATAGGTAAGTCTTTAATTAGATACCCCACCTAGTGGTATGAGTTGGTACTTATTCACATTATCATTACAGCCATCGTGCTTTCCATGTTAATTTAAAATCGTCTTTTTTTTAGGAATTTTTATTACTGGTACGTTTTATGATTTAATTATTAATTACGGTTTTTATTACCTTTGCTGATGGCTAGTTATTCATTTTTCTGTATTATTAAATTTTTTTTAGTCAGTATAATCCTTTTCTCAGTGTATTGTAGGATTTCCCTTTAAGGCTCATTATTATTATTAATTTATTTATTTTTATTCAACATTATCTTTTATGATCAATAGCTGTTTTCGTAAGTTTCTTTATAGAAGTTTCGTTAGTAATTTATTAAAGTCCTTTTTTTCCAGATATATTCTACGAATTCCCTTTAAGTTTATCATTATTAATATGTACTATGTGATTTATTTAAGGTTTCTATTACCTTTGATGATCGCTAATTTTTCATTTTTTCTCTTTTATAAAAATTTTGTTAGTAAGTAAAGTCTTTTTTTCTCGGTGTATTCTAGGATTTCCATTTAAGGCTTATTATTATTATTATTATTTTGTTATTTAACATTGTGTTTCATAATAGTTGGCTGATTTTCGCAAGAATTTTTATAAAAGTTTAGTATTTAAAGTAATTAAATTCTTTAACTGTTTTTAGGTATATGCCGGTTTATTATATTTAGGTTGCCGGTATATTATATGATTTATTTAAGGTTTTTTATTACCCTTGATGATCGCTATTTATTAATTTTTCTATTTTATAAAAATTTTGTTAATAAGGTTCTTCTTTTCTCAATGTATTCTTGGTTTCCCACTTTAAGGCTTATTATTATTAATTTATTTTGTTATATTATTATTATCTTTCATGATAGTTGACTGATTTTCATAAATCTTTATGTAGAAGTTTCGTTAGTAATTTATTAAAGTCTTTTTTTTTCAGATATATTCTACGATTTCCCTTTAAGATTTTTCATTGTTAATTTATTTGTTAATTAACTTTATCTTTCATGATAATTTGCTGATTTCGTAAGATTCTTTATAAAAATTTAGAATTTTAGAAAGTTTAGAATTAGGGAGTAAATGTGACGTCATCGGTTTCCCAGGTGTTCTGAACTATTACAAAGCCACCTCTCCCCTAAAAGGGAACGTTCCCATACGTTTAAAGTCAGTCTATGAGGTAATCGCTATATCAGCTGATCGATTAAAAATTGGGTGTCTTGTTATGGTGCATTCTCTTAGCTATTTATCTATCGCTTATGTTTTTCCCAATTCTTCAAGACTTTTTTTAGGGAAAATGTCTTCCAATGGTCAAGTACGTATCGAGCATCCAACTCTCTACCCGCAAACTATGTGCAAACTGGCGGCGAAACATGGTGCTCCATCCAACGACAAAGAAATTGAAAATTCACGAAGTGTAATTTTTTTTTCCAAAAATTGTTTATTTGAGTAGTGATCAAATAAAATAGTTATTGATTTTCTTTTCTAACTCAATCATTTTCTTTTTTTGTCTAGAGCAATCATTTTCTATTTTTTCTAAAGCAATCATTTTCTTTTTTATTGATTAATCCTCTCTCTCTCTTTCTGATATTTACTTCAACGATGTATGCCCCCACGTCGGACAACCTGCCGAAGATCTTCCCGAGCCCGTTGGATAATCTACCTGATTTCATGCAATTGGGCGAAAATTTGTTGATGGGTGTGAAAAACTTTAAAGGAAGAATGTTAATACATCTTCGCCTTTACTATGTGAGTGAAAAAACTTTATTATCTACCAAAATGGTGATTTTCATGTCCCCTGAAACTTTTAAAATTTTTAAATCGAAAGTATTGGGCTTTAATCATGCTATCCCTGACGAGGCCTTGATTATTGATAAACGAATGTTCGTATATATTAAAGATAATGAAGATGGAGAGAATATGGTGTATTTTTTCAATATATTTATCCCCCCAGCTTAACCGTACGTTTGTCTGTTTAAATCAGACACAGTTTGCAGAAATGTTATGTAATATAGAAAATATGACGGGTAAGGCTATTAAATTCGTTGCGTCTAGCCATGTTTGTAAATGTGTATCCCAAGATCTGGAGAATAACTCTAACATGTTCGACGGCGATGCGAGTCCCCCTTGTCTACATAGATAGTTTGTTTTTTGGGCTCAAAGACTACGATGGTCATGCTGCGCCGGGACCTACTGTTTTCCGAGGAATCCGAACCTCTTAAGGCCTAGGGAACCAAACCCCGGACTACAGTGCGATCTTTATGAGATCTCTGAGTAAGCGTTCTTTTTGCACTGCTGGGAGTCGAACCCGGATTAGCCGCGCAATAGGAGAACGCGTTACCACACTGCGCCACCGCAGGGCCCTAGATAGTTTGATGTCAATCTTTGTAGAAATTCGTTAGCGATGAATTACTCAAACAAAATGGCAATCTCTATTATTCCCAAACGTATGTGAAGAAAACTGTTAAAAAAAATTGCGAGTCCTGTGAGGGGTGTATATTGTATAAGCAAAATCCTCTCTTTCACTAATGTCCCATGACTGAAAAAACTCCTTGGAATATTTTCAGAGGGCCCTCTTTGAACAGTTGGACATTAAAGAAATTGCTAGTGTATTTGTAGCTAATAACACTAACGTATCCTCTTTGGATGCCTATGTTAAAACGTTGAGTTTTGCAGATCTCGTTTTTGATGTCTATTATGATGTTTTGACAGGATAACAATTTGAGAAAAAGAATTTAAGCACTGATGTAACATTTTTATTTCATTTTTATGAATACAAACAAGTGATAAAAACTTTTGTTCTTATTTGTGTTTTGCTAGTTTTGAGATATTTTTTCTAAAATAAAACTCTACAGATTTTTCATTTTTGAAAAATTTTCATAATTTTAAAAGTGTAAATCAAATTCAATCTGTGAAACTTAAAATGAGAAAATAAGTTTCAATTTGTGAAAGATTTTGACAATTTTAAAAAAATGTAAACGAAACTGAAATAAATTTTAATTTGCATCAGTTTTAGGAAAGAACAATTTAAACAAAATTAAACAATCTGCTTATTTTTTATAGAAGAGAAAATATTGTTTCGTACAACATAGTCTGTTAGATCCATAATGTTGGAACCTGGAATGATACTCTTCTTATAGATGTATTGTCCGTCCATGGTCCAAGAAACGATGTTTGAGTGAGATTTTAAATAATCCACAATATTTTCGGCTTTCAGACGAATAGACTTTAGGAACACTGTGCATAATAAGCGAATCGTCGAAAGTTTCAGGTTTTAAAGGGGGGTTTTTTTTCTGCAGAAAATTTAAGTCTTAAACATACCTTTCCTTAAAACATATTTTTTATTTCAATTTTTTCTGAAGGAAGAACGTTTTCATGCAGTAAGTTGTTAAACATTTAATGAAAATTTTTTAACATCTTGGAAAATCTACAAGTCAAGAAAAAAATTATTTGATTCTAGTTTGAGGTTTTAATAAAACTAAATCTGTCAAATAAGAAAATCTTTAGTTTCATGTATTTCTTTACGAAAATATGTGAAACATACTCCCAAGAAAATTGTTCGCTCTGTTTAAGATGATTAATTAGTTAAGACTGTCTTAAATTTTCTTTGCTATTTACTCAGAAGTTAATATACATTTTTTGCACAAAATTTAAGTCTTAAATATATTTTTTCCTAAAACAATGTATACTTCTCATTCAATATTTTTCTTAAAGAACTTTTTTCATACCGTAAGTTTTTAAACATTTAAATAAATTTCTGTAACATCTTAGAAAATCTACAAGTCGATGGAAAAATTATTTATTTCTTGTTTGACATTTTAATAAAATTGAATCTGTCAGATAAGAAAATCCTTACTGTCGTATATTTCTCTACGAAAATATGTGCAACTCACACTCCCGAGAAAATTGTTCCACTCTTTAAGGTGATTAGTTAGTTAAGACTTTCTCTAAAGGTTAAGAAATGTTTTAACTAAGCAAAATTTTAACTACGAAAAAAAAATTCTTTTTAAAAGTTTCGATTTTTTAAATTTTCTTTACTATTCATTTTTCAGTTGATATGGAGAGAACACCTTAAAAATGCACCATTTTTTTCTTGTCAAGCTTAAATGAGAGATCATAGATCATGTAAGAAATCGCTACTTTTTTGAATTAATATGAAGAATTATTGATAGTCATTTTTAAGATGTAAAGATAACCCACAGTTTTCTGAGAAAATCCGAAAGTCTATTAATCCAGGAAACCAACGTAAGTCAAACTTTTATATTTTTTCCTGTACATTTGTTAAATGCGTCACCGATACACAACTTAAACGACATCAACTACAAGAAGAAAAAAACATTATAGAAATTCAACACTATTCATAATAAGGTAGCCACCACATTGAAACTTCGCAAAATTTTTAAAGTCATGGGGGTAAGAAATCCGGGTAAAACAATGACCTGCATGATTTCCGGAGATCACTGAAATTTTCAGAAAATAAGATAGATTCTTTTCACACTTTTAAGAAAAAAAAAAGCGAAATATCATCGCGAATTTATAATATTAATTGATCAGGATTAATTACAAAATATGAAGGCCGTGCACAATTTTTTTACAGATATAAAAAAAACATTTGTAATTAATCCAGTTCCACACACAGTGTGTGTATGTGTGTGTGTTTAAAGAGTATTTCATTTAACATGCATCATAAAATGTTACATGTCTTGATTTCCTCGTTTAAGACATGTATGTTACAGAATTTGTAAAGTTTACGTATACACATACAAAAATATGTACAAGGTATGTACAAAAACAACAACAATCAATTGGAGTAAGAATGATCAATGGGAAGCGCAAGAAAAAATTAAATTTGCATGATGTCCAAACTCTTAGCGAAAGCTAAAAAGTCGCCAAAATAACGTTCCGAGACCAGTTCTTTTAATTCTAATGGCCATAGTTCACCGTGGGCAACTGTTTTCTTGAGTAGGCCAATTCTAGCTGCTTCCAGAGTTGGGCAGCGTAGTATGACATGATCCACGGTTTGTTCAACAGTTCCATCACAGGAGCATGCTGACGATTCTCGAATGCCAAAACGTCGAAAGTACTGACCGAATCTTCCATGTCCTGTTAGGAGTTGCGTTAGCTGATATGTGATTTTTAAGTGATTTGCGTTCAATCTATCTTTGACGGAAGGGAAAAATCTTTTTGTGAGGCTTCCGTTCTCAGTTTGTTGCCAATGATCCTCCCATTTTCTGGATAATGAATCTTTGATTTTTTTTTTAATTTCTATCTCAGGCACTTTTTAACACGCTAATGGCAGATCGTCTGCTTGGGCTGCCAGCTTGGCCAATGCATCCACTTTTTCATTACCTTCAGTTCCGTTGTGACTTTTTACCCATTTCAATTTTACTTTTCAGTTTTGTCGATGCAATTTATGTAGAAGATGCCATGTATTCTCCGTAATGGGAAAATAGAAACTGTAATTTTTAATTGAGTCGATTGTAATCTGACTATCTGTGAAAATAATGGCTGTTTTTGTGGAATCACTAAATAGAGAGTCTTCCAGTTTTTCTAAGGCTTTTCCAATTGCTATTGCTTCCGCTTGGTTATTGGAACAAAGAGGGTGAAGCCTGAAACTTCGTTTAGTGACTTCGTGACTATTTTTGTAAATTATGTAAGCACATCCAACGCAGTTATTAATTTTACTTCCATCTGTAAATACTTGGAATTCATGATTGACATCATTCGTATCAAATATGTCAATCATTTTACCAGGATGCAACCAGTTGTTGCAGAGAATTGGTAAGTCGTGACTCTGTGTTTTTCTAGCTTCTTTCATAAAGCGATAAGTTTCTGATGTTGCTTTAATTTTTAAAAAGATCGAAATAATTTCTGCCAACAAGCAGGCTGCGTCGTAGGACACAGTACGGAATTATCCGACCTCTGATTATCCAAATGGTGATGCTTCTCTGAACTGACTTTAGTTTCCTTTGATTGTATAACTTGTCTAAAGCTGTTGTCCGTGAAGGTGCCGCATAGGTCATCAAGGGAACAATAGCACCTTCATAGATAATTTTTAATGCTGGTGATCCTATTCCCCAGGAGACCTTAGCCATTTTTGATAATGAATTAATTATTTTCAGAGCTTTATTGCAAATATCATTGACGTGGAGGTTCCAATTCAAATTACTGTCAAAATGCACACCGAGATACGTTAGATCTTTAACTATTTCAAGTTTTTTGCCATCCATGAAAACCGATACAGAGTAGTTTACCTTTTAACGTGTGAAGTGAATAGCTTCTGATTTATTTTCATTGAAAATAACTTTGTTGTTGGTTTACCATTCAAAAATTTGGTTTAAATAAATGTTAACAGTCATGTCTAATTCTAACCCAGTTTTCGCTGTAATTAGAAGTAGAAAATCGTCAGCAAATGTAATTACTTCTACACCGGTGGGATAATTCAACTTTAGCACAGAATCAAAGAAAATGTTCCAAAATCCTGGTCCGCAACATGATCCCTGCGGACATCCCTTAGTAACCCTTTTGCTGACAGAGATTGTTGTCGTGTCAAGAGTTGCGATTCTATCGCTAAAATAACTTTTGGCCAGCTAGAAAAGATTTTTCGGGCATTGGAAGGTACACAGTTGCTTTAATATTGTGGGCCACCATACTGAGTCGAAAGCCCCCTTCACGTCCAAAGAAACCATTAAAACTTCATTTTTATTGGATAAGTTTGTATGAATAAACTCCTTTACCCTATAAACAGCATCAGTGGCACTTTTTTGAGATGTAAACTGATATTGGTTCTCACTTAAACGCTTCTCTCTGTTTAGTAAATGCATAATCTTATTAACTCTTTAACTGACGAGGAAAACTTACAAGATTCGCTCCCCAGTGCCACCGTTTTTTTACACAGGCGAACGTAGTGATGGCGGGTATTTGGAAAAAAGCAGAGGCACGGTTTGAAATCTAAAAACTCTTTACATTTACAAAAAAAAAATGACATTTTACAAAAAAGCATTACATTTTACAAAAAAGTATTACATTTTACAAAAAAAAGCCTTACATTTTACAAAAAAATTACATTTAAAAAAATTAAAAATAACAAAAAACAAAATAACAAGTAATAATATAAAAAATAAAAATTACATTAAAAAAAAGTTTAAAAAAGTATTACATTTTACAAAAAAACATTAGCAGCACATTACAAAGGAACGTATTTCGAAAAGGCGTATATATACGCCCGCGGCAGTTAACGCATCGGCTGTGCAAAGCGTATATATACGCCTGCGGCTGTTAAGGGGTTAATCATTAGCTTTTCTAGTAGTTTACCGCTGAGAGGAAGCAAACTTATGGGGCGATATTTTGAGGCATCGTCGGAAGTTTCTTTACGAAGCTTTTCGAAATACCTACTGATGGATTGTTTCCAAATATTCGGAAATTTGCCTCTATTTAGGCATTCATTAAAGAGTATTTCATGAAATTCAGAGGAAAATTCGGTTGTTTTACCAAGGATATCGCTACAAATTCCATCTCTGCCGAGGGATTTTCTGAGGTTCATACCTTTCGTTATCCAAGTAATTTCGCACAAGGTGAAATTTAAATCATTTTCTGTGTCTACTTCGTTTTTCATCAATTGCCTACAGTATTTATGGTAATTTGTATCTGCCTCGTCCCCATCATTAGGTACGAAATGGTCCATAATGACGTCAACGGTATCTTTTAGGTTATTTGTATAATCGCCGTTCGAATTCTTAATTGTGTGTAAGTTTGTTTGAGGATTAATTTTGTTGGAGACTATTTTGTATAATATGTTCCATGTTTGTGCTGCTATTGTGGAGGAGCAAAATTCTCTCCTAGTATGTAATTGTGAGATTTTAATTTGGTCCGAGTATTGTTTTTTCCAATCAAAGTAATCCTTTCTTCTCTCAAATTAGTATTATTGTTAAGTTCGTTGAAATTTTCTTCTTTTTACATTTATAATTTTTCGTAGATTAGTTAATTCTTTCTTCCACCAACCAACAGTTTTCTGGTTTCCTGTGTTATATTTGCTATTATTTTTAACGATTGTCATTGATTTTCTACAAGCGTTTTTGAGTCTACGTGCGCGCGTGTTCTTACAAAGAAGTGCTCTTACACCACAAGTTGAAATTTAAGTTGAAGTGAAAGAGAAGTATGTCTTCAACATAGAACATTACGCGTTTCATATATTCGCCAAGCCTAATTTATTTTAAATTTCTTCAGCGAACGGCAGAACGTTTTCCGAAGAAATAAAGGTACATATAATCTCTTATGTACGTTTAATTATGAACTCTTATGAACGTTTAATTATGAACTCTTATGAACGTTTAATTATGAACTCTTTTGAGCGTTTAATTGTGAACTCTTATGAACGTTTAATTATGAACTCTTATAAACGTTTAATTATGAACTCTTATGAACGTTTCATATTCGTTATAACGTTATTCGTTAACGTTTATTCGTTATAACGTTATTCGTTAACGTTTATTCGTTACAACGTTATTCGTTAACGTTTATTCCTTATAACGTTATTCGTTAACGTTTATTCGTTATAACGTTATTCGTTAACATTTATTCGTTATAACGTTTAATTACGTAACAAAATTTAATTATTGTCTTTTCGAAATCCAACTTTAGCAATGGTATTAACGTTGAGCTAAATGAAAACCTAAGCATCTTATTTTATCTCCGTGGATGAAAACAATATCGCTAAATTCCTTTCCTATTTTCTGGTTTTCCCGAGTTTTTTCCATCGGTTCAAAAATTCTTTTAGATTTTCCTTCGTATAAAAACTTTTGGTTTTGTCCAAAATATTGGTAGAGTTTAAGGTGACAGAAAGAATGCTTTGAATTGTAAGAAAACTTGCCGAGTTTAAGAAAACTATCACAGACGTCAAAACATTTGTCGCTGTTTCTGATTTCTGATTCAAACATTTTTATTTTTTAAAGCTAACAACAATAGGCGTACAAGAGATTTAATTCTTTGCTTTCAGTCTCAACTGTGCTATTTGTGCAAACTTTCTGTGGACACTAACACCGATAAAGTCTGGGGACAATATCTTCCCCAAATAGCGTCCCTAGAACAAGGGCCGAACCAGAATGTTATTACGTGGGGGCGGTTTCGGAATCCCTCACCTGGTCTGAAATTTAGTATTAGTTCTCTGTACAATAAAACAAATTCATCCATTTTAATGTAATTTTTACTTTCTTAGCTTTCTAATTGTTGTTTCTTATTGAAATTTTGATGGAAAGAGACTTTTTCACTTTTCATACTCACTTAACATATCTCACTGACCGATGATTTGTTCCAAGGGGAAAATAGCCATTAAAAATGGCGTCGAATGTAATTGAGAAAATAATTTTTGAAATATTGAAAAGCGTTGCTTGCTTGCTTGCTTTCTTTCATTCATTCATTCATTCATTCAGCCTACAATTTGATGCCTAAGACTTTTGATAAATATTGTGACTTACAAAAACATCCAAATGCCTTATTTTTAGAATGTTTAACCGTTATTTTGAATTAACAGAACATTTCGGTTATCGAACTAGTTTCTCCCCTTTTATAATTTAAAAAAAAAAAGGTTTAAATATTTTTACAACAAACTACATATTCGAATACCATTTTCCAGAAACGGTAGCCAAATTAGCGTTAAAGTGTACAAGCGATGAAATTTAACTTTTAATAACATAGCAAATTCTACTTAGAATCATATATTTTCCTTTAATTCACTGATTATATATAAAGAGATGTAGGGCAATATTTTTAAATAGAAATATTTTGGTAAAGAGCCCTAAAATTAACTACATGTACCTTTGAGAAGAAATTAACTTTTATTATTTTATTAGGATTATTAGGATAATTATATATTTTATTTAATTTATTAGGATTTAACTAAGTTCTCCTGAAAGTAATTCTAAAGTTCTAATAACATGAATGTGGACTGTAGGAACAGAATTCAGTCCAAATTAATTTTGATGCCGAACGTTACGTTTTACATTTAAATTGAGAGATTACTTGTATCAACTTTTGCAATTACAAAGCATTAAGCTGCGCTTGAAATATATTTTATTTTAATGACAGTTTTTGATGATTATTGTTATTTTATGATAGTCATTGTTGTTTCAGGTGTAAAAGTGTTTACGTTTGACAATGCAACTCTAGCAAAGTTTGCCATTATTTTTAATGTAATACAAACAATCAAGTTTTTAAAATCGCTCATTTTACTTTTATTCTTGTCAAATTAATGTTTCCTTTCCAAAAGTTAAGTTGTAAGCATAATATACATGATAATATACATGAAAATAAACATGATAATATTCATGAAAACCGAAATAAGCCACACAAGCCAAGCTTTAAAATCTTTCGAAGACTATTCTTCACCATCGATAAAGTGGACAGGAAATCCTTGCAGGTATGGGTGAGTAAATCGTATTTTCCTTCTTGAATTTGGGATTCCATTTGGCGTAAAAAGTTTGTTTCCATAACGGTTGGGGGCGCCAACCATTTCTCACACAGGAACCTGGAGGCAAAACGATATATCTCAATATATGAATACCCGTCAAGTAATGCAATTGCTTGTGTAGCCATTTTCTATAAGCACCTTCTCAATTTGGCGCTACTGCTGTTGAGGGCAAGGCAAGTTAAAGCCCCTCTAAATCATCAGCAGGTTCCGTTCTGCATCGTGATTAATGGTAAAACTACTTACTGCATAAGGAGTTGAAAAGAAATAAATCAAAATTTTGTGTCAGAGTGTTAAAACCAACAAGCAATTTTTTTGCTGAACCCTTTTCTCCTTTTCAGGAAACGAGAGCTACAGATCGATGCGGTGTCTGTAGAGAAAAGATACAGAGACAGAAAGAAGAAGAGGAAGGACGCCAGGACAAAGAAAGAAGATGGGGTTTTATCGATATATTCTGTCATGAAACTAGGTTCTTTTCTGACTTTTGATCAAAAAGGTTTTCTTAAATTATCGTAATGGGGGATTTAGATAACAGTAGATCGAAATAAAATTAATCAAGATACAAAATTGACAAAAAAATAAATTAAACTGAAACGAATAAACTATTTTGAAGTGAAACAAATTAACATGAAATAAATTAAAATAACTTAAAACAAAATGAATTCAATTAAAAAATTAAAACAAGAAAATTTACATAAAATAAGTTAAAATTAAGTATATTAAATCGAAATAAAATGAACCAAATTAAAAGAAATTAACAACTATAAATCAAAACAATATAAATTAAAATGAAATAATTTAAAATACAAAAATTAGCACAAAGCGAATGAAAATAAAATGAATTAAAATAAATTAAATTCGAGTAAGTTCAAACAAAATCAATTAAAATATAGCAAAATTAATTAAAACAAAATTAATAAAAAAGAAATCAAAAGTGTGTTTTAACGATATATTCTATCATGAAAGCGGAACTTTTTCTGACTTTCGATCAGAATTTTCTCAAATTATGGCAATGGAGGATTTAAATTACAAAATGGAGTATAACATCGGTCAGTTATATTTCATGCAGGGCTTAATTTCTAACAAAAAAAAAGTGCAGGAGCCCTAATATTATGATAAATCGATTAAAAAATCGAATGGCTGCAAAAGAATCGATAAATCATATCAATTGTTTATGTCCATTTTTCTGGACAACAAAGTTCATGCCTTTAATCTCAAATTTATTACTTTTTCATGACAGTGTCTATTTAGGGGTTCCGGCTAATATTTAAATAATCGCCGAAAGTGAAGAAGTACCGGAGCCGGGCTCCCGCCCAATTTAAGCCCTGATCACATGCAATAATTTTTACATTGTCATTTTTGTTATGTATTTCTTGGCTATTTTTTGGCTAATATTTATTGCGTATCTGGATCAAGTTTCCAAATTCTTCGATAACAGCAAAACAACTCTTATCAAAAGAAATCTTGACGAAATGAGGTGAAAGGCGTTCAAAATAATGAAATTATATCTTTGAAAATACTGTTTGTAGTTGCATATACATATTAAGAAAAAATATACACTAAGAATATATACCAGATCGTTGCAAATGAAATGATGTCAGGTTTTACTGCTGGCAGAAGAAATAAGACACCAAAATTTCGGCAGATTTATGTCATGGACAAAATTTTCAACATGAAAGTTCGGAGGGGCTGGCTCTTCCTCTAAACACTGGTTTAGCCCCCGTGACCTCATGGTGTTGAAATCTCTTAGCTAACTAAGCATCGACGAGGTGTCAAGTTATATATAGTTCTGCATCGTACATCTCAGCTGCTTATATATTTTCCTTCCTAAATATTCTTTCTTGGAAACAGATTTCCTCCCCAGAACACATGGTGCGGATTAAGTCGTAACCCTAAGCCGCTTTTGGAGATTCCAGAGGATTGGGGTGAGGTGGAGGTGAGTAGGAAAACTTACAGAAGAAAACCGGCCATGTCACAATGTGCACAAATTATGGGAGTGGGCTTTATGGTTTCCGCATGTAATCAGTTAGCCCTGGAATTAGTCCTCCCACTTCTATTTTCAAACTTCCGCATCATTATCGGAACAAGAAAGATGTAAAAACATGCCAGTTACCATTTATATTTCAAGTAAGTAATATTTAAACAATATCAATCAACGTTTATTGGCATAGTGATACCAACGCCGATGGTATGGCGTGATTAGATGGTGAAACGTTCGAAAGAAAATAAATATTTCTGCCTTCGGTGGGACCTGAACCCACGACCTTCCACTTGCCGGGCGGAGGCTCGTTTCGATCAATTTAATACCAGTCTCTTTGCAATTTGGTTTAAATAGTAGTCCATGTACTACACCATTCTGCGAAATAACTAGCAACAATATATATACGTTCGTAAAGAAATTATATATTGTCGTTCGTAGCTCAGTGGGTAGAGCCTCCGCCCGGCAAGTGGAAGGTCGTGGGTTCAGGTCCCACCGAAGGCAGAAATATTTATTTTCTTTCGAACGTTTCACCATCTAATCACGCCATACCATCGGCGTTGGTATCACTACGCCAATAAACGTTGACATATTGTTTAATTTATTCTGCATAGTGTTCAATTTATTTAAATAAGTAATATTTATTTAAACTCTAAGACTACATAATATTTAAAATTCATTTATAAGCGTATACTCTTAAAATTTAAATAAAAATAATTTATGAAATTGATCACTGAGCTTGCCTTCCTCTGGAAAAAGTGCTAGGAAGTTTTGTTTCACTTTTATAATTTATGACACACGTATTTTAGTGTAATTAAATAAATATCATTATCCATGCGAATATTCTAAGCTATATATTATGAATCTACATGCAAGGTGGGTTCAAGTACTACGTAAGCACCTTTGGGAAGAAGAGGAGTTTCTGTTGTGCTTATTTTCGTATATTAGTCAATGTTAATTATTGCTTACCAGTGGGGGAGGGGTATGAAACGGTCATAATATTGCTTGCGTAATACCTGAACTAACTCATTTACCTCACTTCCTAACTCATTTGCCTCACTTCCTAAATCATTTACCTCACTTCCTAACTCATTTACCTTATTTACTAAAATAAATAATTTCACAGACTTAATTTATGCTACACAAAGAACCCAAAAAAAATTTCCAAGGTTCCACAAAATCTGAATCCATCCCTGTCTTTCAACGAATTAGCTATTAAAATATAATAACAGAACATGATAATAATGATATGTGACATTGTATCATTCCATATAGTGCAAAAGTGAAGATAATTACTTCAAAACAAAATCTATGTGTAACAATTTATATTGTTATAGTATATATATATTTATGAAATAATATAAATGCGTAAATAATATAAATATATGCAAATAATATAAATATATATATATATATATATATACAGAGTGCTCTCTAAAGTTAGGTGAAGGCATAGTAAAGTGCCGATGACCGATGAAATGAGATCGACGGCAGCGTCCTCTGTGGCGAAATCTGAAAGTCATTGCGCTTAATTCTAAAACTAGGGGAAATACAAAAAATTTTTCAATCACAAAGTTTTTAAGCACTAACTAATTAGTAAGAAACGATTTCTTTTTCTACCAAAGTAATGGGGAAAAATTCGTGATTTAAGAAATTTTAAAGGTATTCGTCCAGCAACGCCATTGTTGGTCAAAATTCCGATTTAACGTCCACCATTAACTTCAATTTTAAAAAGCCACGTTAACTTCAATCATTAACTTCGATTTGCAAAATTCACGTTAATTTCAAACATTTATTCTTACAGTATGTAAAGCTTCATTCCGTAACAATTCTGTAAAATTTCATTTATTACGTAAGTACAGATTCATGTTACGTACTACATACAGTATGGTGGGAAAAAATCGACGTTATTAATTCCGTTGTAAAAATGTTATCATTTTGTGTTATCATGGTCATTTGGTATAATGCGATAGCGATGATAACCCCATTCTGCCATAGGCGTACCAGTGGCGTAGTTGGTTAAGGCATTAGCCTGGAAACTAATTGGGTTGTCGTCGCAACCGCATCATACCAAATAATCATGAAAACACAAAGTAATAACATTTCTACAACAGCATTAATAACATCGATTTTTATCACCATTCAGTACGTTGTACATAACATGCAATCTGTGCTTACATAATGAATGAAATTTTACGAAATTACAAGAATGAATGAATGATTGAAGTTAGCGTGAATTTTTAAAATTCAAGTTAATGATTGAAGTTAACGTGAATTTTGAAAATTGAAGTTAATGATTGACGTTAAATCGGAATTTTGACCAACAATGGCTCTGCTGGACGGATACCTTTAAAACCTCTTAAATAACAAATTTTGACCTATTAAGGTGGTGAAAAAAATTCGTTTCTTACTAACTAGCTGGTGCTTAACAACTTTGTAATTGAAAAATTTTCTGTATCTCCTCTAGTTCCAGAATTAGGTGCAATAACTTCCCAATTTCGCCACAGATGACGCTGCCGTCGATCTCATTTCATCGGCCATGGGCACTTCACTATACTCGCACCTAAATTTTACAGCTCTACGAGCCTTCGTTCAAAAGTTCTTTGCGAAACACCAGACTGTAGAGAGCCCCCTTATATATATATATATATATATATATAAAAGTTTTCCTCGCCCATTCTTGGCGGAAACAGGCTTTGGGACGGGCAGAGCGCCATGTTCCCAAGCCTCTTTTTACATCACTTCTTAATGTGCCATGTCTAGAAACTTCCTGACAATGTGACACGTGTTTAGGATTGTGGCTTTTTGTATTTCAATGTAGGTGTTTGGGTCAATGTTGAGTATCTCCAAATTCGTCGCAAGCGTTTTTGGTACTATCCCTGTTGCTGAGATGACTAACGGGATGATGAGGATCTTTTCCATACCCCATATATCTCGTACTTCATGTCTGAGATCTTGGTACTTGGTGATTTTCGTTGTGTAGGTTGTCTGTATGTTATTGGTGTTGGGTACTGCTATGTCGATTAAGTACGTGGTCTTATTCGATTTATCGACGAGGGTTATGTCAGGACGGTTATGTGGGACTGTCTTGTCTGTTATGATTGCTCTATCCCAGTAAAGCTTGTGTGTTTCGTTCTCATGCACGGTCTCTGGCTCATATTTGTAGTACGGGCATTTTTCTGTCAGAAAGCCAGCATTCGCTGCCAATTTCTGGTGGACTATTTTCGCTACTTGATCGTGTCTATGTTTGTAGTCTGACTGCGCAAGGATCTTGCATCCTGCCATCACGTGTTGGATTGTCTCCGATGCCGCATGACAGTGTCTGCATTTGTCGCTTTCTATGTCTTTTCTCTGGATGAATTTCTGATTGTTCCTTGTTGCGATCACTTGGTCTTGGATGGCTAGCATGAATCCTTCTGTCTCTGGCTGGAGAGTGCCTTTGGCCAGCCAAGAATTTGATGCCTTTTTGTCAACGTGTGGTTGTTGCAGGTCATTGTAGTGCCTGCCATGTAATGGTTTTCCGGCCCAAGTTCTCAGTTTCTGTTCGTTGGCTGTTTCGAGGACACGCTCCTCGGTACTACACAGGTTTAGTGGCGTGTAATTTGCATCTGCTTGTATTATGGCTTGGATGAGTGGCGATCGGGGACTCTTCAACTGGAAGTATTGCCTCATGCTCTGGATCTGCTTGTCATGTAAGTCTTTGAGGTCCGCTTGTCCGCGTCCTCCTTCTTCCCGGGGTAGTGTTTGCCGTTCAATTGCCGTTGCAGGGTGTAGTTGTCCGGCTCTTCTCTGGATGGTTCTCATTTTCCGCTGGAGTTGTTCTAGTTCAGTGTTGGACCATTTGATGATCCCGAAGGAGTAGGTGAGCACTGGTACCGCATATGCGTTAATTGCTTGCGTGGTGTTCTTCCCGCTCAGTTTCGTCTTCACAATGCTTCTAAGTCTTTCTTGGAATGCTTGCGTGAGCTGGACTTTGACTTTCTTGTGCTCCTGCTGCCGTTTTTGCATTATCCCTAGGTATTTGTAGGTTTCGCCCTCGTCCAAGGTCTTCAGTAGTCTCCCGTCTTCGAGTTCGATGCCTGGTAAATCTTCTTTGCTATTCTTCTGTATTTTGCACTTATCGAGGCCGAATTCCATTCCTATGTCCTTGGAGAATGTCTCTGTTATACTGATGAGTTGTCGGAGTTGGGTGATTGTTGGCGCGTATAGCTTGATGTCATCTACGTACATGAGGTGGGAGACTTTATGTAGGTTTCTCTTGTCTTTCTTCAGCATGTATCCGTATTTACTTGTGTTCAGCATCCTTGACAAGGGGTTTAACGCCAAGCAGAACCACTGGGGGCTTAGTGCGTCTCCTTGAAAGATTCCGCGGCGGATGGGGATCTCGGCCGTTTCTATTTTACTGTCTGGCGTGTTTAGCTGTAACCGGGTTCTCCATTGTTTCATGCTGCTCTGTAGGAATCGGATGATTGAGGGATGCAC
>QLNU02014802.1:70287524-70299634 GCA_006491805.2 Dysdera silvatica
TGCTAATGGTTTGTTTGTTTGTTTGTTTGTTTGTTTGTTTGTTTGGCTTTTTTATGGCGCAAGAGCATCTGGGCTATACTGCGCCAAAGATGCTAATGGAAAACAAATATTCGTATGATAAATATAAATATTAAATGTATATATTAGATATATAAATATTAATTTAATAAATAATGTTTCACTAGCATATTTATTAATGCTATTATTGATATTATTATTGATATTATTCACATTAATTTTATTGTTAATATATATTGTAATCAGGGCCTGTTTTTGGACAGACAGGGCCTTAGGCCCTTACCAATGCCGGACTCCTTAATAGTTTTTTAATTCGTTTTTCTTTTGGCACTTTATTTCAATTATGCAGAAAGAATTAAACAAGTATTGAGCAAAAAGCTGTTTAATGAACTTTTAAATAAACTAGTAAATGTTATTTCAAAATCGTCTACTAGTATAAAAAATAAAAAAAGCAAAACGACGAACACATGGAACATTTTTAAAGAAAATAGTCATAAACTAAAATAACATAGACTTTTGGAGTTGGGCAAAAAAATAAATAGGTGAAACAAAAAAATTAGGTTTTTACTACGATACAACCCACATATAAATATTAGGACAAAAATTAAAGAAACCTAAAATTTTCTTTTGCGCAATTTTAATTCTGCAAAGTCATTAATAATGTGATTGGAATCAATTTTTTTTAATATCTCACTTTTCACATTAAGAATGCTCAAAGACGAAATATTTTCTTGGCTCTTGAAGTTCCGTAAAGACGAAATATTTTCTTGGCTCTTGAAGTTCCGTAAGTACGACTTCACTCACTCTAATGTGGAAAACGATCTCTTGCCAAATGCGTTACTGATTGTATAGGCGGATTTACCATTTTGCCGCCCCTAGGCTATTTTTGCTGCCCCAAGGCTACATTTTTGCCACCTTTTCCTACCCGTCCGTCCCTCCCCCAACCAGTAGCAGGAACATGAAAATTATTACATTCCATATACGCCAAAAAATTTTGTATTGACAATAACTTTGTTGAAAAACAAACTCATAAATTGAAACATAAACATTAAACAATATTAACTTATATTGAAGTATTATCTCTTCTTTGTATATAATAAATCAAATTCAATTTTATTGAAATAAATTTTAATTTTAGCAAAAAATAAAAGCCCATCGAACACTTATATTTAAATGGAAAGCATGACGTCTGGCTTTCTTCTCGGCAAAACATCTGATTATATTAGACTCAATACACAAAATTTTGCCGTCTTAGTCTATGGTCTATTCTACGGCACCGAGTGATTGGTATTGATAAATACCATCATTACATGATATGTTCAACATATGATGATACATGATATGTTCAACATATGATGATACATGATATGTTCAACATATGATGATACATGATATGTTCAACATATGATGATACATGATATGTTCAACATATGATGATACGTGATATGTTCAACATATGGTGATACATGATATGTTCATGATTATTTATATGATGATACATGATATGACATATGATATACATGATATGACATATGATATACATGATATGTTCAACAATATCTTAACATTGGAAAAGGTTGATACTGTATTAGTATTTCATGTCATTGTAATAAACTTTGTAAAGGCGCCGGTATTGTTTATTTTGCGACTACGCCGCTGGGTAAACAATTTTTCTACTATATGGCAAATCTGAATTTGGTTTTCGACGCATCGTAGAATGTTGGATAACAAATTGACAACGAATTCAAACCTTTCGTTGAGATTAGATTACGAATGGCATATCCTACAAAAACACCTTGCGTAAAAACAGAAAATATTTTGCATGAGACTTTCAAAAACTAGTATGTCCGACGAATTCTAACGCAGCGAAATACTGCCAAAATTTCGCCAAATAGAATTTTTAGTTTCAAATAATCTTAATTTTTTTTTTTTTTTGTAATTATCGTTCACTTCTATGCATGTCAGTGGTGATATGCTAAGCTGTAGCACTTGTAGTATACAACGTTTATTATAACAATTACATAACAATAAGAGCTTACAATAAAGCAAAAATACAAAATCGAAGCGAATGAAAGCTTTTGAAAAGTAAACAATGGCTGAAAACGTCGCTGTTTGTCAATTAAATTCTTCCGTTTATCACTTTAAGCATGTAGAAAATAAATACTCAGTCATTTCTAAATCGTAAATAATTAGCAAAAATTTGTTACATCCCTTCAATTTTTAGTATTAATCCTTTTTGCAAACAGTGTCTTAAACGCAATGTTATTCCTATAGAAGGAAATGGACCATGCCCTGGGCTGTTGAAAAAACTATCCAACCAATCACAGGCTAAATACTAATACAATTATAATCGCCGCTCTCTACATCCAAGCTCTCTAACGAAACACTCCTGTTAGCTCTCTATCTTGCTAAAAATATCTAAACAATACTTTTGTGCATTATTCATAATAGTTGGTGCATTGACTAAAACTTAAAACCTAATCATAAAAATTCGAAATTTTTTCTGTAGAAAATGAAATGTTTTGAAATTTTCTTCTGTAGAATAGTTTTTGTTTAAGTCTGGTTCTGTCCGCCCCCGCCTCTTAAAGGCGGGCCCTAGACCCGGACCTATTGGGTAAAAAGGTCCTAATTGTAATTACTAATATAATTTAATTAGCATTTCAAAATTTTCAAAATTCTAAGAATTTTTCTCTTTCCGTTAATAGCATTTTCTTAGAAAAATTCCACATAAAAAAACATCGTTTGCTAAACATGAGACTGGCTCAGTATAGCCCAGATGCTCTTGCGCCATAAAAATCCAAACAAACAAATATGAGACGGTTCTAACAGGGGGAAATTATTATTAAATAGATATAGTAATATCTATTTCATAATAATTCACATGAAAGGTATTTTCCAATAGAATTAGTAATGATAATTTATTCCTTGTTTTATAAATCAGCATCGAGAGAAATTAAAAGACTGAGATTAAAATCCACACCAGTAAAGGAATAATATAATTTCCACAACAAACAAGAATTGGCCAGGGCTCACCACAACTAGTAAAATTCTATCACTGGTTGAAATATAAAATAAAAATAATGAGAGGGTAAAAGTGGTAAGGAAATAAGAAAAATATAAGAAATAAAGTAATAAAATGGTAAAAGTTAAAGTGGAAATAAAATTAATTTAAGGTAGGATAGAAGATAGAACAATAAGAGAAAAGGTAAAAAGTTCTAAAAGTTAGAATGCAAAATAAAAGAAGACAAATTAGAAGACAAATAAAAAGTAGCCCACTGAAATCCACTAACCTTGAGCTATTGTTTTCTTTATCAGCAAAGAGCGTTCTTCCATATTTCACTTGATAAAACGAAACATAGGCTTATGTATAAAATTCAAAACTTACAGAGTTTCAACTCTATATATTCCTATGTATACAGACAAAATTAATGGAGGCTACAATGGAGAAACATGGGCTTATGTATAAATTCAAAAGTTACGGAAGTTTTCAACTCTATATATTCCTATGTATACAGACAAAATTCATCACAATGGAGGCTACAACTCCATTATCGCTCTCCCTGCATTCGACAGGGGTTGTCCGAATGGTGTTGAAGGTCGCTTCAATGCCAGAAATCTCTTAAAAGGATAAGTGATAAATGAATCATTGGTTTTTAGAGAAATTATTATGGGTGTGTGGGCTGTAGATGAATGCATTTTAATTTATTCAAGTGACATAAAGGACAGAAAATTGAAGTGGAATTTCTCAGAATAGAAACATGGATTTGAAATTTGATTAAGAAAGGCTTGTTTTCTTAGTTTAAAAATAGCTTTCCTTCGTATAAAATTTGAGTTAAATCTTTACGTGGTGTATAAAAAAATGCTTTATTTTTTAACGTTGACAGATTATAGTTTTTTCTTTAAGTTACTGGGGAAAATTTATTTATTTATTCATTTATTTATTTATTTATTTATTTATTTTACAGAGCAAGCTGTGCCCTAAGGGGAATCGGAGAAAAAAGCAGAAAATTGCCGGTTTGACAACCCCCCCCCCAACTCTCCATTGGTACGTGAAAAACCAGGCAGTGCCGCATTTCCCAATAGGCTACGCTAGGTAACCTATTATTTTTATTAAATTCTGCCGCCCTAGTCTATAGACTAGGGCGGCAAAATTTTTTGTATTGAATCTGATAAACAAAAGCAATACCATACGATGATATAAGCAGATGTTTTGCCGAGAAGAAAGCTAGATGTCATGCTTTCCATTTAAATATCAATATTCGATAGGCTTTTATTTTTAACTAAAATTAAAATTTATTTCAATGAAATTGAATTTGATTTATTATTATATACCATGAAGAGATAATACTTCAATATAAGTTAATATTATTATTTAATGTTTATGTCTCAATTTATCATTTTGTTTTTCAACATATTTATTGTCAACACAAATTTTTTTCGAAGTATATGGAATGTAACGATTTTTATGTTCCTACTACTGAATGGGGGAGGGGGGGCTGACGGGTAGGAAGGGACGGCAAAAAAGTAGCACTGGGGCGGCAAAAATAGCCTTAGGGTGGAAAAAATAGCCTAGGGGTGGCAAAATGGTAAATCCGCCCATGAAACCAGGATAAGATTACGAGCGGAATAAAATGAACAACGCTGGCATAACACAATGCCTGAATGTCAACAAAATTGGATATGACAAAACAAGAGTAAATAATAAAACCACAGTAACGTTAAAATGCAAAAACCATTAAAATAATAAAATATAAATACTACAGCTAGCAAATAACAATGCAAAAACATAGAAATTTAAAATTTTGGTGAACAACAAAATAGGCATTTAAAGTATAAATACCACACAGCGGTCATCCAGGCCTCATGGCACAATAGTTCAAATCTAGACAAAATATCGGCAATCCAAATGATCTCAACAGTAAATAGCGATAAGTAGGATGACCAGCACTTTCACCCACAGTCCATGAAGACTTGCAGAGCGATACCCGAGAAATCAGGACAAAAAAGAACAACAATTCACCATGGTCAGTCAGACAAGAAGCCAACACTAGATTCCATCATAGAGAGCCTAAGCGAACTCCTGTAACAATTGTAACTCCTTAAGTCTGTTAGAGGTGAAGGTAACATATTCCACACCTTGGACCCACTAGAAGAGATATGATTGAACACGAAGTTGTTGATCACAAGAATGAACATGTATGAGGACTCCCGACGAGAAGCGTATCTATCAAACCTTACTCTGAGATCAACAAGTTCCATAAAATGGCCCACGTTGACCATGCTATACATCAAACATGCGAAAAATCCAAGTTATCGAATGGCAATATATTAAAATGCACCCACGGATCATATACTGCTGACCCAAGTCTGCTAGAAAAAAATTTGATGACCCGTCTTTGAAATCTAATGAGTCTCCGGTGTTAGCTACATCTGCACAAGCCCAGAAAACACTACAGTACATAAGATGGGGCAGCATAAGCGATATTTACATGAGTTGCAAAGCCCGCGAGGGGAGGACTGGCCTTCTTCATTAATCACAAAATCCTCGGGAGTTTAGTACATATCAAATCAATGTGACAATTCCATGTCAATCTAGACTCCAATTCAACACCGAGAAACCTAATCGACTCAGAGTAAGGCATAACAACTTTATTCACCTGCAGGCCAAAAAGAACACCAGTGTGTCTCTTATTATGAAACACTATACAAACCGTTTTATTTTCATTTACACACAAACGATTGACGCTGAACCACCCATACCTACTCAAAATCTGTACTTCAGCATTGTGCAATAGGATCGAGAAGCCACCCTGAGACCGCATGAATGCAGTGTCATCTGCAAAAAGGACAGGATGGGACCGACCATAAAACAGAAAATTATCATTAATAAAGATCAGGAACAATACAGGGTCCAACACCGATCCCTGAGGAACTCAATATTTAACAGGGAGCTTTGCCGATTTTTACCAATTAATGCTGCCATCGTGAATTTTCGGTGTTTTAAAATATGGATTTAAAAATGGAATATTCGTTTTAAAATAGTAAAAGTATATACATCGCATTTAGAAAAATATTATATACTTGATGAAATTTACTGCTTTTAAAACGGGAGAAGATTGAAAAAAAAAAGTGGCTTACAGGAGGACGGGGACTCGAACCCGAGACTTTTTGGTCCAAATATGCTTAAAGGTAGCTGCAATGCTAGAGATTTTTTAAAAGCTGAATTAGAAATTAACTATTTGCTTAAAAGGGGTTGTTATATCTCTCTTAAGCAATCGGTATGAAGGTATGTAGGTTGTTCAAAAATGTGCTTTAATTTATGCAAACGACAAAAGAGACATGGGCTTGAAGTAGAATTTGTTAGTAGGGATAATTGAATATGAAATTTTATTAAACGAAGTCTTTTCTTAGGTTAAGAATAGCTTTCCTCCTTTTAAAATTTTTGTCGATTTTACCTGACGTCTAAAAAAAATGCTTCATTTTTTAACGTTGAGAGATGAAAGGTAGCTTTTTTCGTCATTGGCGAGAAAGCAATGCTTCAATCGTAAATATTAGGTATTCTTTAAAAAGGATTAAGAACTGATATACAGTATGATCTCGGTTTAACGATTTTCACGGGACCAGTCAAAATAATCGTTAAATCGAGTAAATCGTTAAATCGGGGAACACATTTATCGGAACCAATGACACACCCTAGAAGTGGGAATGGATCCCGAACTCTTCCTTAGGCTGAAAATGTACATGTAAAATACGTTAAAAGTAACAATTATTACTTTAAAAAAAAATAACAATAATGCTTACACTTTCGGCCCTCCTTCGGGCAAAAACCATGGATGTATTTTATAGATTGGAGATGAACGGTGAAATAAAGCGACACATACACACATAGAAATTAAAACACACATAGGGGGTTTGGTTCCCTAGGCCTTAAGAGGTTCGGATTCCTCGGAAAACAGTAGGTCCCGGCAGCATGACCATTGTAGTCTTTGAGCCGTAAAACCAGAAGAAGAAAGACATAAAAGCAAAACACGTGCTTATACGCAATTTATCACGACTGCTGCAAACACTGAGTCTCATTAGGATGAAATCGATTACAACTTACATCGAGAAGGACTTACAGACAACTAGTCTAGAGTCTGGGTCGATGTTATCTGCCTAGTATGATATTCTTGGGTAACTAATCATCTCTCTGGAATATAAATGTTGCTTAAGTTGCTGATAATCCGTCAAACAGCAAAAGTGTGCGTGTAATATGTAGTTATCTCATCAATTTGTTCTGTCCTCCTTTAAGAATAGTGAGTAAGTACTTATGGAAAACTTTCCCATATGACCACCTCAATTACACAAAAGTCAAAGGTAGGTTGCTGGCAGCCATTGGCGGACGTAGGGGGGTGTTAATGTGGATTAACCCCCATTGCAATGAAATTTTGTATATTTAACATAGGAATATATGAGTTGTAGCTCTGTAACTCCCCATTGAACCTTATAATCCCCACTTCTGAACTTTTCTGTGCCTATGGACTCAACCCATGGTTAACAGAGTGCAGTATTCCTAGTTAACCACCCTCCTTATTATCGGACATTGGGACCAATACCACTTTAAGCTTGGTGATCACACCAGTGATGGATTAAGGTTTTTTGGGACCCAAGCAGGCAGGCAGGAAGGAAGGATATTTAGCCAATAAATCGTGGTTTGTTTTTTTCTTTGACGTTCAATATCTATATATGTATGTATGAATAATGAATATTTCTTAGACATTTTCCGATAAACAAGATTAAAATGCGCTTTAAGTTTAAATAGCGCCATGTCTCCTCGAAACCTCTGCGGGTGCCCCAAAATCGAGGGAGCCTAGGCCCGGGCCTACTTGGCCTGCATATAAATCCGGCACTTTTCGTATCGACGCTTTTCAAACAGCCGACTTATCCCTCCTCAAAAATTAGCTAACTTTTATGGTATTCTACGTAGCGCTAAGTCGATTTTTCCGCTCATTACCTGTTGTTTATTGTTGACATTTACGACCTTCCTATTTCAATTTCTTACAACTTCATATGTCGCACATTTTAATATAAGGCATTTAAGAAAAAATGTGTTATTTCATGTGTACATGAACATTTGATGCACGATTAAATTCCATTAAAATTCATGAAATTAATGTATTATCATTTCATGCATTTTACATATATGATGCATTTTCTGTCAGTCTGAATGCAATTGGCGACAGTGACGTTATTGCATAGAGTTGCATCCACCCCCTCCCCGAATGCAAATTTTCTACAATAAGTAAAATTTAAAGTAAAAATTTTGGCCAATTTATAATTCCTATTTCTTCATCATCATCATCATCATCATTCAACATCATTATCTCCATCACCTTTACCTTTAGAAAGGAATATTGACACCTTACACATTGTCTTGAAGTAAAAAAAATAAAAAGTGGGGAGGATAAAAAATCGTTTTCAAAACCTTTTTCCGCTAGGCAACTCTGCTCACGCTGTCCAGGTCCAGTGAAGGGGCTGTGATAGTTATTACTTTAACTATCCTTATCACGCGTGTGAGGCGTTCGGAGATTGAGCAATTACCTGTCTATCCTTATAACATGCTTTACGTTCATGGTCGCCTCCAGTGCCAGTTTCTGGATGCGTGGGGTCCACATTCTTCACCGAAAACCAGAGCCAACCAAAGCTTACAGATCCTGGAGCAGGGCGTCAATGGGACCACACGCAAGCAGTATCTTACTTGTTTTTTGTTTATATACATCGCTCAGCGACAGATGGCGCTGTTATTAGTTTCTCTTTGTTCCGTAGCAGGGGAGGAGAGACGGAACCCTCGCCTTTTTCAGAAAGGAATTTTAAAGACTGGTTATGAGGGCTAGGAAGATTAATTCGCAAAAAAAAAGAAATTCACCTCTCTGAAAGTGCATGAAATCGGCAGACGATTGTTGAAAGACAAGATTTCGTTACTCGCAATGAATTGGCCACTTATTAAACGATGAGAGTTGCAGAACATAGTAACTTTTGGTTTGGCAACAGCAAGAATAAAAGTAAACATTCATCGATGCGGAGGCGTTTAATCGATTAATTATTAGTACTACCGTATCAAGGCATAGGCTAACAGGGCGGCCTACGAGGAAATGTTGAATTCTGGGAAGGTTGAGAGGTTTGCCAGAAACTTGGAATTGGCAACATGAACCCCATTAAACTTATTTTAGCCAAACTGGACATAATAGTTGTATTAGAAAAAAAAATCAATTTACAAATAAATAAATAACTACATATAATGGAGATATAACGACACACTGCGCAAAAAGCACATTAACACAGTTAAAATAAATACGATGGTTTATAGCTATTTCGGAAGCGCGTTTAGGCTTCCTTCTTCAGAACCCTAGTTATTTCTAGTTGGACCACGTTAGTGTAAATAGGGTTCTGAAGAAGGAAGCCTAAACGCGCTTCCGAAATAGCTATAAACCATCGTATTTATTTTAACTGTGTTAATGTGTTTTATTTTATTTAATTTAAAAAATCCCTATAACTTAGTATATTTGTGGATTAATACCTGTTACTTGATAACCTTATGCATAAAGGAAATGGCTATATTAGAAATTAGTTCGTGCTTAGCAATGGATGAAGAAGATCGCCATGGCGGTTCCTCAGAGAGCAGAAAAAAATTATAAAATAAGGGATTTTTTAATAAAACCTAAGCCTAAAGCTGTGTTAAAAATACCTTTCGCCCGGGCATACTTCAATCATATTGTAGGATTGTCAGACCTAGGTTTAAAAGAAACAATCAATTTTGCACCTGCATGCAGTTAATGTATATTCAGTGTAAACTAACACAATAATGATAAATAAAAATATTTATGTAACAAACAATAAAATCCCTGGTAAAATTAAAGCTCAGAGATTTTAAAAAATTATAAAATATTTATCGTGATTTATCAATAGACCTCAATATGCTTTGGCAAAAAAATATACCTTTGTGGACCTGTGAAACAAACTAGTGAAAATACTTACAGCAATTGGACATCACAAATTTCACGACACAGAGCTACAAGAGAGTTCCTTTCTGGGAATATCATTCAATTTAATATTTGGACAGTTATTGGTTGTATTGGACATTAATTTAATAAATTAATTTAATGACATTTATTTGAACATTATTTGATATTTGAACAGTTCATAGGATGAGATTTGAGTTGAACTACAATTCTTCTAACAAAGCCTAAAGAGTGAAATATCATTCGCAGAGAAAATGAAGATTTCGTGCATACGGTGGGGGGTACGATCATGGGCAGATTTACCATTTTGAAGCCCCAAGGCTACTTTTTTTGCCACCCTTTTCGACAAGTCCACCCCATTAAGTAGTAGGAACATAAAAATTGTTACATTCAATATACGCTACAAAAGTTTATATTAACAGTAAAAATGTTGAAAAACAAACTCATAAAGTAAAACGTAACAATAAACAATATTAACTTATATTGCAGTATTATTTCTTTTTGGTATATAATAAATCAAATTCAATTTTATGAAATAAATTCTAATTTTAAAAAAAATAAAAGCCTATCGAAATTAGTATTTAAATGGAAAGCATGAAGTGTGGCTTTTTTCTCGGCAAACGATTATAACATCATATGGTATTGATTTTGTTATATCAGACTCAATACACAAAATTTTGCCGCCCTAGTCTATAGCCTAGTATAGCTTATTGGGAAATACGGCACTGGGTACGATCCTACAACCTTTTCATTGCCAGTGAAATGGTCTATCCATTGAGTGACGGACAACTATCAAACTCTCCTGTCAGCAAATGTAGCTGTCCCTAGCTCAATGGGTAGAAAATTTCACGGGCAATGAGGTTGGATCGTATCCCACCGGACGCACGGAATTTTTCTTTTCTCTGCGAGTGATTTGTTAAGGAATATTGCTATCGTCAGCCTTTCAGATGGAAATTATTTGCATTTAAAGTCTACATTCTTTGTACTGTAAATTAAATCAACCTATTAGAAAAAATAATTTCTTCCGTTCTTGATAAGAACGGCTGCTCTAGTACATAGGTACCAATTTCAAGACAGGAAAAATCGTAATCAATAAGCAAACATGCGCCGTCAATGGCCGATGAATTTTTCTCATTTTTTTACCGTTTGTATTATGATAGTTTAAATACGCATACACGAGCAAAAATCTAAATCCGCACCATATATATATATATATATATATATATATATATATATATATATATATATATATATATATATATATATATATATATATATGTGTGTTATTATTATTATTGATGTGAAAAACAAAATTTTGAAATATCGGTAATTTTTGGATCAATCTTACAAAACCAGGAAAATCGTTTCGAGCCGAGAGAATATTCATAAAAATCAGGTCTTCTTGGGTAAATCGGAATCTAGCACCATAGGTAGCCAAGGGCAGTTGCATTATAACCACCACATCACCCAATGAAATTTTTGTATATTTAGTAGGGTTGGAAAGTTTCACTGCCAAGGAGCGGTTAAAACCGATGGTTATAACCAGTTAAAACTTTTGATGAAACTAGTTTCTACCACAAAGTGGCAGTAATTGTAAGAAACCATAAAATAATTATTTTGCATTAATAACTTATCAGTATATGGAATTTTAAAGGGAATGTATTTTTAAAGAGTAAAAATGAGTTTAGTTACAGTTTATATTTTGTGTTATATTATATTATGTTATATATTATGTTATATTATATTATGTTATTTAATATGTTATATATTATGTTATATTATATTATGTTATTTAATATGTTATATTATATTATGTTATATACTGTGTTATATGCTATGTTATATTATGTTATATATATGTTATAATACTTTATGTTATATTATGTTATATACTGTGTTATATGCTATGTTATATTATATTATGTTATATACTGTGTTATATGCTATATTTATATTATATTATGTTATATACTATGTTATATGCTATGTTATATTATATTGTATTGCCTGTGTTATATACTATATTTATATTATATTATGTTATATTATATTATGTTATATTATATTATGTTATATACTGTGTTATATACTATG
>QLNU02014802.1:70299734-70316487 GCA_006491805.2 Dysdera silvatica
CGCAATGCTCTTATTGGCTGTTCGCCCTTTTTGTACCCAAATGTTCATTGGTTATCCCTTTAATATTAATCGACGATTTGTTGTTCTAGTCACGGTTTCGTAACATCTTACTCGGAGGGTCGTAATCACCATGTCCAGCAGGGGTACTTATAAGCAGGAAATGTCTGTCAAGGAGTTTGAAGAAATACAATTAAGTTATCCTTGCACCGTACCGTGTTGTACACTAAACTCAATCGTCGCCTGCAGCCAATGTCTTTTCCATCGTCGGGAACAGAGCGAACCGCTGATGAGTCGGTCCATCTGGATTCTGGATGGGAAAAGCGTATGTGCGGGGAAACAAAATGGTGAACATTAAATCATGATTAAACCTTTTGGAAATGTGGGTTCATGTATCAATGATCGTTGATTCGTGAGTCCCTACGTTAAAGCCCCTCACCCCTGAAGAAAATTATGTGCATACTTCATTTTATAACCATCACCTCAACAGGGTTTATGATGCAATATGGTGCATCGTTCTGGTTGCACGCTGCTATGCGGGTTTAAATGTTCCGGTTTGCGTTTGTTTATTTTTGTGCTCCCATCCGGGTGTCAACTAGCTTTCCACTCCGCGCTCGTAGTGAAGCGTCAGGCTGTATGCTGAACCTGTCCGGAAAATGTACCGTTCTTTTGCTCCTTCTAAGCAGAGGGGTTTGATTGTTGTCCGGTAACTGGTTTGCTGTATCGTGGGCTGGGTTTGTTGTCAAGGAAACGTCAGTCTCCTTTCTCTTTTCGTCTGTGGTTTCAGTTTTTGTTCCTTGTTCGTCTGCTATGTCCTCTGTTGACATATAACACGGCTTAAGGCGGTCGATTGAAACGTTTTCCTTCTTGCGTTTCACTGGCTGTGTGAAATACTTAGGCGTTCTGGTGAATAGTCCGAAAGGTCCGTTGTACATTTGCGCTAAAGGTTTTTGTACAGCGTCTTTCCTAATGAAGACGTGTGTGCATGTACTTAGGTTTTTATGCACGAAAATTTTTTGTTTCGCAGGTTTGGTGCGCGGGGGAAAACTGGTTTAATCTTTTCGAAATGTTGTCGCGTTTTTACGTATTGGCCTGTATTAACACCCTCTCTTTCGCTAGTAAAGAATTCTAGAGATTTTTACCATAAGTAAGTTGGGCTGGAGACGCCCCCAAATCTGGCTTAATTACAGTTCTTAAACTAAGCATTATTGCGGGAAGGGTTGCAGTTCAATTTTCGTTTTTATAAGCGCGCAATGCTGATTTGAGAGAGCGGTGCGATCGCTCAATGGAACCTTGGCATTGTGGTCGGTAGCTACACGTTCTCTTTTTGTGTATGCCTAAAAGATTTGCTAATGCCTTAAATAGTGCTGATTCAAAGTTTCTTCCTCTATCGGAAGGGTATCTCCAGGTACGCCGTACCTAGCGATCCATTCTGAATACAGTGCTCTACCAATGGCTTCAGATTCATGGTCCATTAGTGGGATTGCTTCATGCCATCCAGTAAACCTATCTATGATGCTTAAGCAATAGCGATAACCATTGCTAGTGCCTAGTGGACCTATTATATCCACATGAATATCACTAAAGCGTTCATCAGGGAGCTCGTATGTTCCTAGTGGACTATGTGTGTGTGTTTAAATATTTTATTGCGTTGGCAGTCAATGCATTATTTCGACCATTGGCTCACATTTTTGAATAATGCTGACCATACAAATCTATCAGAAATTAATTTTACAGAAGATTTACTGCCGGGGCAAGCTAGACCATGCAGTGTTTTGAATACCATATACCTGTGCTCTTTTGGGATATACGGGAGTATTTTGCTTTGCGAAGTGTCACAGTATAGTTCGCATTGCGTATAAGGGCATGCAATTTTTTTAAACGTCAAGGATGACTCGGATTTTATTAAATTCTGGAATTCCTCGTCGTTCGCTTGCGCTTGGGCAATTACACTGTAGTCGATTTTATTTGGCGCTACAATAGTTTCAATTCTAGATAGGAAGTCTGCGGCTTCGTTGTTGGCGCCCTTCGAGTGGATAATGTTTGAAGAGAATTGGCTTACGAATTCCAATTGTCGCGCTTGTTGCGGGCTTTTCTTTTCGCTTTTTTTGTTTGAAAGCGTAAACTAACGGCTTCTGGTCAATGATAATTGCAAATTGGCGCCCTTCAAGCATGTATCTGAAATGCTTAATTGCTTTATACACAGATGTCATTTCTCTGTCGTATGTGCTATATTTGAGCTGCGCAGATGTTAATTTCTTTGAAAAGAACGCAAGCGGTTGCATTGCACCTTCTACCTATTGGTTAAGTGCGGCGCCGATTGCGTAATTTGAAGCATCACAACAAAATTCTAGTTTCGCGTTTGGCGCGGGGTGTGCTAGCAAGGTTTGCTGTTCTCAAATGCTTTTTTAGTTTCGGGGGTTCAAGGAACTTTTCGTTTGTCGTTCTTTTTGGCGCCCTTGAGAAACTCATTGAGTGGCGCCAATATTTGTGCTGCATTTTTACTGTGGCGTCTGTAAAAATTTATGAAGCCTATATATTGCCTCAGTTGTTTGATTGTCTCGGGTTTGGCATAATTTTTTATAACTTCCACCCTTTTCTTCCTTGGTCTGGCGCCATTTTTGGAAATTAAGTGACCTAGAAGAGGGATTTCCTTAACTCAAAATACGCATTTTTTTTTACATTAATGGTAAGGCCATACTGGTCAAGCCTTTTCAGTACTTCTCTAAGGTGTTGCTCGTGCTGTTTCTTTCCATGAGATGTGTTTCCAAGAATGATTTATTTCCATGGACGCATGATTTATTTCCATGAAAGAATGATTTATTATCATTCAGGAAATAGCTCAAAATAGCCAACCTCTAAATGTGAATGACTTAAAAAGACCGAATCGCAATTAATGAATTAAAATAATTTAAAAAAATGGAATAAATCTACTCCCCCCCCCACTTATACATACAAAATTTTACAACTATTAAGAAACAATTTTTATCAACGTCTTTTAGGCTTAGTAATATTAACACCGATGTTATGATGTGGTTAGATGGTGAAACGTTCGCAAAGAAAAATATGTTTTATGAGTCTGATAAGACACGATCCCCCGACCTTTTACAATCCGGGCAAGTGCTCTTACCAACTGAACTACAGATGGCAAACACTCAATCCCCTACTAATGTGTTTAAAGCGTATTTTCCGAAACCGGATATTTCGCCGAATGAGGCAGTACATGGACTGCTTTTTAAACCTAATTGCGAAGAGATCGGTATTAAATTAACCGAAAAGCCCGTTGTAGCAGATATATTTATACAAGTCGAACACTACGCAGATTAAATTAAGAAACAATTTTTATCAACGTTTTTTAGGCGTTGTAATAGTAACGCCGATGTTATGGCATGGTTAGATGGTGAAACGTTCGCAAAGAAAAGAAATATTTTTTGCGTCTGGTGGGGCACGATCCCACGACCTTCTATAATCGCGGCAGGTGCTCTTATCGACTGGGCTACAGACGATGTAGCTAATAAGACGAGCTAAATACATTCGTAAGAGACTGAGTGATTGTCGCTTGTAGCTCAGTTCGTAGGAGCACCTGCCCGAATTGTAGAAGGTCCTGGGATCGTGGCCCACCAAACGCAAAAACATCTTTGCGAACATTTCACTATCTAACATCGGCGTTAATATTACTACGCCTAAAAAAGTTGATAAAAATTGTTTCTTAATTTAATCTGCGTAGTGTTTGACTTGTATAAATTAAAAAAAAAAATTTCAACGTTTTTAAAGCAACTATAAATTTTTCAAAAAAAAAAACTTTTCCCATATAAAGGGAGGTCGTAATTACAGGTGAAATGCTTGGAGCCCGATAGCCAAACATCTGTTGGGTCCAATTTAACCAAATTTGACGTACATGCTCCTTGTAACATGGTATTTTGATTTAAAAAGAAGAAAGGCAGTAGTTCAACATTTCGCCGCCAGAAGAAAATATGGCGTTGAACTCATATAAACATGCAGATCCGCACTCAAAAAGAGAGAACTCGTTTATACAAATTTTAGAACTCTTGAAGTCCATCAGTGGATATAAGAAAGACTAAAAATGTTCCACGTTTGGCTAATAATAGTGATGTGTTTGCTATGTACGCTAACTCAGTATGATCGTGTTTTGCTTTTAAATTTTATTATAAAAAAATCAGTAACTCTGATACCACGCTTCGGAAATTTTTTAGGAGAATATCAAAATCCCATATTCCTAGGCGTACAAACTGTATGTCAAGGTGTAGTCGAGACCTAGGGCATTTCGTTTGGAAGCCTAGCGGCGCTAAGGAAAATTTTAGGAAATCATACATTTTACGTAAAAAATTCTGTTCAAGTTGTAAATAAAAAATATGTGGATTCGACAATTTTATTAAGAAAATTGCTTTAGAGCAATGACCCTAAAATTTTGAATAAATCAACTAAGAATCGTGGGAATTTAAAGGAAATTACAGCTTGGAACACGTGTCATAAACTATCAATAAACTAACGTATCATAAACTATCAATAAACTAACGTATCATAAACTATCAATAAACTAACGTATCATACTCCACACATTATTCACTAATTTTACGACTTCACCTCTGCAAGTGAATCCTTTGACATCCGACGTTGACTTGAAAATCAAATCAAAAAGGATGTTCTTACTTATATTTTTAAATGAGATTACGTGCATTTGTTTTAGATGTATGTCCAATACATACGTCAGGGGAGACCCCCAATATTCATAGTCAGCCCTTGCCTGAAAGTAGAATTTCAGTTAGAAAATCAGTTATCGTCAGAAAATCAACTTCAATTGACTTCACTCAATTGAAGCGAATGGTGGTTTGCTGTGTGTAAAGTATTTGTTGCGTTTTGACTGCAACCATGATGTTTTCTATGCATTTGAAAAATCGAAAATATCAATGTTAAATGGCAACTCTCAAGAAAAATGAAACAAATAATTAAAGATTTCTTATTACTATATAGTACTATTACAATATATTATTATTATATAGTAGTAATTACGTACGTAGTTATGTCTTATGTTTATTAATACTCTGGTAAGCATTTCTATGATTTTCTTTTTCCATTATTTCTTATTTCAGTTCCGATTAGTGGCGCACGCAGGACTTTTGCTTGGGGAGCGAAAATGCAAAAGATATTGTTATTTTTTAATGGAATTATTGTTACCTTTAACGTATTTTACACGTAAATTTTCAGCCCAAAAAAGAGCCCGCGACCCCTTGCCCTCACCCGCAATTGCGTTATTGGGTCCGTTAAATATGTTCCCCAAATTAACGAATTCCTCGGTTTAAAGATTATTTTCAGTGGTCCCGTGAAAATCGTTAAATCGAGTTGAATTGTATATATATATTCTTATCTAATTTGTAAATCGTATATACGTTTAGCATAACTAAATTAAAGGCATACAAATGATCTTAAAGTTCAGTTAATAATAATTTAAATTAATAATTAATTTCGATTAGTTGTCATTAATTAAGGAATCCATTCTCCGTTTGTGTCAATAATTATTTAAAAGGTTAGCGTCATCCAAAATAATTGGACAGTTTGACTCAAAACATTGCTATGCATTTACTTTCAAAAGAGAGTGTGATATTTCACAGTCGCATTTTAAAATAAGGTACTTTTTATTACTTATTACTAAGCAGTAACAATTATTTTTGCAGTATTTTAGTATTTTGTACATTCACTAAAATATTTGGCAGCCTTGAAGAAAGTATTTCTTCTCACCCCCCCCCACCCACACACACAGAATTATTTAAAATTATGGGCGTCATTGCTCTTGCAATTCAAAACCTGCATTTTCGTGTAAGCACTAAAATATTAATTTATTTATAGTAAATATTCAGTAGAAATACTTTACTACCAGTAGGGACGTAGAAAATGGAGGGGCTCAAAGGGTCCAAGCCCCCCATTTGATAAAACAATACATTAATCTTTTTAACGCAGAAGCTCATGATCTATTTTAAAGCTGCTTGACATCCCCCCCCCCCACCATAGGGAGGGTTCATGTATTACGTAAGAACCTTGTGGGGAGGGGTTGCCGTTGGTCTTATTTTCCTATGTTAGCCAATGTTAATTTTTGCTTAAGTGGGGGTTGAAATGGCCAAAATATTGCTTACGTAATACTTGAATTACCCCACAGGCGTAATCTGGCGGGGACGAGGGGGGGGGCACTTTCCCCGTTTTTAAAAAAAGAAGCAAATCCTACTTTTTCCATACAATTTCGGTTTTTTACCCTCCCCCTCATAGGCGTAGCCAGAAAATTTGTAAAGGGAGGTTATAGGCTGAACAAGAAGCGGGTCCAGAGCTGCAACTCGTATATTCCTATGTTAAATATACAAAATTTCATTGCAATGGGGGTTACAACCCCCAAATCCCACTCCCTGGCTACGCCTATGCCCCAGTTTACCCTATATTTAACTCCCAAGTTACGCCTATGCCCCCACCTATAATTTTTGAATTTCCATGCCACTGCCTATTACAAAAGTATTTTATGGTTGTATTATCAGTAATACTGAATAAAAAATATGAAACTATCCGTCAACCGCAGTTGACGGCCGCATGGCCAAAACTGGAAAACCTGCGAAACATGTAGAAGGCGTGGCTTTCAGCTGTGACGTCACGCAAGACAATCCTGGTCCAATCAGAGAATACGATCGATCCTGCTCTGATGTTGAGCCGATCCAATCCGTGATCACGTTCCCCAAGTTGAATGGCTGGGCTGAACAGTATAAATCCTTTTATTCAACATAGGAAAAAAAATGCGTCTATGCCTCTTTATTCCATGATTCCCTGCTTCTCTGAACTATTCTCTTCCTTCCGAAAAATGACGAGTTTTAAAAAAAATATTAAGAATCGTTTGGCGAAATATAATATTAAATATGTTTCATTGACATGGGTCACAGCATCCTCCCCTGTATCTTCTAGGGAACGGCAACTATAATTTGCGGAAGTTTTAAATTCGTTCCCCCCTCCTCACCATTTCCACTGAAAAACTACAAATTGTTGCCAATCCGGAAAACAGATAAGTTTTATTATATGGTGAAAACAATTTGTTAAATGATCGGTATATTTAACAAGGGGTAGAACTCGCGTTAAAGATATCCTTATCATTGCCCTGTCAAGTTTAAATGGTGGCGGATGCTTTGACCCATTGTATGGGGAAAAGGGTGAACGAGAACCACCCCGCCAGCAACCCCATGTGGGAGGTAAAAATCCCCCTTGTCCCCACTTTTTATTACGCTTTTCGCATTACTACTCCAGTATAATTTTGGTGTGTTCTGCGTTCGCCTTCGGGGAAAAAGAATGACCCTTTGAAGACTGATTACAGATGATCTCTTTTTACAATGTTTGCCACGTGGAGATGCAACTTTTCTTTGTTCGTAAAAGGCCATAATGGATTATTTCAAACAAAGGAAATAATTACAACTGAAATAAAAGCTTGACCATAATTATTTACTAAAAATAATCAGTTATTAAACTGGACATTCAAAAAGCGGAACACATTCGTTTGTTTGTAAATTTAGTGATACCAAACGACTAAACTAAAACAAACAACACGTCTGCTTGCAACTTGCGTCATATTCTATATTTTTTAAATTATGGGATCGAAATCTTTAAAACTAGGACGCTTAGTAGGGTAATGCGAAGTGTTGCTCGTTGTCTTTGAGGACTTAAAAAAGTCCGTTTGAAAAATCGTCTGCTTTTGGAAACGTTATATCAATATTTAATTTTCTCAGCACTTCAAGTCTATTAGATTGCATTCATTGAATCTATTATACTATTTAATAAACGAAGTACTAGACACTATGCCCTGTTCCTAACTTTTAATATTAATTTTGTCTAATTGATGCTACAGCCAGGGCCGTTTCTACCATTACACCAGAGTAGGTGTGACCGTCTAGGGAGGCAAAATTTTAGGGGCGGCAAAATGGCGTAAAAAATTAATTTTAAATCAAACAAAGAAAAAATTGAGCAAATGAGGAGAAAAAATGAAAAAGAGGAAAAATTAAAACATCGAATTGTTTTCAAAAGCATACGGGACAATTACTTAATAAGTCTTTACTTTGACAAATGTAAAATTTTTTTATGTTTTATTGTTTAATTTTGCACACAAGTTTTTTTTCTATCTCTAATACATTTAAGTCTTCTAGCTCTGATAATACAACGTTGTGTTTTGAAATATTACTCCTTTAATATTTCAGTTTTCAAAAATATAAAATATTGAAATTAAACGATTATAACATGTAGCAATTGTTTTACTATTCACAATACCCTAATGTTACAAAATAACTAATATAAGTCTAAAATATAAATATAATTAACGGGTTTAATGATTAAAAGTATAATAGAAGATTTATACATTGTTGAGTAGATGGTGGACTCTAGATGTTGGTGGTGGTAGAGAGGGGGATATAAGCGAAAGAGTGATAGTAGTAAAAGGCTAGGGGCGGCATTTTTCAAATCTCGCCTAGGGCGGCAAAACGCCTAGAAACGGTTCTGTTTACAGCAGAATATCAGACAAGTAAGTTGAGAAGATTACATATTATTTCAGTGTAAATATCAGCGCATTCGCTCTACAGCATTCGAATTATCTGACGTAGCAAAAATATTTCCACGTGAAATTACAGTTTTAATTTCAAATACTTTTAATTATTTCAAACTGGCGACATAACTCCTACTCTGTAAACTGATGAACAATATCCAGGTGTAAAATTAAAGTTTCAAAAAAAAAATTCATGGAGAAATCATGAAATTTTGTAAACGTTCACATGAAGTGTAAATTATAATTTATTGAAAACGCTGAAGAGTGTTACCAAAATCATGGTCCGCGACAAACTTAGAGATGGCATGCCATAGTTCAATGTGTAGTAAAAATGTAGTTCCTGAAATTTCAGTAATGAACTGGAGTTATTTTCCCCACAAAATAATTATTTTTAGTTAAGCTTATAAGCAGAGGTTAAGCTTTTCAGAAACAAAGTTATACTACGTTTAAAACTGACACTACGTATATACAGGGGCCGACTATGAGTATTAGGGACCCCGGCCCAACTAGCATTGGAGACTTCCGACACACGTATAAAGATTGGATATAGTTCAGAAAATGTACACACCCCTATTCCCATTTAAAAATAGAGGTAAGAATATTGTTTTTATCCCACTTTCACGCCAATATCGGATGTCAGACAGTGCATTTGCACAGCTGAAGTTGTGAAAGTTTTGGTAAAAGTAGAAGATAGTGTGTGGCATTGGTTCACCGATTTCGTGTTTTGGGCAACACTGTATCTCACGCTCATGACTTTCATGATCGTTTGAAAAAAGTATAATGCTACGGTGTTATCAACATGTAAAAGGACAAAAGACAAAGTTAGTTGTGAAAACATGCGCGATAAAAATAGAAAGTAATGCACCCTAAAAACATATAATCTCCAAAATTTTAAAGCCATTTTATGATAAAAAGTAGCCAAATTACAACACAGTTAAGTTGTGAAATTGCAAGACCAGCAACAATGAAAAAGAGCTAAGTTTAGTTATTCTCAAAGCTGCAGCTGTAGTCATAATTGTTATTTGTTTGTTTGTTTAGATATTTTATGGCGCAAGAGCATCTGGGTTATACTGCGCCAAAGCATAATTGTTGTAATTGTAGATACCAACTATAATTTCGCCAGATTTGTTTCGGCGTAAATCTGAAGAAAGAAGAAAAAAATTACTTTTTTCTTCATTAATTTACTATTTTATCGCATTAAATAAAATTGTCATAATGTTTTAGGGGCCCCCCTCTTCGTGGGACCAGCGAGCCCTTGCCGTAATCTGGCCCTGAGTATATACGGAATATAAGAGTGGCACAGCGATTGTCTACTTGTCTTAAAACTCTTCATTTCTTGCTAAACATTTTATTTATTATCATTTTTTTAATAGCGCCGGGCCCTTTTTTTTTCTTTAGAATTTCGAATCTCCGGGAATTTGCTTAACCTGTCCTGCTTAACATTTAGCTATTTTCTCAGACATCTGTATTTATTTACACAAACTTGCTGCTGAATTTAAACTTTATGAATTCAATTATTCGTTTTAAATTAATTTTAATTCGAAATTTTGAAAATTTTGTGGAATAATTGAATAACAGAGTTAGTTGGAGCAAAATGACTATAATCAACTTAAATTAAACTCGCATAAATTTTAATGAATTTTTGCTGAAAGTAAGAACTGCATCGAAAGAATTTTACTTCACTTTACTTCACTCAATTTCGAAAATGTGCGTTTGGCGAATTTCAACGGGAAGTGAGAGATCTAGTTCCCATTGTCGCTCCATGGTGCAAATTGCTACCTCCTCCCATTGCGTGATTTTCGACCACTGCCATTACCGTCTGACCCAGTATTTAATGTGAGGTCTTAATAATTCACAGCGAAGGGAAGTTTGAAAAGGTCTTCATCATCGTCTGGCAATTGCGGGTGGTCCACATGAAGTTTTAAAGTGACATAGAGCACAAGGTCTCGATGAAAATTCCCCAGGAAAGCCTTCGATTTGAAATTCTGCTTAAAATCTGGAAATCTAAAAAAAAGCGTCTGCTCTCGTTTTAAACAAACATAACGTTTTTATATATATATTTTTCATAATTCACAACTTTAGGAATACGATACCACTCAGTCTGCTGTGAACTCTCTTTCCAATCTCACTTGCCCAATTCACAACAAAAATTCATCATTATGGCACAAAAATGTTATATCAAAAATTAAAAATATAATGTGTTTGTTTAAATATAGCTTATGTCCCATTTATATGAGATAGAGTTTAAAAAAATACTCAAAACGAACAACGAACTTTTCGCTACAAACATGGACATTAAAAACACAACAAAGAAAATCATTCCCTTCCCCTCGGGAACTTCAAATTAATATTGAGAATAGCGGAATACAGAGGCGGATCCAAAAAGATTTGGGGGGGGGTGTAAAATGCAAGAAAACCCACTTAGAACGATCCCGCATTTAGCGAGTTTCCAAATGCAGCGAGGATAATATGGATTTTGGTTGGTATAATGATTAAGCGCAATGCAATTTAACCGCTTTTAGCGAACAAGTCTTTTTGGATATCGTATTTAGCAAGAAATCTAAAAAAATAAAATAGGAAGTTAAAATTTTTGTAAAAATTCCATTGTTATATAAGGTTGGTCATTATAAAAGATTTTTACTGCATTATTATGAATTTGGGAAATTTTAATCCCCGTGGATTCTGTACTGTTAGAAAGTAATATTTCTTCATTAGCGATGCATAATTGCTCCCTCACCTTTTAAATGTTTCCGTCACCTTTTGCCATTTTGTTTACGTACCAAAAATACATTTTCTGTCAATTTAAAAAAAGCCAAAAAGAAAAGTAACTGAACATAGAATTCTAAACAAGGAAAAATGAAATTAATCGCACACGATATAATTAAGATTCCATTAAGAGTTAATGAAGGATATAATGAATAAATTTGTTCAATATAAGAATGTACTTGATAATAAACAAAAGGTTTCCCGAATTAGATTTCCATTAACAATGCTCGTCATAGGCACTAGATAATGGATCGACAATGTATAGAATTTCCCAACGTGTGGATTTCCTTCAAGTTTGGCTCACAGTTCTCTGAAATTATGAATTTTTTTTTGTTTTTTTAAATGTTCCGAATGTGGATATTATCCGGCAGTCATGACAAGGTATTTCCTCGAACACACGACAAGCGTGAATTATAATAGACTCACAGGTGTTATAAAAACTGGTTCGCACAGACCACCAACACAGCGTAATGGAGCGTGAAGATTTGTAAAAAAAAAAATGCAGATTTAACGAAGCGTTTATCCGAAAATGGCAGTGTTCGATCACACCCAACGACCAATACGCGCTCGTTGATGTAAGATGAAAAGCTATTTGACATTGCTTGCACGTCCATGAATGGCACGCCAAAAATTCGACAAATGAACGGCCGCCAATTTACGATCGGACGACACTATTAACGCGTGTCACAATCCAATTGGCCAGTGATTAATTAATTCAGTGGAATTCAAACCAAGAATAGTGCTTCAACGGCGATCGGAATAACGTATGTCGAACAGAAAGTTGAAGTTAAAACTAAATTCCCTATGTAATAGAATTAAAGTTTGTGTTCTAGACATATTTTATTAAATTATTGATTTTGTAACTTAGGATGTATTTATAATTATTTTAAATTAATAACTTCCCGCCGAAGAACGCTTTTTCTTCGACATCAAGAACAGCTTTTCTCAAAACCGTGGCTCAAGAGAAGTTTTTAATTATTTGACAATTATACAAAGGTAACACAGTGTTTCGATTAACACAGGATTCCCATTCACATTGGAGAAAAAAAATCCCAATTTTTTTCAGGGTTTTCCCTAACCTTTTCAGGTAAAATTCCCTGAGTAATCACAAGCAACTTTCAGCTGAACTTCGGTCAAGAGAAAAAATATCCCTAACCTTTTCATGTTTTTCCCTGACCTTTTCAGATAAAATTCCCTGAGTAATCACAAACAACTTTCAGCTGAACTTCGGTCGAAGGAAAAAAATCCTAACTTTTTCAGGTTTATCCCTGATCTTTTCAGGTAAAATTCTTTGAGTAATCACAAGCAACTTTCAGCTGAACTTCAATGGAGGGAAAAATGAATTCACATTTATGGGAGATTTATCTATTCAAAACGAAGTTAAGAAGGTTTTCCCCTAACTTTCCCAGGTTTGACCAAAAATCTGGGTTTTCCCTAACCTTTAGGGATAATTTCAAATAATTCCCTGGCAATTCCGGGTTCTCCAAGTTGGGAACCCTGACACAGTGCATTATCTAAATAACGTCTTTTCTGTGTAAAATATTTCGAACAAGGTCTCTTCTTCTTAAAACGTTCCGAATAACGTCTTTTCACCGTCTATCGTCGTTAATGAGAGAAATTACTATACATTAACTAATAATTAACATTAATTACTGTACATTACACACACATATACCTACATATACTCTGCTGTATGTATTATATATATTGTTAAAAAAATGCTAAATAAAAAATCCCCTCTATTAAACGTTAGGTAGGTTTAACCGAACGTTTTTTAGATAGAACGTTTAAGCCCAAACGTTCGTCGTCCTAAAAAAATTAGGAAATTTCTGGACAAATGTGCTTTAAATGGAAAATGCTATATAGGAAAAACAAGTGTCATAAATTGAACATTAAGTAGCCTATCTGACAATTTTTAGCTGTATGAACTCTCATTTTGTGAGCATTACATTAGCAGTGCTCATTTTGTGAGCATTACATTAGCAGTGCTCATTTTGTGAGCACTGCTGATGTACCCTCACAAATTCCGTTAAACTGAAAATAAAGCATAGTTTAAAACATTATGAAGGATCATCGCAATTGCACTAAATTTGGATTTAATAGGTAATAATTAATTCCATAGACGTACACAGAAAGTTCATAAGGGGTTATAGGCTCGATTTTGGGAGATTACAGGGCTACAGCTTATATATGCCTATGTTAAATATACGAAATTTCGTCGCAATGGGGTAGTTACAACCCCATCAACACCCCCACCTCTGCGTACGCCAGTGGCTAGTTCATAAATAAATTTATGTTAGCAGATGGATAGTTTTCACTAAAATTACGAATGAATGTAAAAAATATTTTAAAATCATTATGTTCTAGATCAGCGTTTCTCAACCAAGTTTCCATGGAACCCTAGTACGTCGCGAGATATTACTAGTGTGCCGCAAGATATCACTAGATATACCGCAAGGTATCACTAATGTGCCGCAAGATATCACTAGTGTGTCGCAAGATATCACCAGTGTGCCGCGAAATATCACTAGATGTGCCGCGAAGAAGGCAGTAAGTTTTTAAACAGGCAGTTAAAATCCATATTTTTTCCTATATTGTTTGCCAATAAATCTCTAATAATGTAATAATACAAACGTAATTTTTGTTAAACCAGATATCTGAAAAATTACGTTGTTTTTCTTATGAACAAATTTATAAATAACAAAAGAAAATATTAATAATAACAGATAATAATTTTTATGTGGATAAATATTATTTAAGGATTCGGCAGGGGCAAAAAAGGCTGAAAAACACTACTCTAGAACGAAAAAAAACGTTGCACATAAACGCAGTGGTTTGGTTTTTTTTGTAAATATTGCAGTTTTTACATATCTACCATCACATAGTAATTCCAAACAACTCTTTTACTAATACAAGTTTATCCGCTAAAATATCACATGTTTATTATAAACGAATTCTATAAATTTTTATTTTTATATATTTTAATTGTATTAAGTACCAGGAATTCCGGTGACTAATTTCTTCACCCATGCAAACTATTCAATTTCCGTAGTAAGTAACGTACCGTAAGATTATATAGTACCGATAGGGGACCCGACTACTTACCTGGGAAAAGGGGCCTATGATTCATGGGCCTCTCATCGGGTATTTAGAGTCTCGAGGGAGTGTTATTGGCGGAGCCTTAAGCCTATATTATATTTTATATAGGCCTGTACCCAGTATGAAGGCAGCCGGAGCAAGGCAAAGGGCGTATGGGATACGGGGGCACCCGGATATTGTTCTATACATATATATAGCTCTATGGGGCAATGGTACCACGCCCCTTCTTGCCCCAACTTGGCTACAGATGCTGCATGCACACATTATAATGTAAATTGCAATTTGTATAAGTTGTTGAAGGACAAGCCCCACAAGGTCATGTCATTCTACGCTTATAGCTCTCATACTAAAAATATATATATGGATGGGGGGGGGGCAGTGATATGCTGAATGTATCCATATCAATGGACGCATGTAGGGACTTAGACGGCTAATCAGATCCCCAGCGATGTAGTAATAGTAGACCCCCTATACCTTAATATTATATAAACTATCTTATTACGTACAAAACACATAAGAAACTGTATTCATGATTGAATACATCAGCTGAAAACTGGTACAGTAAAAAAAATTCTAGTTTGCGGATACTCTCCAGACAGAAAAATTTGTCCATAAAATAAAGGTGACCGTAAAGGAAAGGTATTTAGTGTGAAGGAATGCCCCGCCAGGGAATTTTTATCTGACCGTAAAAGCGTAAAAGCGCCGTAAAGTCTGCGGGGTGTACGTTAAAAGGGTTTTATTCTCTCCATATGTCATTCAAAATACTTAGTTAATCAGCTCCATCCATTTAAGGAAGACCTCGAACTATATGACATAAAAAAATTATAAAATAGTTCAATGTTTTGAAAGTTTGAACGTAAAGATTTGGGACTAAGACAAAAAATTCTAGAACAGAAATTTTTTATAACACTGACATAACGGTTTTAATTCAGCCTGTTAGAACAATAAACGTAAACAAATGAAGGCAAATAAACAAAAACAGATTTTAAATCCGGAAAAAGGTTTTAAAAATGAGGACGCAAAAATGAACTTGAAAAAATACATTTTGATCAGATTTAAAAATATAGCTGTTTACCTCTGGGATAAACCTGACATTAGCATGGTCTCTAAACAAGAAAATGAACATCAAAACAAAATACTCTGAACTAAAAAGAAATGAACTCATAAGAAAAATTGCAAATGGCAAGGTAAAATAATATTTTAATTTTAATTCACGCATTCTCTATAATACAATGTTTCTAAAGAACCAAAATTTGTTTGTCAAAACTTAGCGATCGGGAAAAATTGTCGTATTATGTTATAAAAATCTGTCGTATTTTGATAAGTTTAAGATCAAAGTGATACATACACACCTTATCGAGTCATCAGCTAAACTCAAGATCGAATCATAGTTCAATTTTAACACATGAAGTAAAAAGTCATCTGAAGTCAGCATACAAAGCAGCAAACACATGTTTAGAGTCTAATGTCTCGGGGGTAGATTGTGGTCAACTGCACATCCCGATAGTTCTTAAAACCTGGCCTTATCTCGGAAGGACAATCACTTGCTTAACAATCCATCTCCAAAGCGTTTTTTCATCTGATATTGAAACGTTTTTTTCTCAGGACCCATCTGGACTTCCACCACTTGACCGTTGTTTCGAAGTAGCCGTCACAAGTGAAGAAATCACTTGTTTTATAACCGGCTGACAGGCCATCAGCAACCGACAAACACTAATCATTTAACACGAGACTGAGTACCGTCCTCATGACTCCAGACAAGATGGGGTGACGGTTTTCCCGGGGGCGTAATGCAGGGTGGCAGTGTCTAGAAAATGCAAGGGGAGGTACTCGGATGCTTTTGTTACCAATCAGCTCATTCAAATTTAATGTTTTTGATGACGTAGTTTGGGACAGAGGATCATATTTAGCTATTCATTGCATAGAAATGGGGAGGGGGAAAATGGCATAACTGCCAATTTGGTGATTTTTCCCCGTTTTCAAATGAAAACACTGGACCCTTTAACGATTTTTACATTTCAAAGGGAAATTTAGTAATAAAAATATCCCTACCGTACAAAACGAAATCGCAAATTCTTACACACCATATATTGAAAATGAAGTTGTATACGGAACTGTCCACATGCATCGAATTTTAATGTATGCAATCACTAACCGCATTCTTCATGCTCTTAATATGTTTTTCTATTCATCAATGCATATATATATTCTATCTCTACATGTTAGATATTTTGCATATGTTTTTATGTATGTATAAGCATGAACTCCTTATACGTTACCCGTGCTAAATTTACACTGCTGTAGGGATTAAAAAAA
>QLNU02014802.1:70322163-70332406 GCA_006491805.2 Dysdera silvatica
TGGAAATATTGCTTAGTACATAACACGAAGTAAGTACACTGAAGTGCCAGAAAAATTGGTACACCTACGTAATATTGTGTAGCCCCCAACCCCACGCATGCACACAGAAGTGCCGCAACACGACGTGGCATGGACTCGACTAATGTCTGAAGGTATCCTGGAGACAATTCACACCAGGAATCCTGCAGGGCAGTCCACAAATCCATAGGAGTGCGAGGTGTTGGAGATCTCTTCTGAACAGCACGTTGCAAGGCATCCCAGATATGCTCGATAATGTTCATGTCTGGCGATTTAGGTGGCCAATGGAAGTGTCTAAAGTCAGAAGAGTGTTCCTGGAGCCACTCGGTAGCAACTCTCGATGTGTGGGGTGTCGCATTATCATGCTGAAATTGTCCAAGTCCGTCGGAATGCACAATGGACATGAATGGGTGTAGGTGATCGGACATGATGCTTACGTACCTGTCACCTGTCAGAGTTGTCTCTAGACATAGCTCCACCAGCTTGAACAGTCCCCTGTTGACATGTAGGGTCCATGGATTCATGAGGTTGTCTCCATACCCGTACACGTCCATCCGCCTGATGCAATTGGAAACGAGACTCGTCAGACCAGGCAACGTGTTTCCAGTCATCAACAGTCCAATGGCGGTGTTGGCGGACCCAGACGAGGCGTAAAGCTTTGTGCCGTGCAGTCAACAATGGTACACGAGTGGGCCTTCGGCTCCGAAAGCCCATATCAATGATGGTTCGTTGAACAGTTCGCACGCTGACACTTGTTGATGCCCCAGCATTGAAATCCGCGGCAATTTGAGGAAGTGTTGCACGTCTATCTCGTTTAACGATTCTCGTCAGTCGTCGAAGGTCCTGTTCTTTCAAGGTCTTTTTCCGGCAGCACCGCTGTCGGAGATTTGATGTTTTACCGGATTCCTGATATTCACGGTATACCCGTGAAATGGTCGTACGCGAAAATCCAAATTTTGTCGCTATCTCGGAGATGCTATGTCCCATCTCTCTTGTGCCGACTATAACGCCACGTTCAAAATCACTTAAATCTTGATAACCTGCCATTGTAGCGGCAAGAACCGATCTAACAGCTTTGCCAGACATCTCTTGTCTTATATAGGCGCTGCCGACCGCATCGCGTTACGCTGATTGGTTGCAAAGCTCCGTTATTTGCATACGCACGCCTGTACCAGTTTTTCTGGCACTTCAGTGTATGTATAATGCACAGATAGTATATGGTATGATGTTATAGCTAAAAACATGAGTTTCGGAATTATTGCATATAATAAAATCCCCCACGACAAAAACACAAAAAACTCGCCCCAGAGGCTTTCTGTGTTGACTGACCATTATTTGGCAATTGTGTTAGCCCTGAGAAGGGTAATAATAACTTGCAAACTTGTATATACGAAGAAAGGGAGCTTCGTTCCTGTCCTTGATGGCCTAGTAGTTAAGACACTCCGGAGTCAACGAAGAGACCCTAGGTCGGTGACAAAGCCTCTCTTTTTGTCCTATAATAAAAAACGACCTAGTTTGAGCTAAAAAAAACATGGACATCGGAATTATTACGTATGATATTATGGCAGTACACATTATAAGAAGTAATAATATAATGCAACATATTAATAATATGTAAAAAATACTCCATAATGTATGGAAAATGCAGTAATATGTAAATGATGACATAGTACAGAAATATGCAAACATATAAGGTATTCTGCACAAAAAAAAAAATTGTCGCGTTTCTTCTCGAAGTAGCATGCTTGTACCTTCATTATTTCAATCTGTATTCGAGTCTATTTACATGCAGCATCAGTTATATTAATACAAGTATTTCCTTTTTATCAAAACTCATACTTTCTTCCTTTTTGTTTTGCATTCATCAGTTGGCAGCAAAGAATCAGCATTTCTGTACGCCATCAGTTCTGCAGCTGTAGCCCATGCAGTGACCAGATCTTGCAGCAAAGGCGAAATTCAGGATTGTGCCTGCGATCCCAATCGTAGAGGCATTGGCCAAGATTCCCAAGGAGAATACATTTGGGGTGGATGTTCTGACTACGTTTCCTTTGGTACAAAGTTCTCCAGGAAGTTTGTGGATGCCCGTGAAGGAGCTCAAAAAGACGCCAGAGCTCTCATGAATTTACACAACAACAGAGCTGGCAGGAAGGTATGGCCATTTAATAGTCACCTTTAGCACGTTATAATATGCACTCAACGATTAGTTTTGTGCCCAGTTGTCAAATGTCATTTAATAATAATCATTTATTTATATCCTACAACGGTACATCGGAAAATTTTCATGCAAATAACAGTTTTCTTGCGGTATCATATTAGATGCTCATTTGTACTTGTACATGACAATATTCTCATAAACCAAGTTGAACTAGGGAAAACACATTTGCAGCAAAACACAAGACATTCAACATCGTCAAAATAGACTGAATAAACAAGAAACTGAAAAGAATTACAGCTCATATGCACAATGTGTAGATGGTTAGGAGTAAATACATAACCATCTCCTGACCAACCATTTGTTAATGTAATTACTTCGAAACTTTGATTCATCTCAGTCCAAATTTATAAATAGGCATAAAACTTTAGTTAAATTATTGTTGTACAAGTTGACAAGCCATGCCATGTAGTGTTAGTCTCTTACCATTTATATATCAACCCCTTCCCCCAAGGGCGTTGAATAATTAAAAGGAACTTTGTATGATCCAGAAACACGACGTTTTAATTTGGTGGCAGAACATTTTGCTTATTTTCAGCGTGTTAAGATGATACTCTAACGTTTTTGAAAGTTTTGTTTGATGCATCACTATACAACTGTAACTTCCTTGTTGGCAACTTCCTCCAGAGCCTATACATCTCAGTTTGCAGATCTGTGTACTTCATAGTAATTATTATTGCATTCATCTGTATGGAGTACATAACGTTTGTGAATATTCTAGTCAATCTTGATGTAGATGTGTAGCATGTTACCAATGTAGGGAGCTGAAAAGATGCTACTAACTTGAGTAATTAAAGAACCGTGAAATAAATCCAAGTAAATTTCATTTAACTTAAAATGAGGGTTTTATTAAATAGTTAAAGAAGGCCAAATGATACAATTAAGAAGTTAAGTAATTTAGTACGCCATTTTATAGCGAAGCGTTTAATCGAATGGTCACACTGGTTGATGGAGAACCAAAGACTGATTTATTTTTAAGAATCCAGAATACATTTATAAAATTCCGTTACCAAACATTAAAATATAAAAAGAATAATATGTAATACAATTTGTATTTAAATGAATCGAACACTACGCAGATTAAATTAAACAACAATATCAATCAACGTTTATTGGCGTAGTGATACCAACGCCGATGTTATGGTGAAACGTTCGAAAGAAAATAAATATTTCTGCCTTTGGTGGGACCTGAACCCACGACCTTCCACTTGCCGGGCGGAGGCTCTACCCACTGAGCTACGAACGATCACTACGCCAATAAACGTTGATTGACATTGTTGTTTGATTTAATCTGCGTAGTGTTCGATTTATATAAAATAAATACATATGCTGCAACGTGCATTTCGATCAATTTAATACCAGTCTCTTTGCAATTTGGTTTAAATAGTAGTCTATGTACTACACCATTCTGCGAAATAACTGGCAACAATATATATACGTTCGTAAAGAGATTATATATTGTCCTTCGTAGCTCAGTGGGTAGAGCCTCCGCCCGGCAAGTGGAAGGTCATGGGTTCAGGTCCCACCGAAGGCAGAAATATTTATTTTCTTTCGAACGTTTCACCATCTAATCACGCCATACCATCGGCGTTGGTATCACTACGCCAATAAACGTTGATTGATATTGTTGTTTAATCCATTTGTATTGTTGTTTATTATCAAACATGCAAAAACAAAAGTCATATACTTATGGTAATCCAGTGGCAAGGGTATTAAGGTTTGTAAAGTAGAGTTCACTGCAGGTGTATCCTCAGCAGGCCATGATACAGAATTTTAAAAATGCATTTTTAATGAAAAAGGGAAGAGTTTTGATGAAAAGAAAATTTTGTCTCATTGGAAAGTTTGTTTTACAACTAATAATCTTGCTCAAATAGGGGTGTTTAACACTCGAAAGTCCCCCTTACCTTATGCATGCTTCTTGGTAGCCCTTTGCCTCAAACCTTGGTGGCAGTGTGCCATGGATGCTTGTGTGCAGTGTGCCATGGATGCTTGTGTGCAGTGTGCCATGGATGCATGGATGTGCCATAGATGGTTGCCATGTTTAAAAGCATGTTTGGTAGCATGCTTCTTGGTAGCCCTTTGCCTCGAACGTTGGTGGCAGTGTGCCATGGATGCGTGTGTGCAGTGTGCATGGATGTATGGATGTGCCATGGATGTACCATGGATGGTTACCATATTTGAAATGCATGTTTCACCTTGAGATATTTTACCACTTGCAAGGGAATGGATTCATGACGAATTGATTAATTAGTGATTCTGGGGTGCCATAATTATCACACATTGTAAATTTGTTACTGTGATGAATCGATGTCGCGGAAGACTGATAGGAGATGAACTAACGTATTACACTATCAAAAAAACAACTAAACTCACCCAATTGTTTTAGGTATTTACACTAAATTCTGTTCGTTTTGTGCAGGCTGTCCAGAAACACGTCAAGATTGATTGTAAATGCCATGGTGTCAGTGGATCTTGCGCATCCAGGACATGTTGGAGAGTCCTCCTGGATTTCCGGCAGGTTGGCAACTATCTAAAACGCAGGTATGATGAAGCCATCCAGGTGACAATGAATCAGCCGGGACAACTCGTTGCCCTCAATGACAAGAAAAGGAGCGTTTCTAAAACGGACTTAGTATACTTCGAATCCAGTCCAGATTACTGTGATAGAAATCAAGCTTTAGGTTTGTTTATTCTGTTTGTAGATTCTGTCAAATCTTACATTTTTAGTATCCCTTCCACGTACACCCATAAAATTACGTATTTTAAGATTATATATTTATGTGTTTTATTATGTTTCTTTTTATGATAGTTTCTTTTAAAAAACAAATTACAATATTCAGGTGAAAAAAAATTGAGATCACTCAATGACGGTAGAGATAATGCACAGTTAATCAAAAGTAAAAAAACAATCAACAAAAGTACTTATTAATATATTAAATGTAATTGACTATATAGTCAAATGCCTGGTATTTACAATAATAATAGTCAGAGCCGTTTCTAGGTATTTTGCCGCCCTTGGCAAGAATTGAAAAATGCCACACCTCCACCCTTTTACTATCATCACTCTTTCGCCTATATCCCTCGCTCTACCACCTCTACCATCCAGCGGTACAACAATGTAAATTTTCTGTTATACTTTGAATCATTAAACCCGTTAATTATATTTATATTTTAAACTTATATTAGTTATTTTGTAATGTTAGGGTATTATGAATAGTAAAACAATTTCTACATGTTATAATGGTTTAATTTCAGTTAATTTAATTAATTCAAATATTTTATATCTTTGAAAACTGAGATATTATAAACTGAGTAATATAATGTATTTCAAAACACAACGTTGTATTATCAGAGCTAGAAGGCTTAAATGTATTAGATATAAAAGGACTTGTATGCAAAATTAAACAACGTCAAATATTTTTACATTCGTCAATGTAAAGACTTATTAAGTAATTGTCCCGTATGCTTTTGAAAACAATTATATGTTTTAATTTTTCCTCTTTTTCATTTTTTCTCCTCATTTGCTCAATTTTTTCTTTGTTTGATTTAAAATTAAAATTTTTACGCCATTTTGCCGCCCTAGGCGGTCGCCAACTCTGGCCTAATGGTAGAAACGGCCCGATAATAGTATTAAATATATTAATAATAAAACAGGCGATATCCTTAGAGACAAGGCTGAGTCTAATGAAGTCTATAACTGTCAGGATCGTATGAAAATATCGTTGCAGACACGTGAGGAAAGCATGCTTAGAGAGATCTACATCTAGCAGTGGATAAATAATGTCTGAGTATTCTGATGATGTGAATATATAACTTTCAAAGCATTTAAAAGAACCCTTTTTTTTCCCATGTAGGATACGGGGGAACAGCAGGAAGAGAGTGCAGTAAATCTTCTAAAAGCACAGACAGCTGTGAAATCATGTGTTGTGGAAGGGGATACGATACCAAGAGAGTGTTGGTAATCAACAAATGTCGTTGCAAGTTCCACTGGTGCTGTTATGTGAAATGCGACGAATGCAAAGATTGGAAAGAGGTTCATACTTGTAAATCAAACTTCAACTCTTGACAACGAACTTAAATAACTTCCAGGATTGCTTCAGCCCATACAGCTATTGTTGGGAAATGTCGACCGAAACAGCAATGTAAATGAGAGGAGGTCAGTGTTATACAAGGAGAGTTCCGTAATATTTCTCTGAGTACTATCCAAGAAGGATTCTATACTCTTTCTGTGAAAGAGTAGTTTCTTAGCTGAACTTCTCATGATTCAGATTAATTTTCGTGAACTTAAGAGGATGCAGTTAACTTTCATGCGCGTCCTGCTTTCGAATTGATACAATGAAAAACAGCATCATCGGCCACCTAGCCAGCTGCAGATAATCCACAGAAGTACATACGTGCATTAATAAATACTAAGGAAAATACTCCCGTCACTAAAGAGCACAAATTTTATATTTAGCCTTTTCTAACAGAGAAACTAACTCTAAAAGGCTCAGTTCATAGGTACAGAGTTATATCGACCCGTTCCCCTCCCCCAAATTATTTAAAATAAATTGCAATTTTACATATATTGTAATGTATAAATGTACAAAATATGTGCTTGACCCCTCCATAATAACTTTGAGAACTCTACGTTGATGACCCAGGTGCACTTTCGACTCCCCCCCTCCAAAGGTAACTGGAGGTCCGGATCCTACAAAAACTGATAAACAATAGACAAAGAAATTAAGAATATAGGTAAAGATGAACATACAAAATACATAAATTTTTGTTTGTTTATGTTTTTCCTTTCTCTGAATGACTGACTCATTGCACACGTGTGTTTTTCCTTTCGGAAGCCCTGATATTTTCTTCAAGTTTGCGCCCCTGGTTTGAAACAAATATCTTTAATAGATCTACGAACGAAGATGAGCATCGGGAATGACTCAAAAAAATGTATCCTCTAAAGCGAATGACTCTTTCATAGTTTCCCATCAAGATTCTCATGAACTGAATCGCGTTTAAAGAATGAGAACCAGTTCGAAGAATCCGTTCTCTCTAGAAATAAATGCATTCCCCTAAAAGAATGATATTGTCAGGTTCTTCCTATCCACACATAGGTTAAAATCGGAATTATTCACAGTCAGTATTCTGAACATTTGTGTTCGAAAAAACAGCTTTATTTAAACTAAAACAATAAATTTAAAATTTTACATGTACGTGCAACGCTATTTCTGTTTACGTACGTTGAATGAATTCCGAATACGTCTTTTTTGGTGGAACCTCCGTGCGTTCACTCCGATGGCAAATCCAAGACTGACATAATTTGAGAATTCGGAACGCAATAACATATACCACATATAAAAACCCAAATAATAATTCTATACAATATTTGCAAACATAGATAGAAGAAACGATTTGAGTTATTGACAATTTAAGAAATCGTGATTATTCAGGTTGTATTTCTTAGTCTCTTTAGTGGCAACAGCCAATGAAACCCATAAAACGAACATTATTTCTATTGTGGAAGCCTACATATGTATACATAAAACAAATTAAATTTAATAATAAATTCTTTGAAATAATACAGAATTCCCTACAGATATTCTATCCATTTTTACTTGTGAATTAGTGACAAATATATTCTGTCTAACACTAAAGCCCCACTTTCCACTGATGTGCATACTCCTGTTTGTGCCGTGAGGTGGCACTAAATACGATCCTTAGCTGCTACTAAGTACTTCCTTAGCCTAGTTACAATAGGGAGATTCTAAATACTATCCAAGAGTACCATCCCTTCTAAAGATACAGACTTAACAATAGGAGGAGTTTTCGTAGCAGACAAACTATACATATGTAAAATAAAGTAACCCAGAAGATCCAAGGTGTCGTTCACTAATTATAAATTACAATTATTTCGTCACTGGAGTAAAGTTTTGAAACACGGCGTTTCGAGAGCCACCTTCTCCCTTTATCGAGTGAAGGTAGAATGTGGAAAAAGTCTTTCACTTGACAAAGGGGGCAACTTTTTCTTGAAACGTGGTGTTTCTAAACCTTTCGTCGGTGACGAAATAACTGTAGTTACGGAATCTCCTGGTGAAACTTTGTATTGTTTTGCTCACTAATCGTAAGGTCTGAAAAGCAATGACATTTTTGTTGTTACTGCACATAATTAGATATTTATAATTAAACCAATACACTTTCATTAAAGTCAGAAGATTTTAATCGACGCCTGTAGCTCAGTTTGAAAGAGCACTCGACTGGTTATCAGGATATTATGGGTTTGGTTCCCTGCCAAATGCCGAGAAACCATTCTCTTCTTTGAGAGTAATTTATCATCCTGTAAACTCTTGCTGTGCAAAATGGGTAAGGCCCTCACAAGGCCTGGAAAATAAAGGGATAAGCACCGAGTATGAGCTTATTTTAAATGTGCTGAATTGGAAGCAAAGTAGAATGCATACCGCAGCGTAGGCAGAAAATTCATAAAGAGAGTTACAGGCCTAATGGTAAGGGTTACAGTGCCACAACCCATATATTCCTATGTTAAATATAAAAAATTTCATTGTGACGGGGGGGTTACAACGCCTAAAACCCACCCTGGCTACGCCTCTGAATGTATATACTCAAAATATCTTCAAAACTTGGATATACGTATATATCTCTTCCTGGCACAATAGCCTTTAATTGATAAAATATTGCTTCTTCCTTATTATTTTCTCATTCGGGGTCGAAAACATGACATCAGCGATTCCAATTTTTCCTGTCTGAACTGTCACTAGATGTCAAACCAAAATCAGGGTAATTATTTTTATTAATTATCATTAAGGTCCTCTATTTACCCACCTCCAAGTCTTCATCACAATTATTTTTAATTTTAAAAAAGGATTAAATTTCATAATAACAGCTGTCGTGTTTTTTTATTTGCTTCTGGGGCATTTCCCGTACTAAAAAGTACCAAACCACGTAAATTAAATACAGTAAAACCTGCCTAAGGCGACAACCTTTGGGACCAGACTGCAGTGGTCACTGTACAGTATAGACTTTGGTAAAGGCGTGACTACGCCCCTGCCTGTTCTCTCTTATAAAAAGTAATCACTTCATGCAGGTAGTCACTTTACTAGGTTTCGCTGCACTTGTGAATTAGCAGTAATTGTGACAATTACCGAATTCTTCATGGCGGTGATCTAATGATAAATAACGGGTTATCTTGAAAAGTAGAATTCTATCATTTAATGATTTGACTCTATTGCTGTGTTTTATAATTATGAACCAAAATTTAACTCGTATTCCAGTTTAATCGAACCAAATTCGTTAAAAGCGAATGCAAAGTATGTAAAGTAGTAAGTATACCGAATGCCCAATACGTACTATTGTATGTGGTATGAGTAAATACCACGAAATCTTGTACATTTTGTGTATATGTAAATAACATTTCATTGATATATACAAGACATTCCATTATTATTTATTGAAATAAAATATGAAAATTGAAGTTTGTGAAATTTCTTGCTTTCATACGTTTCAAATTATACTCCTTCATACTCTGAATATTTATTTACCAGTTGCGAGAAGAAAAAAAATCTGAGTTCTTATAAATTGGGTTTTAATGTTTTATAAAAAATTTCAGAAATTTTTATTTATAAAGATTTTATTTACTTGCTTTGAACGCCATCTTAACTGATGTATCCCGATTCAAACAGAGAGTCCAGCTTGGTAAAGTTTTTTTTTCATATATAATCTATTATTTTAATCTTCGTTTATATATTACATAATCCTTGTATATTTCTCATTGGCAAATTTAAATGTTAAAGTAGCGAAGGCTCCAAGAAATCGTTCAAACTTTTGTGATGGAGGCTATAAAATATTTTAAAATATTAAATAAAATTTTAGTTTATTTAAAAAAAATACGCTTGCTAATTTCTTTAAAAGCATAGTACAGAATCGACTCCTAGTAATCATAATCAAGTGATTATAATCGATTACATTTTCGCGTAATCACATCTGTAAGCGTAATCGAATGTTTTGAAGTAGCTGTAA
>QLNU02014802.1:70339774-70370325 GCA_006491805.2 Dysdera silvatica
TTGCGTTAATCAAAGTAAGTTTCAAGGCCATGAAATCGATTAACGCAAACCCCAAGATCATTTATTTATAACTCGGCTATCTTTAATTTACAAATTCAAAAGCTGTATTAAAAAGTATTTCTTTACACTAAAAACTTGCACTAATTAAATATTTACAATAACATATCCATTCGGCCCTTTTCGAGTTCATTATAAAAGAATTTAATTATATAATCGCAAAGCTGGTGCTTCATCTTCTATTCCATTTAAAATGTATATGACTATAGTATAAGGCAAGGAGATTGGTATTAGCAAAATCCCTTACAGATTACATAGTTTAGCTAAAAATACTTTCTTTTTTTCAAGTTGTAGTTATATATTTGGCAAACATTTTCTCCTGAGAAATATATGGGTTTAATAATTTTATATAAATTATATGATGAAATTAAATTGGGAAGAAGCGAATAAAAGTAAAGTTTTCAATTTTTAGTAGATAATGTGGTGATGAAGAAGTAATAGTCGAAAAACTATTTTAGTGTTATTTAATATGGGTACAGAATTTCAAATTTCCCTGACTTTGGCCTTTGTATTTCAAATTTCTCTGACTTTTCCAGGTTTTCAAGGTTTTCCAAATGAGTAGATACCCCGTTTTAAACTGTCCTTCTTTCAAAGATATACTCTATGATATGGGAAGAAAGCGCGTTTAAAAATCTATGAAATGAGATATCAACGAACATTTTCTGTTGAGGAAAACTTGAGTTAATAAGTATGTTGCAGCCATTCTGGAACACACGGTATATAAATTTATCAGTATATGCAATTGCATCAGTAATTATCATGAATTACTGAATTACTTGACCAACTTGAAATTTCCTCATCCGGAAAAAGATGACGTAAGAAGTGTGACAATATATGAGAATTCAAAAATAAATTATCATATGCTTTTAAAAGTCGACTACCAGAAGCAAGGAGTATTTGAATTACTATATTTTTAATTCTTATTTCAAAACATTACCAATAAAAGGTTATTTTTTAATAATGCAATTAGTGATGTAAACATAATTGTAATAATGTAAGTGCAATTGTAATAATATTAATGCAATTGTAATAATGCAAATGTAATTTTAATAATGTAACTAATTGTAATAACTGTAATAATGTAACTAATTGTAATAACTGTACAATGTAATCCAATAAATAACTGTACAATAACCAATTGTGTTAACTGTAATAATGTAACCAATTGGGAAGAATGTAATAATGCAACCAATTGTAACTGCATTAATGTAACCAATTGTGTAGTAACTGTAATACGTAATTAATAGCATTTCACCAATTGTAATAACTGTAATAATGTAAAATTAACTTCAATAATGTAAATGTAATAATGTAACTAATTGTAATAACTGTACAATGTAAAAATTAACTTCAATAATGTAAATGTACACAAAATCAATTGTAATAACTGGTAATAATGTAAATTAACTTCAATAATGTAATTTTAATAATGTAACTAATTGTAATAATTGTAATAATGTAAAATTAACTTCAATAATGTAAATGTAACTGTAATAACGTAGATGTAATTGTAATAATGTAAATGTAATTTTAATAATGTAAACGTAATTTGTAATAATGTAATTGCAATCATGTAAATTCAATGTAAAAGAGGTATGCTTACATCGCTACTGTATTCCAAGACTTCGGGTGAAATACTATTTTCTATAACTTTGTCAGAAGTTACCTCTTTGTTCTTGCTTTTCAGATCTTCTTCCAATTTATCCAACGCATCCATATCAAACTTGAACGTTTCACCCTCTTTATTTTTTTCTTCGCAGTCTGAATCTTCATCCGTACTCTCTAAGCAAGTAATCATCGATGTGTCAGCAACTGGAACACCAGAGTTGAGGAAATCATTGATGTCAACGATATCCCTGTTGGATTTTTTCATCTGACGAATTTTTTGTTCTAGCATCCTGAGTATAGTTGAACCCATGAAGTCGAACGTTTTCACTTCTTTTTGTGGAGTAGGAACAACACGCTGATATCCACTCTCCTCTAAATGTTCCATCAAGAGTTCTTTCGCTGTTTCTTCTGGAATTGCTGGCATGCGTTTATCTTTATAGTCTGCAAATATTGATATATTCAAGTTGTCCTTAAAGTCCGATATATCAGAGCTTAGACTTAAATTCCATTCATTCATGGCTTTCGCAAACCTTTCTACCTGACCATACGCATTTCCATCGATGACTGCTATGGTGTTAAAGGTATGCTGTCTGCGTCTGATGAAGCTAGGAGTAAGGTTGCTGGGCATGGTATCTCCTTTCTTCTGTGGTGATGTACTACATGAAGTATAGTTTTGACCAATGCTGTCATTATCCTGTTCCTGCATTCCTATAAGAAATAAATAACAATTTCAATAGTGTCCACTTGACTTTTATGGAGGCAAGAAAAGCTAAGCTTCCGAAGTATCCGAAGTATCCGAAGGTTCCGAGCCCTTGTTGTCTAGAAAATCATGCTCCAGACTGGAGATTAACGGAAAAATAGTCAACGTTTGTTACTATCCCAATTCAGATGCATTTTCTGCAACAAAGTTGGAACCCACGCTATTTAAAGTGGGGGTTAGAAGGAAATCACCATAAAAAACTTCTCATTGATGCTCTGTGTATTGAACCGTTAGTGGGCAATTGTCTACCATTTTCGTGATATTATTCCTGGGGAAAGATGGTAATATCCAAATTTTCAATATATGCTCAAAGAGCACTAGTTTGAGAAGCATAATATAGTGATAGAAATTTAATTCCATGGTAGGCAACATTGGGCGCTACTTCAAGAGATAATAATTCGCCAAATACTTTCTGCTTTGGTGTATTTGGCATTTTTTATTGGTATGACCATTGATATTGATACATTTGGTAACTGTAGAGTATTTTCACTGATTGAGCTTATTCTTATCCCCCTTATCCTTTTTATTATTGTTATTATTATTATTATTTTCTTTCAATCCTTTCTCTTTCACTCTCACTCTCTCTATTTCTCTTGAAATCCCTTTTTCTTGGAATACCCTTTCTTTCTCGGGTGGATTTTTCTCTACTTCCAATTTGTGTTTTCTCTCCCCTTGACATGGTCTTTTGACTGCATGTTTGCTCGCTAGATTTTTTATTATTTTTTTTTTCGTTTAATTTATTTATTTATCGCTATTAAGACTATTTTCCCTCCACAAACTACAGATGAATAAACTTAAAGGTATGTTATTTGAATTGGTAAATATTGCATATCTATACTTGCCACAACTATCAAAATTCTTAACGCTGATCGGAATATACGAAATACAAATGAAGAAGGTAAAAGACATTTACCATCTGCAAAAATATTCGCAACGTTTCGAGAACTACTGTTCCCTTCATCAAGCGAAAGTGTCAAGGAAGTGTAGGTGTTCGGTATTTATACCCCAACTTTGGTTTTCCCCAAAGCTATCCCGCACTCGGGTTTTCCCCCCTGTCTGAATCTGGATTTTCTAAGAACTGTTTCGCAGTCAGTAATCTCTCCCTGTCTGAAACTGGTTTTCCCCCATCTCCTAGCAAAAATGCGGTAAGGTTCAGGCATCGATTTTGCGATGTTCATCGCCTTACTTCGCATTCGAAAAGTCTCCCAAGACTCCAGAAAAAGTCTACAATAGCGAGAAGTTACATTTTTATGAAGAACTTTTGTACTTTTCCAATCAGGAACATGACCTTTCTCCCAGGCATGTTCTGCCAGAAGATTAGTCATCTCACCTTTTTCCACAGCACGATGATGTTCTTTTTTAAGTGTACAAACAGTTCTTCCCGTCTCGCCAGTGTATACTTTTTCGCAGTCTTTGCAGGGTATCTGGTAAATTGTTCCAGTCAATTCATCCATTGGAACTCGATCTTTCACTCTCACCAACAGGTCACGCAAAGTCGACGCAAGTTGTTCTAAGTCCTGATGTCAGATTTCCTAAGAATACGCGCAATCTCCTCAGAAGCCCTTTCCACTTGGTAAAACACACGGTAAAACAACCGTACGTCTGGTCCGTCTCTGCTCTACGTCCGTCATTAGATCTTAGAGTGATAAATTTTTCTCGGGTAGCTCTTATCAGCAGATGCTCTCCTTAACTTCCGTACCTCAGCATCTTTCAACTCAACATTGTTGTTGTGTTTGAGGGCCCGACGTGTCAGAGACCCCACAACAGAAGCTTTGTGGTAAGTTGGATGATACGAGCGGAAATCCAAGTACCGGTCCGCATGAATTGGCTTTCGATATACAGAGGTTGACAAGCTTCCATCTTCTTCTGTAGTAACTTTCACGTCCAAAAATGGCAAACATCCCTCATGTTCTACCTCTAAGGTAAATTGAATATGGGGGTTTAAGTCATTAAGGAAACGGTGGAAGCTGTCCACCTCTGTCTTCGAAAGAACGACAAAAGTATCATCAACATACCTTCTCCAGACCTTAACACTAAACTCGTCGCAGTCCAAAATGTCCATCTCCAAAGACTCCATACACAGGTTAGCTACAGCAATAGAAACGGGGGAACCCATTGCGGTCTCCTGTCCCTGTTTGTAGAAGGTCCCATTGAAGCTAAAATACGTCAGGTCCAAACAGAATTTCAAAAGCATGCAAATATCTTCAGCTGTCAATTTGGTACGTGCAGCGAGAGAGTCGTCGTTCTTCAGTTTTTCTAATGCAATTGAAATCTCAAGGGAAGTTGGTATACAAGTGAATGGTGAAACTACGTCAAATGATATCATAACGTCTTCCGTACCGATTTGTAAGTCACTAACAGAAGAAATAAAATCCTCAGTAGTGGATACAGAAGCCGCTGTTAGTCCAACCAAAGGATGCAGAAATCCAGCTAGGTGTTTAGATAATGCGTAAGTCGGAGAGCTACAAAACTCACAATAGGACGAAGAGATATACCACTTTTATGAATCTTAGGAAGAATATAAAAGAGGGGTATTCTCCCCGAACTGCAATGAAGTCGCGAATATAAGAACTCATCAATTTTCGACTCCCTGTGTACTTTAAGCAACAGACCATTCGTGCGCCTCTCTATACCTCCAGTCGGATCTCTCTTCACTATACAATACGCATCAACATCAGATAGTAAGTTCTGAACCTTTTCATCATGTCGATCTACCCATAACCACAGTGCATTGTCCTTTATCAGCTTGCAAAACCACAATGTCGTCACGGCCCTTCAGATCTATTACCGCCTTCCTCTCGCCAAGCGAAAGATTACTTTCTGGTACTCGTCCTCTACGTAGCACTTGCGAAATTTCACAACGTATTTCAGCAGCTGCATCAGCCTCCATTCTTCCTAGAACCGGCTCGACTGCCGAAAGAATCTTAGGAATAGGAATAAATGAAGGCGCAGGTGCGAAATTCATTCCACGAGACAATACAGAGAAGATAATACAATAAGACATTGGCTGGAAAGTTATCAAATCCATTTTGGATTGAATTAGCCACGAGTTGCCTTATTCCCTCCTCGTTCAGCTCTCAACCTATCCAGTTTCCCGTCATGACACAAGCGAAATTTATCTCTGGTTTCTGTTTCTTCTCTATACTTGCCACATTAACAACATTTTCGCCAAATTGCTGATGTTTACGCCATTATGATTTCCTCAACCTTTTTCTAGTTGTCATCTTCCTGAACAGTATTTCCGGATGTTTTAAGTTTTGGTTGTTTTTTTTTTTTTTAACTATTTCTAGTGTTTTTGAGGTTGCTACAGTACTTTTCTTGTATAAGTGGATACTCCACCCCACATCCCCATCTAAATACTGACATTGAAAGTAAGCAAGCTCAACCTCCTGAATCAATGTTCTTGTGAATCAGTGTTGCTTGAACAGTATTATTTGATTTCTGACGGGTCTTTTTCCTCACCATTTCTAGCAGGAAAAAAAACAACAACTTCGAAGTGTTCAGTAATACTCTCGAACCTTCGAGAAATTTCTACCATTAAAGGAATTCTAGGAATCTTTTATAGCCGGAATTTTCCTTTGACATTCGTGGCTGGCTAATATTGCATATACGGGTCATATTGCCAAAATTTTCACCAAACGCCAAACAGCTCTCGCCAAAAAGCAACCCTAACCATAGTAATTAACGTGGCTTCCGGAAAATTGTCGCCATTTTTTTTTTTCCGAAACAAATAATAAAATATCCATTTTTAGTATGGAACTTTGGAATTTTCTAAGAAAAATAATTCTCAACGTTCATAGTAGTGGTCATTGTACCATTTCGCAATGGCAAGTTTTTCTTGCAGGAAAAACAAAACTTGAGTTCAATGGATGCTAGACTAATACAAACGCAGCAAAGTATTTGGAGATGATGCTGAAATAGAATACGAATAGAATAAAAATAAGTTTATTGAACCTAATTACAATTTTGGTGATACATATTCTGCTGTACGGAAATACTGATGTTACGTAGATATTCTTGACTTTGTAGTTACGGATGTTAACTGTTGATTAGGTTAGAAATGGAAGGGAGCAGAAAGCTACAAATTGTTGCATGGCTCTCATCCAGATAGATTATATAAATCATTTTTTACAGATTTGTCGCGTTGATAATTTTAGCTGCATATTTAATAAGAGGAAAGACTTAGCTTCAAAAGCATTTTGAAATCACTAAAAACAAAGCTCGTGCTGCCTTCTCCACACTGTTACCAGTTTTAGGACCTAAATCCAAAATGAGCCTTCCAACAAAAATTCTGGTATATAAATCTTCAATTAGGTCAATTCTTCTTTACTGCTGTGCTGTATTCACCTTTCTCGGTCCAGATAAAATGAGAACACTACAAATAATTCAAAATAAATGTTTACGAACAATGTGTGGAGCTCCTTGTTTCGTTTGAAACTCAAACATACACAAAGATTTAAAAGTCGAACTTCTTCACTGCGCACTCTCGACCAATGTTTTACCTTCTTTAGAGAGCTGGAGGATAATCCAATAGCATCACTCATCGTCGTGCATCGAACCCTCAAGGTACTGCCTCCAATGCCTGATCTACTTCAAAAGGGACAGGCCACGTTCGGTTTTGCGTCTTAGTGAGCTCATGGAACACCTGCAGCAAGGTGAACATTGTGCTTTGCGGATTTTTAATAATTAACTCACCTCGTGCTATCGTCGCTCGTGGTGAGAGCACTTGACTGCTCCCACTTACAGATAGTGGTTTCTTATCACAGAAAACCGGACAATGAACCAGCATGTTTCAACTTGTGTTTGGACTGTTTCACTTGCGCTAGTGGTGTAGTGGCGGCCAACTTTATCACTAACTTATAACAAAATGAATGTCAAAGTGAAATGCATGGGCGCTGCCTAGGTCATTTTTAAAAAAAGAAATAAATTCTGTATCTGTAATAGATGCTGGAGAGACTACGGAAGAACACGCAGTTACACAATACAGGAAAACTACGGAGCAATTGAATTCGTCATTTTGAAAAGGGGTTATGTCTTATTGTTTTCCTATTGAGTTGACCCCTTTTCAAAATGACCGATGCCATTATATTTGCTTCAAACGCCCACGAGGTAAACATTGCATATACGGTTCGCATTAATACCATTCCAGGGATATTTTTGAAAAATTAAAACTTTTTTATTCGATACTTTTGCAAGAATTACTGATTCAGGAGATTGCGGTGACTAAGTTCCATGTCAGGATCCAGAACTGGAGGAATGTGGGGGGGAAGTCCCCCCTACACACACACACACACACTCTAGGCATCCACTGATAGAAGAAAAGTACTGGTAAAAAAATAAGGCTTCATATACAAAATTGTCCAACTTTACCAATTTCAAAACGCTCTAAAAATCGCGATTTCCATAATAGCGGCCCAAATACGAGTTGCGAGTCAGCCATGATGGAATATTTGGAACAATCGTGAGTTACTCTCTCGTGAAGTATCACCCAACATTATTTCCCCCCTAAGACACGTAGGGCAATGTTTGAAACAGAAAATACTACATAGTAATTTAACATTTTCACAAATAGAAAAATCAAATATTAATGATAATTTCATGAATTATCAGGCATCATCGCTTGATCCTCTTCAACAATTCTGAACCCCATCAATGCACTTCAAACATAACTATCAGTGATCTGGCATATGGAAAGCGCTTTATTTCTGTAATATTCCAGAAATTTTTAATTTACGTGTGTCATAAAGCTGTTATTTTTTAATTTTAAAATCAGTTTATTTTATAACATAAATATATTATTATACAATTTTTATATATTATTATTATAAAAAGATAGATAGTTAAAACGATGGCATAATCCTTAAAGCGAACTATTAAAATTCTACGAAAATGCATCGAGCATACCAAACAGAGCACGTAAAATGACTAGACTGCAGATTAGTCTTGGCTTATTAGCTGACAACACTAAATTCTTCAAAGAGCACTAATAATAGTAGTTTTTTAATAGCATATTGATAAAAAGTAACAATTATTCAAAATTTATAAAGATGAACAAACCTGGTACTTCCGTAGTTTAAAAGGCAAAACGTAAATTTCTCTAAAGCATTTCCAATAGCCGTGTTTTTTTAAATACAACTCAGCATAAAAGAAAAAATCCTGATACCAGTTCAAAATTTTATAAAATAGCTCGATTCTCGCGCTAATTGCAAAGTTGTGGTCATAAAATATTTCATTCATACTTGTAGTGTTTATTTTCCTTCTCTACATTTGTTTTTGAATCTTTCTTGAAAATTATTTATGCATCTTTTGCAAGTTTTTATACACTGTCTCTTTTCTATCTTATCTGACGTAATTCAACTTTTATCAATCACGTAACTTCTTATAGAATCGATAATGTTTATTTGTACAACGCTTAGGGTTTTAAATTGTTGTTTGCCATTAAAAGAATTAAATAGCTGGGTTTTTGTTTTGTTTTGTTTTTTCAATGACACTTTGGTAAATTATTATGCAGAGGGGAGTTTACCAACAACTACGCAGAATAAACTTCACGGGATCTATCAGACGCGGAACACTACATCTACACTTGGATACTAACACCAAAAAGTGATACGATAAGTATATAGGCTCTATTAGCAATTATGCAAAATCTATCACCAATAGTGATGGATCTACTAACAAATGTGTGAAATCTACCAGCAATTCTAAAGAATCTATCAATAATAATGGGAAATTTCTCTACCAATATGAACATATATAATAGGAAAACAGAAATTACGTACAAAGTGTAACAAAACAATACATCATGCGCATGAAATACACTGAGAATGTTGCCGATCTATAGTACAGATCTTAAAAATGGTTAACCTTCAAATGATGTGCTCTGTGAAGGATACGAGATGCAGAACTCAGAATGAACAAAACGGGTGTCTGAAAGATACACTACAATGAAATGCCAGAGAAATAAAATTTTCAATATGTAGTCAGTACACACCTTGCTAATAAAATAAAAATATTGTTTACAGAAAAGGACTAGGAGGAAGGGAGACAGAGAAAGAGTGTGTGTGTGTGTTATTTGACAGGATAAGAAAAGAAAGATCCTTTATATTTTTATGTTACAAGGTTCCATGAAGGGTCATCAGTGACGTCTGCAAACAACGGATCTTACCGGGAATCTAACGTATCCCGGTAAACGAAACCTAACTGTAGTCTCTCAATAAAGACACCACCAAGGAAGTTGGGGATTTGGCCTTTTGGGGGACATCACTTCATCCTTGGCTTAACCCTTTCCACAATTTTTGGCCTTCCAGAAGTTTCGAACGTGATGCGCTGTCGATGGGGATTTAAAGTGATCTCCACACTGGACCAGAACCCAACTTGGATTCTTCTACCGCATCTCGTTAAGAGCTCTGATCCCCCAAATGGATATTCTACCTCTTCTTTCTTCCCTCATCTCTTGGGCTTTAGGTCCCTCCCTCTCCTGGAAATACAGTGCTTGCTTGGCCAACATTTCCAAGTCTGCTTTTTTCATACAAAACAAACAGAGGATTCTGAAGTAAAATGAAGACCATTCATTGTCTGAAGTTTGATAATCTTCAGCGCGTGTTAAATAAAAATAACGCGAACATATTAAAAGAATTGAGAAATTAGGTAAAAATTCTAAGAAGGGACAAGCTAAAATTTACCCCAAATTTTATAACTAAATACAATGAATCCTCTTCCTATTTTAATCATTTTAGCATCTATAAACGTTTGTATCGTCAATAGAGGTTGCAATGGATTCGAAGATCATACGTATGTCGAAGAAGAAGAAGACGGTGTGAAGTTGGAAAAGGGACTTATTAAGATTTCAGAGGACAATTGGAAGGACTTACGGACTGGAGAGTGGGTACTGGCGTTCATATCGGCGGATTCATACGATTACATGGAGCATAAGGGACAATTAATAATCTCTCACCCAGATTTAAATCATTCTGACTTCAGTGACGTCCAAGTTGGCATCATCAGAGTCGAGAATAATTCGCAGCTGGCAATACGTTTTCTCATACAGTCGATTCCAAAATTTTTCTACATCAAAGATGGCGAAACGTTCGAACTTCCAGCTTCTGAGAAACAAACTTTGTCCAATTTCTTTGCGAAGTGGAAAAATGGAGGGCTGAAACCAGTTGGCGCTTGGATGAATCCGTTTTCGATGCACATGTCAGTGATATCCTTTTTAATGTTGCATGCATTACAATTATACGAATACGAGGGGAAAGTTGTCAGTCGGTTTACGGCTCATCCAAGAGCCCGTGACATGGCGTTTCTCCTAACACTCATTGCCATGACATATTTCATAGGAATGATCAATTCTTGCATCTTCCGATTATTTAAAAGGGAGAAACAACAACTCTGTGCGTTTCATAAAATGGAAGAACATAGATCAACTCAAAGGAAGAAAACAATTTAATAGCGTTGTTCTTGGAAAATATAAGAACAAATTGGTCTTTCATTGGCCAATTAGAGTATTGATGTTTTGGAATATATTGGTATCTTAGTGGAAAGACCATTAACGTGTGAACATTTATTGGCATTATTTGTAAGTGAGCATTCATATGCATGATTTTGTTTTTTCTTGTTTTGTTTTGTTTTCCTCAGTTTTTGCACTTAAAAAAAAAGCAAATAGCTGTCGCAGCTATATACGTCACGACATTAATTCAAAGCAATAATAACAAAAAAAGGTTAAAATGGGCTTGTCTTTGCTTGAAGATCTCTCTCCGCGCTTAGTTGAACATGCATTGGAGTATGGTCATGAACCCAACTAGAATTCAACAAGAAAAATGCACTATTACGATCGATATATTACACACATGGTTAATATTTTGACGCAAGGGCAGCTGAGATCATGATATGCTAGAGCCCCTAGTGTTATAGAAGCGTTTGGGGACAATAATGTTCCATGCTCTGATTGATTGCCTTCAACCTGTTCTACGAGGGTATGGCCTAGAGCGATGACATCATTACATTTGGATTCTTCAAACACAACTCGAAAATGTCCCACTCGAAGAAATCTATCCAAACGGACAAAGAGGGGTTTATCGCGAAACGGGGTGTGTGGGGGGTGTTCCCCCACCAAGGGAAAATTCAAGTATTACGTAAGCACCTTGGGGGGGGTTGAAATGGCCTAAATATTGCTTAGGTGATACTTGAACGTTCCCTAACCCTTCTCTGATACGGATAAGAATAATTAGTTTTCAGGTATGGATTTTATAAAAAGCAAATACTAACGAAACAATACAGAGTTTCACCAGGAGATTCCATAACAAACAGTTATTTCGACACTGGCGTAAGGTTCGGGAGCCAACTGCCCCCTTTGTCATTCTGCCTTCACTTGACAAAGGGAGCAGTTGGCTCCCGAAACGTCGTGTTTTTAAACCTTACGCCAGTGTCGAAATAACTGTTTGTTTGCAAATACTAACCTTATAAAAAATTTGTATATATAGGCAACACCCTCAGGTTAAAAGCAACCAATCAGAGCATGGAACATTCCTCTTCCCAAATGTACTTAGAACTACCTATAAGCGGACGCATCAGCAGCCATTTTTTTGAACACTTCCGGTTTCATAACACAACATTTACCATTGGAAAATTAATTATCCAGTTTCTTCTTCTTCTTCTTCGTACAGGATCTGTTGTAAATCTAAACATTCTGTGTTTATTCCTTCAGTGATTTGTACAATTCACAACGGCACACCCACCCATTTCACCATGTTCTGTTGAGAATAACACGTTTATAAATCACTCAACTTTACACAGTGGTGATCGCGTGATACGATGGCGTCGAAATGCCTGACACGCCACCTTTTTTTTTTTTAAGGAGTCTGATGCTACACCAAGATCTGCAGTTTTTCCAAAACTCTCGCCAAGTAAAACGAATTCTGCGTATCTGGTAAAAAAAAAACTCTTTTACCCGTTAGAATCAAACCCAGGTTATTTACGTGATAAACAAACGTATTATTGCTACGCCATCGAAACCATTCTGAAGGACAGGACCGAATTCTGAAACTCTACTGAGGGTTCAATAATTGGCGACTAATCGCTACCGAAGCTACACGCAGGACCAATAACTACATTTCAACCAAAAAGTAAGTTATTTTTGAAAAAAAAATGCCGAGGACGTTTGAAAAAATGTAACACTCAAAAACTATTTTAATCAATTTAATTTTCCTCCAATCCCGGCTTTCGGGTTATAAACAGAATCCAACATTATTTATATAATTACCGTATACAAGCTGAGGTAATGCAGCAACGCTATGATGTTCGGAGAAAATAGTTGCAGTATTCTCCAATTAATGACGCTCAAGGACGGAAAACAAAAACGCCGCCAAATTTTAAATGCCATCGCTTTTTAATTATTGAATATGAATATTTCTCTTCGGAAATATTTCTCTTCTTCCTTCAATCCATAGTTTCTTCTCGTACACCCACAGCGCAAACTAAATTTTTAGTCGCAAACGATTTTTCGCTTTTCAGGTAATAGCGTGTTGCCATATTTTTTCCGGTTCGCTGTTAGTTCTTTTTAAATTTAAAATCGAAGTCGTTATAAATATGTGCTCATTGTCTGATTTTTAGATCAAAGACAATATCAAAGATCTTCGTTTGATTTAAAAAAAAAATAAAATAAAACTTAATACTCTTTTGTATATTAACTGTTTAAAATTATACATTTAGAGATATAAAGGTAAACACTGCACCTCTCAGTTTCTTAATTATGTAACATTAAATTAATGAGGGCGCCGATATCAGAATTCCCACTCATATTGGAAAAAAACTACCTTGACAAACGAAATTTTCATTTAAACTTTGGTTGCAGAGAAAATGGTTTCAATTCGCGGGAGATTTAGCTATTCAAAATAGGAATTTCAAAAGTTTTCCCCGACTTTTTCAGCTTTGATCTAGAAATCTCGTTTTTCCCTGACCATTCAGTGCCTGATTTATAAATGGGCACGTTGGGCACTTTCTCAGGGAGCAAAGTTTGTAGGGGCGCAAGAGGCTGTCATTTTTATTTTATTGCAAATTATATATTTTAGAATTCTTTCGATCAGCTTTCAGGAGAAGGAACCCTCACCATTTTTTTTTTTCTAAATCTGAAAAACTGCGTGAAACAACCCTTGCCCCACAAGGTCGGATCCAGGCAGGAGGCGTGCGCACCCCTGAAAATAATAAGTTTACATTAAAAATAATTTTTGAGTAAAAAATATTTAAAGCTAAACTTACAAGTGAAATTTTCAAGATTCGCGCCCTTCCTGAAATTTTGTTCTGCATCCGCCCTTGCCCCTTCCTATAATATGAAAAAAAATCGTCGTCAAATAAACTAAATTTGTTTATAAAATATCGTTAATATATCTTATAATAATACATATAAGATAGGCTATGGATAAATGTCGCCCCTTTCCTATCCTCCGCGATTTTTCGTGTCATATGAGTGTGGGGGGGGGGGCGGCGAAACGACAGAATTGTATTTATTTCTGCTAGTACGGCGTGGGGGTAACTAGTTTCGAAGTATAGGTCCTATATTTTTTTCTAGGGGGCTAAACCATTTACCTCAATGCCTAGAAAACATTTTCTAGTGGAGGTCAGCCCCCTAGTTACAGCAATGAAGGGGGCGCCAAAAATCTTTATAACGATGGCGTCTTGTATCCTAAATCCTGCCCTGTGACCTTTTAAAACGAGAAAAGAAATTGAAGAGTTGAAAGAAAAATTTGTCATTTCAACAGTTGATAAGGCAAATAATGATTTTAATATTATTTGTAAAAAATATTATACAGATTTACTTATTAAAGAATATGACACGAATTATACATATAAGGTCTTGGAGAAAACTATGATATTAATATATTTAAGAAAAAAATTACTGCAAAGCATAAGAGACTAAAATTCCGATTGCTGAATTTAGGTTTCTATATTTGTTTATTACAACTAAATTCCATAAATCTCCTGTGGGATTTAGATTTAGTACACGCAGTTCTATTGCATATAATGGAAAATCATCTATGGAATTTCAAAATATATTAAAATTTTATGGAAAATACATCATAAAGAAAAATCATTGATTATTTTTAATAATCTGAAGGTGTTGAAATATTTGAATGAAAACCAAAATACTATAGAAAAAATTAACACATGATTTTGAAAATTTATTTACAAGTATACCTTTAGAGGATATTAGGGATTATTTATTTGAAAGTTACAATAACATTACTGGAATTGCTAAAAAGATTTGGAATCAATTATTTGAATTTTGTGTTTTTGATAATTTACTTTTTAACGGTATAAAATATTATTTACAAATTAAAGGCATTCCAAGGGGATGTTGTTTTTCAAGTTCGTCGACAAACATATTTTTTGATTACTATAAAAAATAAAAAAAATTCTTCGAAATTAAAGCGTTTAGATATATAGACGATCTTATAGTTTTTAATTGTTCAGAATTTTTGAATATTTATAAATATATTTATCCTGAATGTCTGAAAATTAAAGAAACAGGTACACTAACTGATACTAATTTTTTCGATATACAGTAAAAATCGGTTATAACGACCTCCGAAGGGCAGCGTAAATTGGGTCGTTATAAACGATATTTTTTAAAATCATGGTCCAGTAATACATGTTAGAGTTTTATAGATTGTTTTGATAGGAAAAGTATAAAAATTCGGTTTAAAAATAAAATAAAAATATACTTAATTACAGTGGATTTAATTACTGCATATATTAAAATATATTGATAGCCACACCAAATATATAATGAATTTTTTTAAACGAAAAAATTGCAGCAAATACTGTAGTATATTTTATAAAAAAACAAATGACCAGTAAAAACTTACGTAAAATTTCTTTCATTCAGATGAATAAATATAATATTTATTATACTAATGATTCCCGAAAAAATCGGTAATTTTTGTTTGCTTTTTGGCGTGTCTTTTTCACTGGCGGATCCAGTGGGGGGCTCAGGCCCCCAGAGCTGTTGTAAGTGCAATTTTCGGGTTTTTGAATTCAACAAATAAAAACTATTTAAAATTACTACTTGTAGCCAGTAAAAAATGTTTAAATTTTATAATCATATAGTAATACTCCCTCTATCCGAAAACATAGTACCCATTTAAAAAGCTATTGACAATTAACGGAGGAAGTAAATATTTGAATAAGGAACTAAAATTAATGTGCAACTGACGAACAAAAATTACTTTTAAATATAGGCCTATGCCGTATTTTCGGAGAAAAAAAAATCAAATGTGTACCACATTTTCGGATGAAAAAAATTTCAAATTTATATTTTCGAACAAAAATTTTTTTTAAATGTATACCATATTTTTGGATGGAGGGAGTACTAAATTCAAAAAATAATTTTGAAGATTTTTTATCTCTTCACCTTTTTCTGTCATACGCAATGGCGCACCCAGAATAATCCCATGGGGGGCCCAGTGGTGCAAGGAATTTTTGGTGGATAAAGTGGCCAGGTTCCATATCAATTACGGTTGTCTTTTTGTGTACTTTTATCATTATTAAATTACTAATAATTCTACAGTGCAAGATACTTAAATAATTAAAAATAGTAGATTTTGTTTATACAATTTTACAATGGCCAGCCCTTGTTTTCCACAAAAGATCACTGTTTTAGTAATAGGTTGAAAAATAGCCCTATTGTGCAAAACTTGCTTATGCTTGTCTTCTGTCCACTACTTCATCTATAGAAGGAACCATATGCAAATTGTAATTTTCCCACAAGCGTCACTAGTGCTGTATAAAGTCAAGGAAAATCTCACCACAGTCGGAAGTTCTGCTCTTCTGAACTGAGTAAACATAACTATCTAGCTTACCTAAATGCAGAAGACAGCGCCTATAGCAAATTTTGTGTGTTCTCTTTTCACCCCATGAAGTCGGTTTAAGATCGACACAAGCCACAGATGAACTTATTTCAAAAGAGTTTAATAATTGGAAGAAATCATTGGAGAAATTCAGGAAAAGATGGAGTTTTTCTCTATCATAAGAATTCAATTCACAAAGCCGATGAGTTTTTAAAGGTCGCAAAAGGAAAAAAGGCTTCCGTAGATCAAGTAGTGGACAGAGGGCAAGCAAAAGCAAGTTTTGCACAATAGGCTTATTTTTAAACCTATTACTAAACCGGTTATTTTTTGTGGGAGACAAGGGCTGCCCATTGTAAAATTTTATGAATGAAGTCTACTATTAATTTTAGTTATTTAAGTATCTTGCACTGTGGAATTATTAGTAACTAAATAATGATAAATGAGCATAAAATAAAAACACAATAGTAATTGATATAGCCCCTGGCCAGTGTTTTCACCAAAAATTCCTTGCACCACTGGCCCCTCTTTAGGAATATTCTGGATGCGCCACTGTATATAACTAGCGTTGCTTTCTTGTGATAGAAGTGTTCCTTTAAATATAGAAAACGTTATTAAAAAATTTTCCCACTTTCACAGCCGTAGAGGTAGATTTTTGATGTAATATATATTTCAACATGTATTGAAAAGTTATAAAGAGGATGCCGCTTACAAATACTTGAAACAACTTTTGTTTCATCCGCATCCTTATTCAACTTTCAAAATGCGTTTCTCAATATTGGCGCGGGCCCCAAACACATCTTAGATGTTTTGAAGCGTGTTTAGAGCGACATTTAGAAGACGAAATGTCGCTTGCGTTCTTTCTTTCTTAACCTGTTAACTGGGTATGACGACATTTTTCGTCATTAAAATTAACCGTATTATGTTGAACGCATTACGTTTTATGTAGTTCTTATATATTTAATCCTAGCGTGATGGTGTGATGACATTACTTATCACTGTGAAAAAAAGTCCCCAGTGTGAAACGAGTTTCACAAAATTTTATTCCCCGGTTAACAGGTTAAGTACTGTACTCTGAGGCTTATGAAAAATAAAAACAGTGGCAAACTCAATACCCTTCTTTATGTGCTTGTGGAACCGGAGCCTCCCTACCCCCACACCCCCGACCCTTTGTCTGGATCCGACCTTGGTCTTTTTAAAAATCGGATTTCTAAATCGTTTACAATAAAATTTATAGAAGACTCAACGTCTGTTGGCATTTCAACGTGCAAATAGATTACGTGCAAATAGACAACGTGCAATAGAATGAGCGAACGATTGTCATTGCCGACAACGCTTCCGAAATTGTTGGCTGCGGGAAGGTAATATCGTGATTTTCATTTTCGAGTTCCTTCTCATCCTCGTCTGCTTCGAACTCGAATAGAGGTGAAGCGATGTCTGTATCTGACAGATCTGGCGTGGTTTCAACTTCGTCATCAACGGTAGCGTAGTCGTGGAAATTATTCATTTTTAAACATTCTGGTATGTTTAACTCTCCTTCCCAAATATTTAAGTCATCATCATCGTTAGCATTATCAGTGGTAGTACAATTGGTCATGCTGGGAAAAAATTCACCCTGTTTAAAGCAGTTGGCTATCTTTTGATGGCTGACTCGATCCCACGCTTTAGAAATCATATTCACCGCATCTAGAATATTTATTGTAAAATCAACCTCAGTCTCAATATTTTGGATCATCTTTAGGATAAACAACTTTCTAAAATTAACTTTTAGTGAGTTTATTACACCTTGGTCCATCGGTTGTAAAACGCTGGTTGTGTTCGCTGGTAAAAATACAAGTTTTATGTGCTGAAGAGATTTCACTGCAGGGTGAGAAGGGCAGTTATCCAGTAAGGGAAGAATTTTCTTTTCTTTGGCACGCAATTCTGCGTCCCATGCATGTGTTATTTTCTTAAAAATCTCGGATGTTATCCAAGCTTTTTTGTTGTTTTCGTACATCACAGGAAGCGTCTTCACATTTTTTAAGTACCTGGGTGTTTTTGATTTGCCAATTACAACAAGTTTCTTTTTTATACTGCCGGTCATATTTGCAGCAACTAACAGTTATTCGATCTTTAGAAAACTTTCCGCCAGAACATTTTTCTCCTTTAAACCGAAGTGTATGACTGGAGGCAAGCTTGAAAAAAAGTCCGATTTCATCAGCGTTAAATATCTCGTCATCCCTGCATCATTCATGAACTTTTGGCCAAACAGTGCTAAGCCAATTATCGCTGATACCAGAAGGTACTTCTGCTGACTCTCCACTGATTTTCCCGAAGACGATATCGTGTCTCTTACGGAAACGCTGAATCCAAGACATCGATGGTGCGGTATTTTTTTCCGTAGAGTTCAGCAAATTGCTTGACCTTTTCTTGTAGCAGCGGGCCGTTAATGGGAACAATAAAGCTCCGTTGTGTTTTGAACCATTTCACAAGAGCTTAATGGATGCCCGTGTGTTTGGGCTTCCGAAGTTTTTTGCAACGAAACAAATCATTTTCGAAATGCTCCAGAATTTTCATCCGATTTTTCAAAATTGTTGAATGGGATAACGAAAGTTACGTACCTATTACTTTATTACTCTCGCCAGCATCTAATCCAGTGTTTCCCAACGTGGGGCCCCATAGAGGAGCAATTTGATTGTTAAGAGGGGCAATTCGAAAATGCACTCCACTTCAGATAATGTAATAAAAATGGGACCACTACTTTTGGTTACTGTAAAAGTGGGTCGCAGCTTGGGAAGGGTTACGGATTACTGATTTAATCGGAATATTATGTTAGCTTTTCCCTCCGTGGTTAGAACTTTTCATTTGGCCATATCGTAATGAAATTTTGCCCCTAAAATTTGAGATGCTTCTCATCTATAAGTTAACGTCTTAATAGTGGTTAGTTCTAAGTGACGTTAATATGTACAAAGAGCCTCTCCACTCGTCGGGTGTGGCTCGTTGCCGTTTCCTCGCCGCCCCCTTTTCTTTTCCGAAACGCCAATATAGTCCTGGGAAACCAATCTCCCAACATTCGCCGCTTTAGTATGTATGTGGTGTTGTTTTCTTGACACGTTTTGACATTGTCGTGTCAATTTTGCTTTATGGGTTTATTAACGGTCGCAAGAGGGACAAACTGGCGCCACAGACTTATATTGTTTTGATTGCTACGCGAAAGGAAAAGAATGTGTTGTAATTGATAATTCGTGGAAGCAAGAGTTCTCACGTTTGCAAAGGATACATACACATCACACGCACACACACATACCCTCATTGCTACATGCATTTAATGTTAGCGTTTTGAAGAAAAAATTGAGGTCAACTTGGATGGAACAAAACATTGACTTCTCCTTTCGTTTGAACGAAACAGTGTGATCCCAACATTGTTTCGAATCCACGTTGTTCCGATAAATGATTGTCAAGTCGCGTCGTTATATCCGATACAGATTTTCCTACTTGGGACAAAATCGCCGTCGTTATAGCAGGTTTCGTCGTTATATACGATATATTTAGTTAAGAGCAGAATAGAAAACTAAACTTCTTTCAAAATTCTGTCTTTATATGCGGTTGGTCGTTATAAGTGATTTTCACTGTATATATTAATTTCGAAGATACCTCTAATATTGTTACTGATTTATTTGATAAGAGAAAGGAATTTGAATTTAAAGTTTCAAAACTTTCGAATTTTTTGTCTAATACTAGTGTTGGAGTCCAGCGGAACATTATTACTACACAAATAAGAGCATTTTTATAGGGCTGTTAAATTTTTAGAAAATATTCTTGTTCATAATCAGGTTCTAATTAATTTTATTCGTGGGGTTTTGAAGGGTTTCGGCAGATTTAGATTTTGTTCTGGTAAGTTTTAAATACGTTGTATAGTTTACTTTGAATTCAATTTATTATTTGGTTTGGCAACAGGTTTAGATTGAGGAAACACTTCGTTTTCCTTCTGTTTTGGTGGGCGGTTTACACATTTTCTTTGAGGTTTTTAACGTAAGTACTTTTATCTTTTTATTAGGCAGATATTTATTAGGCATGAGCAGGCCCATGCCAAAAAGAAATGGGTTTTCCCATTTCATTCCATTCTTTAAATTACACACATATATATATATATTATTATTTCTTTTAAAATTCTAATTTTTAGGGGAGTTGGGAGAATGCATGCCATTTTAGCAAATGCTGGCATTGCTAACAGAAATGCTTATATTTTTTATATTACCCCTCGTGTGGATTCTCCCCTGACGAAGTTCTGCACCTCGGGTTATTTTCAATATTTTTTCTTTTCAATTTTTCAAATTCGGTCTTGCTTTTTTGTGTTTGATGTTTTTTATGGGATTGTTCTGTTGTAGTTTTTTGTTCTATATGTGCTTTTTTTTAACAATATAAATATATATATTTTCTTGTTATATTATGCTGCAAATGCGCTAATATTCATCGAAAATTTAGTATTTTAAATTTACTATATATTTAGTCCCCTGACCATAATCTGGCTAGCACCCTGCATAAAGATGGGGTGTAGTTCTTTTATTTCCATGACATACAATAATATTTAGCTTTGAATTTCCTTAAAAATTAATCAAAATATTTCATTTCCATTTGAATGTCAGTACAATAATGAAATATATATAGCATTATGTGGAGAAAATAATAATAATTTAAAAAAGTCTATAGTTTGCTTCATTTCACAGTGTCCATGTTCAATAAATTTTCTCGTAAAATATTTAACGTATTACATAGGGTAATTCATTACCTCAAGAGAGAAATTGTTTATTGTAAATTCTTTACTATGCATTCTGAAAAAGACAAGATTTCTCAGAAGTTCTAAGTGCTAAAAATTTTACCATATTCATCGCAGTTAAAAGTACGTTTTCCATTTTTATTTATTCTAATTTCTTACATTTTATCTAAAAAAAAATTTGACATTTTTTTCTCGTTAAATCCAAAGTCCGTAAAATTCTTATTTATTAGAAGCGATTAAATTGTATTGCATTTAATCATTGTACTGAAAGAAATTCATATTTTCAAAGCTAAATCAAAAAAACTCGCTAACTATGGGCTTGTTTACAAGTAGGCTCTATTGTACTATATCTACGATTTGATCATCTTTTTATTAACCTCAAAACATGTGTTTGTGCGAAAGTGATGCATTTTTATAGAAGTATTTGTTTTTAAATCCGTTGAGTAAACTTTATTTTATGTACATATAAAATGGAGCTTAGTAATGCCACTTAATTTATACAATCAGAATTTAATTTAAATGGGTAATTTCTATCAATTCACATTGATTCAAGACAATTACCTGCAAGTTCGAAATCTGTTTGTTGGTGTTTTATAGCGTAAGGACAATTGAGATTGTACTGCGCCTGTTTTCCAAATAAAACGGAAACACTTTCGTCTAGGAATGAAACCCCGAACTACGGTTCTGCAGAAAATACTCGCAAACGCTAGTCACTTGTTAGATTCAAATTGGGATTATTCATGTAATAGTCACATATGTTACCGCCAGAAACAGATTTACGCTTTTGCCTCCTAATCTTACCTAACATAAGGGAGAGTTTGAGTATTATGTAAGCCAGGGGTCTTCAACCTTTTTCAGTCCAAGGGCCAATTTTGCTTATTCTTGCAGGCCCGCGGGCCGCACTACTGTATCAGCAATATTAGGACTGAACAAAAGCGGCTCAAGGAGAGGGGGTTGATATTTCCACTGCAACAAAATTTTTCGTATATGCATATGAATGTATGGAGTTATAGCTCTGTAACCAGAGTTGGCTTTCTGCTGGCAGAAACTACTTTTTGCCATGCCAGTGGCAGAAACTGGTTATAACTGGTTTTAAATGGCAGAAACTCACAAAAGTACTTAAAATAGTGTTGTATTATTTAGTAAATGAAAGATTACAAAATATATGTTTATTACAATAATTTAGTATATTATAAAGCTTTATAGTAATTATTTTAATAATTAAAATGTTTTAAAAAATTAAAAAATAGAGTAAATCAAAGATTTGTTACAAAAACCATCATTTAAGAGCCATATTATTAAACTTATGTTACGCCTATCTTATCTTCCCTACCTCATTAGACTTTTGGCTATAAAATAAAAAGCAACAACATTGACATCCTGGCTGTAAAAAAAAGCCTTAGATGTTTATGACCAATTGGACAAGCTGTATTACAGCCAATGAACTTCATGGGTTTTTTTTAAGTCTTTTTTTTAAATGTGTGGTATCCTTTCAGAAATAATTACAGGGATGATACTTAGCTAAAGTAATGCATAAACATTGTAAAGTCAGTGACCAGCAATATAAGGTGGAAAAGTCAGGTAGATTGCTTGGAATTGTTCATAAAGAATCATCCATATTACTTGCAGATCATGAAAATGATATGGGTGATAAAGTAAATGATCAGATTGTCAATAAAGATATAAAAAAGACTTGTTGCAGCTTTTAAAACTTATTGCTGTTGCCCTGTATAAGATTCGAAAAGATGATTTTTCTATTTCCAGATGCTTGTGAAATTTAGTTGACCCTAATGCGGGGGGTCTTCAACCATTTTCAGTCCAAGGGCTAATTTTGCTCATTTTTGTTGGCTCACTGGTCACACTACCGTACCGGCATTATTGAGACTAAAAAGGGTGGATCTAGGTATGGGGCAAGGGGTGTTTAAGACTTAATCAGGCAATAATTCAACATCATATGCCAGTTTATATACTTCATCCAAAGTACATGTGATCTAAATTGTCACAGGAGCAGGAAGAAAACACTATGAAATTCTTTAATGTCACTAACCCAAATTTTGTACTTCACATTAAAGCTTTTCGAGCAAATTCAGCTCCTTTTCCTGAAACATACTACTCCAATAAAATCTTGGAAAATGTTTCAGATTCTACGTGGTAGTCCAGTTTAAAGAGAACAACTATAAATGAAGATTTGTAACTCTTGTTTACGCAGAAACGTTGCCTTCGGTACTGATGGGTTAGAAAAATATTTATCTTATGCTTTTCGTCTATTCATAATAAATTATGTTTGTTTTGTGGTTTTACGGCTCAAAGACTATGATAGTCATGCTGCACCGGGACCTACTGTTTTCCGAGGAATCCGAACCTCTTATGGCCTAGGGAACCAAACCCCGGACTACAGTGAGCAGTGCGATCTTTTTATGAGATCTCTGAGTAAGCGTTCTTTGTACACTGTTGGGAGTCGAACCCGGATTAACGGCGTACTAGGCGAACGCGTTACCACACTGCGCCACCGCAGGGCCCACATAATAAATTATCAAATTGAATTAGGAAATAGCAGGAAAACTGATCTTTTGCTATAGACTGCTTCATTGAAAAGATCAGCCTGAACTTAAATGCTAGTGAATTTGCTATGATGTAACCTTTGAATAAAGTGCAATAAACATTGCAACATTAAATTAAATATATCAAATAGGTAAATTTACTTTTAAATTAATCTGCAAGCCTCTGCGTGTGTAGATAACGAAAGCAGAAGGGGGAAATATCCCGAAATATATGCCGCAAAATCTCGGCGCAGTTCATGAGCTATTTTTTAAAGTACCATGCCGAAATTTTTCTGAACTTCTAATAAAATGCTGCGAGTAAAAACTGATTCAAAACGTGGTAAAGCTAAGGGTCAACGTAAAAATTTAAATACTTTTGATGCTTCGCAAAACGGCCATTCCTTACTACAAATATCGCGATACACTTGCAGGTAAATTGTCTGCCCCCTTTTTTTCCCCCAGCTGTTTCACAATCACGGCTGCGTTTCATTTCGTTGTTTTAATCCAAATTTGAAGCAAGTTTCACATACAAAGCTGGACGTAAAAAATAAGAGAAACAAGTATACAAGCTGGATTCGTCACGTCCAAACGTAGAAAGCACGGGCCATATACAAAGTACGCTTTTTTTTAAACCAAAATAACAAAAAAAATATGAATTTTTGAGGGGCTGAAAATTGCAAGTGAGGACTTTGAATGAGGTTTTCTTGGTAACAACCGTAAGGTGGAGTTAAAATCCGTACAAACTACGGAAAATCCGTAATCTCTGAATGCAGATTCGCAGAAATGCGACAGGAAAGGCTATTTTCTCCTGTCTCCTGATGCTAGTGTTTTCTAGCCAAGTAAATATTATTCGATGGAAACACTGGTAGGAATTTTTCGCGGAGCCCATGTGCAGAAGGCGGAACCGGTCCTGTATCTAGACGCTAGTAGTAAATAACCAGTTCATCAATCGTTGTGTTACATGGGTGCTATTGAGAAAATTAAGTGCCGACAATTTGGAGAAGAGAAAAAATACTACACAGTATAACCAATAATGATGTAAGCTAGAAAAATGGCCCACTTTGTGAAATAAATAAGTGATTTTGGCGCAAAAATGGAAAAATTTGCACTTTTGTTATCAGTTTGTAGTAACATTTTCGTTTTGGTGCAAAAACGGAAGAATTCATGCTTTTGTAGCACCGTTTTCGATTTGGCGCAGGCGTGTGATCCCCGACTTATATTGCAGTATTTCTTTTTGGTATATGATAAACCAATTTGGTTTTATAGAAATAAGTCTTAATTTTATGAACAAAATAAAAGCCAATAGAACACTGGCATTTAAAAGGGTGGGCACAGACTTTCATTTTGAAGGGTCAACGACAAAATTTTCCACGGTCTTGGAATAACACCCTTCATCATGAAAATTACTTTTTTTTTTTTTTTTTACAGTGAAAAAATCTGAGGGGTTATGACCCCTGTCACCCCACACCGGGTTTTTACATGGAAAGCATGACGTCTAGCTTTCTTCTTGGCAAAACATCTGATTATATCATCACATGACATTGATTTTGTTACGTCAAACTCAAGGAACAAGAATGTTAATGAATTCAATCTTCCACCAGTGCCGGATTTATGTATAGGATGAGTAGATGGAGACCTAAGGCCTCCTGTGATTTTGGAGCCTCCATAGTGGCCGTGAAGAGACCTAGCGCTAATTAAATTCAAGGATCATTTTTATCTTGTTTATTTACAAATGTCTGAGAAGTATTCATTATTCAAATACTTGGACACTAAACTTCACAGAAAGGATCATGATTGGCTAAATATCACGAGGACCACATTCTTTAGGAAGCCATTTCCTCCTCCCAGCCTAGGGACCATGAAAGCCTTAATCCAGCACTGATCTTCACACATAGTTGGTCACGGGTAGTTTTAAATTCTCGTAAGGCAAGAAAAGGGAAAAACCATTCTGCAGAACAGTTTGTAGCTGCCATATTAGTGAATATTCTTTAAGTGCAATGTCAAAATTAGGACATGCGTCATGCAGGCCATTTTTGTGTCATGAGCTACATACATACCCATGGTTACAGTTGAAGTTTCTTTCAGCTGAAGATGTTCCTGCAGATGCATCCATCAACAATGCTTTGTTCTACTGTATGTCGTCGGGGTAGCATTTGGGAAGCCAAATTTTTGTTGCCCTCAATCTTATCTCTAAAAAAACTCTTAGATTTATAAAAATGAAAAAATTTTAATTGAATTCTACATACGCTATACATCATTTGTCCAACTTCACTATGAATAGCGGAGTCATTTATTCAATTCTATTATGTATGGAGAAGGCTATCACTACGCCAAGGACCATCACGTGGTTTTTGCCGCACCAGGCAGACGGATGCCCCACCAAATAAATGTTTACCTTCATTTTAGAAAATACACTGGCAAAAACATTAATTTGACACTGCCCCTCAAATTTTGCCACCCTAGCATAGCCTATTGGGGAATATGGCACTGACCTAGGACATAATCAATCATACACATTTACAGGTCTTTCTTCATTTCTGATCAAATGAAAGTGACACGAAAGTTTATCTTTAGTGTTTTGTGCAAAATTTTCCAATGAAAATTAAATGCCTAAAATTACTGAAACACTTAAAAATATGCATTTAAATCTGCCGCTTTTATGCATATATATATATGCACTGAACAGGGTTAAAATACATAACTGTATGCACATATGCATGTTTATATAATCTGGGCATAACCAATCGACCACACCCATTCGGAAGTTTGTGTTTTACAACACAACTAAGATTTTGCTGTAAAAGGAACTAGCGCACCCCCCTCCCCCGAGAGAATCAAACGTAGGAAAATAGCGAGTGTTTACCATTTTAATTCAAACACTGTTTTTCTGCATGGTTGAAGAATGCATTACTGTTATACCACCTACTCAAGACAGTCATGGAGAGATATTACGAACCAGGGCTTTTTTCTTTTCAGATTTGAAGAGAATTGAATAAAAAGTTAGATAAAATAAACTTTATGGTGAACACATATTTCATAACAAATTATGCTGATTTTAGGTCCCAAAATTGTTTTCCCGATGCTGTTGGTGAGAAAAACATGAATGTGAACATGTTCCTTGTATTATATTTGTTTTAGGTTCAGGCAGATGCAACTAGTTTTGACTGATTTTTATGGTGTAAGGAAAGCAAAAATCATTGTGTCAAAAACATTCCAGTTTCGCACAACTAATCCCTTGAGATTCTGTTAATTTGATTTAAAAAAAATAGAAAACATTTTGTTTTACGTATCGGACCTCTTTTTAGAGCTTGGCCTGGAAAATGAAAATAAATTTCGAATCGTTCTCTTCAAAGTTTGAAATTCCTTTTGTTACACACCCACTTCTTAATTTGCTTTGTTTTTGATCATGAAGCATGGAACCATTATCAGTGCTTCAAGAGAAAGGATTACGGCAGTATCCACAATTGACTGGTTGGTTGTATTTTTATGGCGCAAAGACAACACAAAACATTTCCTGCCTAGGATTACAGCGCCTCCTTCGGCGGCCACCATTCCCACCCAATGAAATCCTTGCACAATACCTACCTACCAAAGACAACAAGGGTCATTCTGTGACAGAGTATCCACAATTATTTTCAGGTTAAAACACAACTGTCAAAGTAGGACATTGAAGAGCCAACAAATGAAAAGTATTGCCATTTAAAAACTAAGCGTTTCCGATACCATGTTTTTTTTCCTTCAATAAAATAAGCTGTAGTTTCTATCTTATTTGATTCTGTGAGCTTCAAGGCACAAAGACAGCAAGGGCCATGCTGCTATGGGACCTACAATTTTCCAAGAAATCTGAACCTCTTAAGGCCTATAGAACCAATCCTCAGACTACGGTAAATACTTAGTCGGTAAGCATTCTTTTTTATTTTTGGAATAGGGAGTGTTCAAACATTACATAAGCAATATTTTGGCCATTTTATACCCCTCTCCCTCCTAAGCAAAAATTAACGTTGGCTAACAGGAAAATAAGCACAACAGCAATGCCCTGCTCTCCCCAAAGGTGCTTACGTAATACTTGAACGCTCCTGTAGTTGGGAAGCAGACCTGGAATAACCACACTATAGGCAAATACGTTACCACTGAACCAAAACAGGACCTTTACTCATTTGATTAGCTTGTTCGAGGTCCTCAGTTCACTTTGTATATAAAAAATGAAACATCTCTGACTTCACAAATAATATTCAAAATACTAGGACTGTATACAATGAACGTTACACAAACTTGTTTCAGCAAAACTATTACACAAACTCAATGCGCAAAACTTATTCAAAAGCATTACAAACAACCTTGTTATACAGACATGGCCATTTTAATGATTGGATGCGGATCATAGCCTCGTAGTTCAAAGTCACTGAAACTGAAATCTTCGATGTTTTCGACTTTCCTTTTAATGATCAATTTCGGGAAAGGGCGTGGTGACCTTTTCACCTGAAACAAATACAAATATATTAGTTTGTTTCCCAAAATGTGAACGAAAACTTGAATACTGCGTACATGTGTCTGAAACACACAAAACATTTAACTGAAGGGAAATCAGGTCACTGTAAGCCAATATTTATGAGACATTAATTTGTCTAGCAAACTCTGATTGCACAAAATTTCAATTTGGAAAATAGTTTTTACAGCAATCCTTCACATACTGACATTAAATTTAACAATTGAGTGATTTTGAAGAAACTTTACCAGTGTTTTTCTACTGCTTCACTCACAAAATTTTATTTTTTAATTATTATTATATTAACTACATTAGATTATTGCATGAGGCGACGGGAGTTGCCTCATGCGGTGGATGAATATTCAGCAATATACATCACTCTGTCCACAAACAGCCATTGGCATTGCACTGAACCTTTCTTGAAACCCCAAACCGACCTTTCCTAGTTAGAACCCTAGAAAAGTATGCGGAAGAATGGGGTGTCACCAAAGGCAGCACTGTAATCTTAGACAGGACACTCAAACAGCGCAGTTAGAACCCTAAACTTGTTGAACTATGCAAACAACTGCAAATTTATCACTCCCATTAACTTTAAACGGTAGTGAACTAGATCCAGCTTAGGTGAAGCGGTTGTTAAAATAATATTTTAACAGCCACTATTTATTAGTGGTTGCTGAAAACAGAAATTAGCTAACAGTTTTGATACATGCTGAGGGTATTCAGACTCCACGTGAACCAAATGTTAAAATTGAGGCAGTTCACCACAGACCTTAAGGAAATGTATTCTCGTTGAATCCTTCCGTATTCTCTTTTAGTGTGCTAGCAGTATTTTTTATCTCACTTTGGAGCAGAATGGCTCTTTGCTGTCCCTGCATCATAAAAATACAACCAACCAATTAACAATATTGAAAGCGACAGAATTTGTGAGTTTTGTGGTCAAAGGTCATGCTGCGTCTAGACCTAGTTTTCTGAGAATTCTGAACCTCTTGTGACCTAAAGCACCAACCCCCGGACCACAGTGAGGAGTTAGTGAAATCTGGTGGGGGGGGATAGTATTATATTCTAAAGCACTAATAATGTTATACTAATGTTTTAAATGGGATTACTAGTATTTTCAAGAGCTTACCATGCTAACCTTATTAGCAAAGCAATGCCTATTTATGAATGTCCAAGATTGCATAATTACAAAAGCAAATCTAAACTATATTGCAAAAAGCTTACCTGGCTTTATTCTCTCCAAAATGAAAACCGTTAATGTATGCAGAAAGTTCACAAGAGGGGGGGGGAGGGAGTTACAGAGCTGTAACTACATATATTCATATGTATATATGCAAAATTGTATTGTAATGGGGTTACGACCCACATCAACTGTCCATACTTTAGTAATAACATTAATATTTTATCAGTTTGAGACCATGAAAATTACCCACATCTTAAAGTACATATCTCAATTACTTTTTTTTTTAGGGGAGGAGCAGGATTTATTGGGATAATTTATACTGGGATGCAGGAAGGTTTACCTGACGCCAGTTTAACGTCTGATGCACAATACCAATATAGAGACCACATAGGAAGAAAAGTAAGTAAGTAAATATAGACAACACAGAATGCTAAAAAAATGCACGGAATATGAATAAAATAATTATAAATATAAACTAAGTATTTCTATGTAGATTTACCTGCTCTTTGAGAGCATCAATGTGGTTCAGATAAATATGAGTATCCCCCGTTGTGTGGATGAAGTCTCCAGGCTTCAAGTTCGTTATGTGAGCAATCATGTGAGTGAACAATGCATAGCTAGCAATATTAAATGGAACACCCAGACCCTGCAAAGAATTTTCAGCCATTAAAATACAATTAAAATGAAAGCAGCAATGTTTTTCAGAACCTCTTCATTTCTTTTCTATCAAGATAGAAACAGAATTGTTTTCAGAATTCAATTCTTTAAATCAGTGATTCCCAAACTAAGATCCACGACAAAACTGCAATGTGTGACAAGAATCTGAAATTTCCATAGCAAAGAGTTTTCATTTGTTTCACAAATCAATGCATTATTTTCGAGATTAAATCCTTGCATTACCTCAACCCCTCGGTTCGTAAGATATACAGCGAGACCTCTATAAATCAAAGGCTCTATAACATGATCAATATACAGTAAACTCTCTCGATGATGTCCTTTTAATTAATGAAACTTTCTATTTAACGACAAGAATTCATGGTTTCGGGAAATGCTTTATAGCATGGGTGGGCAAATGCAGCTCCTAGAGCCACATGCGGCTCTTCGTTAAATTAAGTGCGTCTCCCGTCGAAAATTTAAATCCTTTTTTTTTCCAGAAGTTTTTTTATGAATCTTGTTAAATTGACTAACTAGGGAAGTCAATCGGTTAATGAACAGTAAAAGCCATACGTAATTGCTTCAAAAGTACATCTTCGGTTGTGTCGATAGGTCCTTCTTGGAGTTATTATTAAATTTTGAAATAATTATTTTGTATTTCCTTTCTCTTAT
>QLNU02014802.1:70371325-70393725 GCA_006491805.2 Dysdera silvatica
GTTAACGTACGAATGTGTATGTGTGTATCATAAGCAAGATCTTTTATACTGTCCTCGAAATCTTTCCAAACTTCTACTACTGTAGAAATACTGCAACTACTTTTATTTTTAAACTTTATTTAAAGCAACAGAAATCGGTTTCAACTGAAGAGGAAGATTTTCAACATTCCTCTTTACGATATTCATAACTTTTGAGTTTATTTTTGCATCTATTACATCTCCATTTTCTTCAACTATCTGTATAAAAATTGGCCATTTCTTAATATAACTCTCCAAATAATTGCACATAGAATTCCAACACACTTTCCTGGTAGATTTAATCCTGTGCCTCTAAATTCATGGTATCTGGGCCAAACAAAATAATGGTTCAGAAAATATTTGGTAATTTGAATAATATGTTCCGTTACATTAGATTAACATAACACAACGCACCTTTGACCTTTAGGAATAGTTGATTATGAACTGTGTGTAAATAATTATAATGAAATCATCAGAAAAGTTGTTTTTGCTTGTACTTTTTTTTTACGAAATGATAAAAAGAAAGTCATTTTTATTTTAAATTATTTTTTCATAAGCATTAAAAAAAATCACTATCGTTTTTCATTAAATCAGGTTTAAACCACTAATTTATTTAAAAAATTAAATTCAACTTAAAGTATTGATTTTAAAAAAGATAATAATGATGTTTGGTTTTAATCATGATTTTTTAAAAAATCTTATGATTAAAATCATAATTTAAATCACATGATTAAAATCATTGACACCGTGACTCTTAGTGAAAAAAACTTTTCCCTAAAATAGCACGTTACCATATCAGCAGATCTTTGATAAAGTTGACATGACAGTTCGCCATTGCAAACATAAAATTGTACCAGGCAATGGCACGGTGGAAGGGCCATCTTAGGAATATCTGAAATAGAAAAACAATAGCAAATTTAGTTCATTTAAATTTACATATTTTTAAACATCAAGCATCACCTACAAATGAGAAAACAAAACAAAAAATATTGATCAAATACAGTCAAAATTCCGCAAGTCAATCTTCCATGGGAGCAGGGCAAAACTTTGACTTATAGAATAATTAATTTATTACTATATATGTATTTAATATGTTTTAAAAATCATACAAAATATTGTAATTGCTATAAACTGTAATTAAAAGGAAATTAACATTTATATACCCTTAAAAAGTATATTTTATTAAAAAATGTAATTTTTTCTTGGCATTTCGTAGCAAAGTTTTCATTTAGAAAATGTCTCTAAATCAGCAATAGTCTTAAAAATTACAAATAAATTTGACACCCACGTATTAGTAGCTCAAACTAGAGCTATTTTTGTTTAGGAGAAAAAGAGATTTTCATCCTCATCCTGGATTCAACCAGGGTCTTTATGGTGTCTTTGACTCTTACTAAACGTATCAGAGAATGTAAGAACAAACGCTGTTTTCTCCGTATATTAATTTGTAAGATATTATTACCCTTTACAGGGATAACACAATTTCCAAATATTAGTCAACACACAAAGCCACTGAGGTGAGATTTTTGTGAGTTTTTCGTGGGGGATTTTTTATTACAAAAATCCCACCCCGGTGGCTTTGATTTTTTTTCAAGATTTTTTTTTAATTGTGGCAAGAATTTTTTAATGCCGTTTTGACAGAATACGCAGTGTGCACGTGGAGGGAGGGGATGTATTTCTTTACAAACCTCTCCGAAAGTATTTTCGTTTCTCTTCTGATGTTAAATCATACAACTTCTGAAGTGGTATAGTCTGACGGATACAGCCGACACTAAATAAGCATTTTTTTTTTTAAACTATTATAAGGTTTAAGGACTCAAGAGATTGCGGTGCCAGGATTATCTGCATATTTTTAGCGTGGGGAGTGCTGTGTTCATGTTCTATCCGAAAACGTGATTTGACTCTTCTGTATTCGGAAAGAGAACGTTAATAGGTAAGCCTAATATCATAACTCCCAAATTGTGCTCCTAGGGGCATGGAATGCGACACTTGAACAAAAAATGCCTGCCATTTTAAGCTCAATTTGAATGCAGATATGTTTTCTTTTTACTTATATTATAGTAAATACCCTTTTAGACTTCACAATGTCAACAAAACGAAAAAGCTTTCTGGTTCTTAAAACAGAAAAAGGACGCCAGCAAAAAACGCAGACCTTAAAAAGCAAGCTGAAGCACTTTATAATAATATTAAAAAATCGAAGTCTCTCAAAGAATTTGCGACTCCTGGGCCGGAAGAAAATCGACCGATTTCTTCTGCAAACCCCTCTTACAATGAAGAAAATCATTCCAGCAAGTCTGCATGCATTTCTTATGATGAAGAAAATCATCCAAGAACTTTAGAATGTCTGACTTTTAACATGAAAATTGACCGAAAAAGTCAGTCAAATGCTTGTGAATGTATTGCTTTTGATGAATCGTTTCGTAATTTAGGCGCCTCTGAAACACTATCAATATCCCATTTTAGACGCAACAACACCTGATCTTGACGATCCTTCAAAATGACTCAAACTGACAGATAACTTACGAAATATACTTTCAGAGTCAGGAGCTGTTCAGAAGAAACATATTTCGTATCCTAGAAATGATAGTGGACGCAAGTTTGGTGACACGTATTATAACAGAAAAATGGACAATGGCGAACTTGTGCCAAGACCATGGCCGGTATACTCAAGTGACGGCAGACGGCGCGTTTTATTTCTACTGCAAATTATTCTCAACAACACACCGGAGAGAATCGCTCAGCAGTTTTGTATTAACCTACTATAAACAATGGAGGAATTTATGGAAAGCATTTCACACACGTGAAATGAGTCTTACCCATATGAAGCGCACGAAGATGTGCTACACTTTAAATATAATCTAAGAAATAAGACGATGCTTGATTGACGCCATACTTCACAATGTATTTTTCACTTACTCTTATATTTTTAATAATAGTTGAATTGAAAGATGAATAAAACTTAAATGGTAGGGTTGAGAAGTGACAATTCCGGGCAGGGTTTAGGGATGCTCTTCTCCCAATTCCTGAAATATAACTTTTTTTTTTAAAAAAATTGCAATGGGTGTATTATTATTCAAAAAGAAACGCATATGCGCTTTTTCTTTCTTCAAGAACTGCCATTGCGGTGGGGAGTGCCAATTTACAATTTGCAGGGGGGGACACCAAACCTATCAACACTGGCCCTGTAGACAGATCATCGTTATAAGCAGTACTGTTATAGACAAAGTTGAATATCTTGTGTTTCATATGTGTAGGGACCAGGGGAAGATATCTCTATAGACAGATTATCGTTATAAGCAGTGCTGTTATAGACAAAGTTGAATCTGATGTGTTTCATATGTGTAGGGACCAGGGGAAGATATCTCTATAGACAGATTATCGTTATAAGCAGTGCTGTTATAGACAAAGTTGAATCTGATGTGTTTCATATGTGTAGGGACCAGGGGAAAAATACATTTATAGGCAAATTATCATTATGAATAAGGGTGGATCTAATACACTTTGTATCTACCAAAACCACAGGAAGATATCATTATACGCAGATCATCATTATAAGCAGTACTGCTATAGACAAAGTTGAATCTGATGCATTTGGTATGTGTAGGGTCCGGGGGGAATATAATTATAATTATAGAGAAATTATCGTTATATATTGAATGTGATACACATCGTATCTATCAAGACCACAGGAAGATATCATTATAGACAGATTATTAGTATTTCATCTAGAAAAAAATTAGGACAGGGCGAATGGTCCAATAAAAGGCCCCCCCTTTTTTTTCAGCTGCAAATACATAGATACTCATGATGAACATCTATGATTACGTCAACTTTACTGCTACTAACATTTTTAAACAAAGTCTTAATTGGTTTAGTTCCTATTGCTGCTTTCTTTAATTGTTTTAGTTTTCGCTTGGAGGTAAGCACTCCCCCCCCTCCCCGAGTTAAGTATATGCGAAAGGCGAGAACAAAGTGTGCGTGATTGCAATCTAACAGCGATGTTGCCAAATTAAAAAATCCTGACTTCATACAAAATAATAATTAAATTAATATAACTATAATTTAGTTAAACAATATCCTATACTATATGATAATGTTGTTTTGTATGCAAAACAATAATAATAAATAATCTGGAAATGTTGGCCGAGCAAGCGGCACTGTGTTTCCAGGAGAGGAAGGGTCATGATCCAAGAGATGAGGAAATAAAGAAGAGATGGAATCTCCATTTGGGGATCAGAGCTCTTAACGAGATGTGGTGGAAGAACCCAAGTTGAGTTCTTGTTAAATACTATATGATATTCTGGTGCAATACCATATGACAAGTAAGCTTCATATAATAGGGATGTAAAACATGCTTAGTTTAAAGCTTAAAGACAAACAAATTGATTTTAACAAAAATTTGATCTCAAAAATACGTGGAACCGCTAACGTTTATCGCAGTAGTCCGTGGTTGAAAGTCTGCAAACCTGGCAACAGTGCTTTGTTTACAAATATTCGTCAGCATTCTCGGTTTGCCAAAACCATCAGTGTTATTACGAAAATGAAATAATGAAGTACAAAATTTTTATAAATCAACAAACTTCGTCACGCGTTTTGGATTCTGGTGTGGAATATTGAATTATCATCGGGGAAGGATGATGCGTTATTTTCCTAAGGCTGGGAGGAACATTTGGGAACAAGGGCAGAGGGTTAATAGGTTAGACAGGGCGTTGCGCCCTTCTATTTCGCTTTAGATATAGATTTTTTATATATATATACTAGATTATCGTTATAAGCAGAACTGCTATAGAAGTTGACTAGTTGAATCTGATACACTTTATATGTGTAGGGACCAAGGGAAAAATATCATTATAAAGAAATTATCATTATAGGCAGTATTGTTATAGACAGGGAAATCGAATCTGATACACTTTGTATCTATCAAGACCACAGGAAGATATTATTATAGACAAATTACAGTTATAAGCAGGACAGCTATAGGCAAAGTTGAATCTGATGCATTTTGTATGTGTAAGGGGGGGGGAATATCATTATGGAGAAATTATCGTTATGGAGAGTATAATTATTATTTCAGCATTCAGATATAGCCATAACTCTCGAATAAGCTACCTGATGCATTCCATGAACACAGGATCAATCTTCTGTCATTTGGGTTTTCTTTAATCGTTTTAATTAAATTGGCCAGTTGATCAACCCCCTTTCCATCGAAATCAGCATTCATGTGAGTGTAAGGGGCACCAAAATGCCTCCACTGAAATCCATAAACTGGACCTAGATCACCTATTAAGAAAAAACAAACCATTAATTAAGAAACAATGTTCATTAATAAATTATTAATAATTATAATAACAATTGGTTCCTTTGAAACACGTGAAAGTTAACTTGTGACAGCTGAAATATCTATATTTTTTAATAATTATGCAGAACATTGGCAATACTTTTATGAGTATGAATTAATGCAACTCTCACAACTGAAATTCTTACAAGCTACAAATTAAAGCAGCATACTCGTATATACGAAGAACCGCAAGTTGCTGATTGATGCTTTAATGAAAAAACGCAACAACCTGCAAAACATACTCAAGCACATACAAAGACTTTGCCACGAAAGCAGTGCTTATTAAACTTGTATACAGTAAAATACTTCCTCAGCAGAACTTAATACAGTCGAACCTTGTAACCAGAGGCGTATGCAGAAAGTTCATAACGGGGGGGTTATAGCCTCAATGGGGGGTTACGGAGCCCCCCCCTGCATACGCCAATGCTTGTAATGTGAATTGTTTTAACATGGAATGTTTCCTGAATCCTAATCAAATTATATAATAATATGAGCCTATTCTTTCTGAATATATAGCATAAACACAGCAAAGGCCATGCTACGCCGGAACTTGTAGTTTTCGGAGAAATCCAAACCTCTGAAGGCCTAGAGAACCAACCCTCATACCACAGTCAGCAGTTCATTCATTTGTTCATTTTTGCAATGTTGAAAGTTGAACCCGGGTCAATGCCACACTAAATGAACATGATTACTGCTACGTGACCCATACATTTCCACATAATGTGAACTACTCTTTAAATACGGACATTTTTGTTGCTGTGAGCGTTCACACTAATAAGGTCTGGCTATAGTAGAATAATCGATTAAACAGATGCTTTTAGGAACGTCTACACTGTCTACACATTCCATAATAATTCATCTACTAATTCACAATCATTGATAGAATATATTATTCTATATGGTTTATTTGATAAAATAAAACACTTGATATTTTTATTTCTAAAATTTTAAAACACTTGAAAAAATCTTTGCCGATTTAACACAAAACCAACTATAGTAGAGAACAGAACACCCATTATTCTGACTCTGCTTAAAGAAATCAGCCTCCTACACATTCCCCCCCACCTTTTTTAAGTAGATACTTGATTCATTGCTTTCAACAAACAAGCTCATATTTACCTTCTATTATATTTTGGCCTAAAGTGTGGTATAGTCCGAAAAAGAAAGTAATCTGGCGCTCTTCTAAATCATGGCGAATCCACTAGGGGTGGGGGGCGATCAGGGACCCCTAACCAGATGCCCATTAATCCGATAGGGTGGAAATTATTATGTATAGATGGTTGAGCTAGCATTGGAACATCTCCTCCCTCCCAAAATGCCCCTCTCTGACACTCACTACGGCATGCAGCTTAGGGGTATATAAAGCATAAAATAATGATGCGATACAAGCGCATGAGCCCAAGCCGAACTAAACCAGGAATGACCTCTGAAGTGAGCTAATAAAATAAAGAAAACAATTGGAAAAGATGACCAAATGTCCACCTTTCTACCCTTATCGCCTTTGTTGTGTAAAACAATGCACTGTGGCTTTTTCCATTCTCGGAATATGGTACGTGATACGTGTTCCAAGCTGTAATTTCATTTTAATTCCCACGATTCTTAGTTGATTTATTCAAAATTTTAGGGTCATTGCTCTAAAAAATTTTTTTTCTTAATAAAATTGTAGAGCCGCATATTTTTTATTTACAACTTGAACAGAATTTTGTTTGTAAAATGTATAATTTCCTAAAACTTTGTCCTAGCACCGCTAAAAGCCTCCAAAAGAAGTACCTTAGCACCGCTAGGCCTCGACTACACCCCTGGCCTAAAGAGAGAAAGCAATACGAAAATGGCATGACTAGCATTCTGTCATAAAGTGCTTCTGGGAACTCTAGAATAGCCTACAGCTCAGGCGCAAAGATCTATGGAACTGCTTACTGCCAGGCCATTTGCGGCATCTTGATAGGAGTAAGCGTTTCGCTTAAACAACTAAGAAGTGCATCACAAAATTTTCAAACGTTGCGAAAAAAATGCGAAGATATAAAACTGTTTCCAAAGCCATTAATATCTTTATACACGGACACACTTGGTGACATTGTTCACTATCAATACAGTAATTTAGTAGTCCGTAATTACATGCGTTTTTGAATAAATATTGAGTTTCTTTGCAACTTTTACACCCAAAATCGAATATCTGAATTATTCAAAATTGCATCTCTCTGAAATGGAATCTGCCCTCCTTATTTTGGACACAATCCAGATTCTACTGCCCATCATAAGCCAGTATTTCAAAATGTCATAGAAAATTTCTTATAATATGTCAAGGAATATTATGGGAATTTCAAGATGCTCGTGTTTTATGATGGCAAAGACAACCAGTATCATGATGCACCAGGACCTATGGTCCACCCCCACCCCCACTAGGGAACTAACCAAACCTCTGTCATAGAATAATTTAGAAAAATCTTAAAACAAGATTGCCTTCTTCGGGATATTCCAGACCAATTGATGATAGATACTCTCGTGTACTATGGCCATCCCAGATATGAACGTTCTTCTCTTTCAGCACGTTGGCGTTTGTGCTCCCTGAAATAAACCAAAGTAGCTCTTCGCAAATACCTCTCCAGAATACTTTCTTCGTAGTCAACAATGGAAATGTTCCTGAAGAAAGGTCAAATAAAAATTATGATTATATTAATTTAAATTAATACAATCAATGGTACAGATAATTCTAATCGCCAATGATAATTTCAAATGGCTAATAATGAATTACCAATACAACACTGAACATGCATATAAACAAATATACCGATGCAAATTTAAGAGAATGTATACAAACTTAATTATTAATTAGTGTAAAATAAAATACAGTTAATTCAACACACTAAATTGTTATTAGTTCCAATGCAGGACCATAGCCAGCCAGGGGCCAAGGAGAGCTCAGCTCTGCTTGCCATTGAACTAAGTAGTTGACCATTAAAATATAAAAAAAAAAAAATCATGCAAAACAAAAGGGGCATGTTTTGAGATATTGAAGGTCAAGGTCACATGATCTTGACCTTCAGTGTCATGGTGATGTCACCCCTCCCCGAAAACCTCACATCAAGAGCTTCAAAATGAGCACTCATTCAGCTCAGTAGCCCAATTAGAAGAAGGGTTACATGCTGTTTTATGTTGTGTGGCGATGAAATTTTTTATCCATTTTTGGAAGTTTAAAAATCCATAACTTTGAAGAAAAAAAAAGTCGGTAAAAATCTGAAATTTGACAGATAATTATAAGTCATGGTGTGCAACAGTTCTACCAATTTTAAAAGAAATCAGATGATGTCGGGTTGTGAGCCATGGTGAGTTGATACGGAATAACCCGTATACGTAATGACTAGATAAGATCGTTACATAAGAATAGCTGACACAGTGCCAGATTTACGTATAAGCCAAGTAGATCCAGGCTTGGGGCTCCCTCCATTTTGCACCCACCCCTAGATGCCTAGTGTTAATTTAATTTTAACGTTATTTTAATCTTGAAATTTTGATATATTTCTACATTTGAATACCCATTTGTTGGACTACCCTTACCATACCATCTAAAAGTTCTATGATCTGTAGAAGTTACTATTTCAGTGCTTAAGCTACGCTTTCTTGTTTGTCAATGTTTCCAAATAAGTATCAATCAATACTTCCGAAATTCCATTCAGTCCTGTAAATTTAACACTTGAATCGTGTCCTGTTTTGGAAAAACCTTTCAAAAACTTCAAGTTGTTCAAATCTGTTCACACTGCTGTGCAAAATTAACCATTTATTTTCTACATGTTGAAAAGAACGTGTTCCACAAAACCACATTTTATTTGAAGTTGCTTTAAATCTTCACCTTATATAGCCGCTTGTTTGAAAAAATAATATAAATCTATAATGGCAGTCTCAACCTCACTACAAAACTTAAGACATAAATTTTAAATCTATAATTTCAGTAAACAAGACTAACTCTTGTTAGTGCTGTTTGTTAAAATCATTAATAAAAAAAATGGTGTGCCATGGTAAGGTTCTTCAAAGGGGGTGGGGGGACTGGCAAATCTAGTGTAAAATCGCTAAATTTAATGGACTTCAGTTAGTTTTTGCAATTTTCCTTGCTAAATCCATTAAATCTGGCGATAAAAATTGGCAACGATGTCTGGTGACAAGAACGTGAATGGCATGCATACCTCCGAAAATCGTGATGTTTTGGACAACTTAAATTTCCCCGACTTTTATAGGAAATATGCAAATGTTTAACAATTGTTTATGTTATGTTTATAGACATAGATTGCTACCAGTCATAGGCATAGGCAGAAAGTTCATAATGAGGAGGGGGGGGTTATGGGCTCAATGGTGGGGATTTTTTCTTTAAATGACCTTCCAGAACTTCAGAATACGCACTGGTAAAGGTTTTACCCTTGAAGAACAACATTAACGTCCATAGCCAACATCAAAAGCCTACCAAAGTGTGGCACCTCTTCCAGAATCTCCTGACCATTTAAAAAACAAATGTTCTGCCACTCATAAACTTTTGGGACAAAGCACCTTCATCATATGTAGTTTTAATTAGTTTATGCACTTCTGTTGCGGTTTTGCTTAAACGGACAAAAAATTTGATAGCTCCAATTTTAAATCCATACTGGATTAGAGAAACACGTCTGAACTCCACACCGTCGAACAAGAGAATGAAACAGTGGAGGACCATCATCACAATCAAGAACGCATTATCACAACTGAATCTACAGATGTTTCAACAGAGGTAACTGTATTTTTTGTTTATGCAAGTATTATGATGCAAGGACAACAAGGGTCATGCTGCACCAGGACCTACAGTTTTCCGTGAAATCGAACCTCTTAAAGCCTAGGGAATCAACCCCTGAACTACGATAAGCAGAGCTACATTTTTCTGAGAGGATTTGTTTTGATGTAAGGATGTCAGTGTGATTATTTTTTGGAATGCCCCATACATATTAATAATTTAATTTCACAATATTTTATATGTAAACATATGCCTAAAAGGTGCTAGTACAGATTACAGCAACAGTTGGCGACTTTTTTCAAAACCTTACATCACAGACACATGTATACTGTGATTATGCCATCTCGGGGGGGGGGGATTAGTTAATGGATGAATGTTTTGTTGTTGTGAACGTTTTTATTTTTACTATTGCAAAGGTTTACGAATTTAACAGATTGCGGGGCCATGATTTACGAATGTTTTAGCAAGCAGGGAGTATGGAAAGAGTAGTCCCTTACACTAAACATGTGCTGATTCGGGAAAAGCACTGGGTCACATAAACGTCTAGAAAACAACATTCTATTATAGCGAACGTTCACTATGGCCATTAGCATCTTAACGGAGCTGCTGTAATCTGTACTATTACCTACGTAAAATATACTTCACATATAAAGCACCAACAAATGATGCATATAAATTCAAATGAACTTCAAAACTAAGCAATACCATCACGAAGGTCATATCTGGCTTGTGCTCCAAAATAAGAAATCGTTCCAGTTCCTGTTCGATCTCCCTTCTTATTCCCATGGTCTAAAATGAACTGAATCTGATCCAAATACTGATATTCGTCGTGTCTGCATACAAAATATTATTATATAACATGTCTCACATAATACACAACAAAACTTCCATGTACCAAGATTCTTTACATATCGAAGTTTCGAAAAACAATATAAATTAACCTTTATTGGTGTAGCGATACCAGCGCAGAATTTGTGACGTGGCCAGATGGTGAAACTTTCGAAAGAAAATAAATGTTTCTGCGTTCGGTGGGACCTGAACCCAGGACCTTCCACTTACCGGGCGGAGGCTCTACCTACTGAGCTACAAATGACAACATATAATCTCTTATGAATGAGAGATTAGATGTTGTCGTTTGTAGCTCAGTAGTTAGAGTCTTCGCCCAGCAAGTGGAAGGTCATGGGTTCATGTCCCATTGAACGCGGAAATATTTCTTTTCTTTCGAACGTTTCGCCATCTAATCACGTCATGACATTGGTTCTAGTATCACTATGCCAAAAAAAGTTGATTAAAAATTGTTGTTTGATTTAATCTGCGTAGTGTTCGATTTATATAAATATCGAAGTTTGTTGAACCCCTGTGATTTGAAGTCCCTATTCATTACATAAAAAGTCTGTTTCTATATGTCAAAATTGTTTTATGGAATATTCAGCTTCAATATATGGAGATCCTACTATACATACATATACTACACATCCTTTTCTCGTTAGCAACTTCTTCCCGATGATGGTTTACTGAGGGAAACTTATGTGCTCCCTTTTGGTGTAGCACCCACGTATTTGCCGTGCGTGGAGACCCTTGTCCAAGCAAAGGGGGATCTTGGTGGCTGAGGGGCGAGGTACTGTCCCCAACACGCTACTTTGGCCCCTGCTCCTGGTAAACGGGAGGTCGGCCTGTCCCCGGTATCGACCAATCAGCTGGTCGCGAGTGCTACTGGTGTTAGGAGCATTAGAGACCTCAAAATCTGTTTCGTTCTTTCTTATCTTCCTTCGTTTTTTTTGTTTTTCTTCTAACACACTGTTACTGTGACATGCCTCATTTGATTTACTTTACTCTTACTTTTTTCTTTTCTATTGGTTTTCCTTTTACTGGTCCTACTACTACTCTGTCTCAGTTGAAACGTCAGTCGAATGATCCAAGATTATAGTTCCTTTTTTCTTGAGATCGATTTTGCTCCTCTGACCACTCGTACCTCACGGCTTAGGGGATAACCGAAAGGGTATAGGTCCTGGTTAGCTCTGGCATTATTGCAATGTCCCCTTGTAGGGCTCCGTGGTGGGTGGGGCCGGTGGGGCCTGAATCTTATTCTAATTCTCTATGGATAAATCAAAAAAACAAACTTCTTCACCGAATGTCGAACCAATGACCAAAAGAGCACGTTTTGATACACCTAGTCTGACAACCGTTTAACCATCATTCTTAATTGTTTCATCTAATGATGAACGATTCAAAAACCTGTCACCGTTCGTTATCGATAAAACCGTTAAAAGCGTTGCTGGAATGTTTAAAAATATAAAACGTTTGAAATCACGCGACCTGCTTATAGAAACGGCCACACCAAATCAATCCTCTTCTCTTCTACAATGCACAAATTTTCTTTCTATTCCGGTACAAATCAGTCCCCATAAAACTTTAAATAGCTCTCGTGGTGTAATATCAGAGACGGATTTGATTGATGTCGACGAGCAAGACTTTATGAACGAACTTGCGGACCAGCGAATCACCGCCGCAAGGCGCATTACAATAAAAAAGGATGGCAATATCATCAAAACAAAACATGTAATTCTTTCTTTCAATAGACTTAAAATCCCTAGCATCATCAAAGCAGGTTACCTGATCTGTAAAGTCCGTGAATACATCACTAACCCAACTAGATGCTTTAACTGTCAAAAATTTGGCCATTCCAAGATCTCTTGCAGAGGTAAACTAACTTGTGCTAAATGTGGAACCCACGACCATGATGACAACAACTGCTCAAACACTTCTCCTAAATGCACAAATTGTAAGGGTGAGTATCCATCAAATGCAAAATCGTGCCCTAAATGGAAAGAGGAGAAACGCATTCTTGAAATTAAGGTCACTAATAATATCAGCTATACTGAAGCAAAAAATCAGTTAAACATTAACAAACCCCCCAATAGCCTTAATTTTTCAGCAGCTGTCCAAACAAATAAACAACCCTCAATGGTGAGTGTTGCAGTCCAGACACTCCCTCATAATAGTAGTTGTACAGCTAACTCTGTTCAAACCAGCACACCAATAAAGACCAACTTCATAAAACGTACTTCCTCGGAAGCAAATAGACTCAGCAAACCAAAGATGAAAATAAATTTAAAAACCCAAAGTTCTTCAAAAAAACAAATTAGGTTGGCCAACTTCCGATCGGCACCAAACTTCAAACACCTTTCAGCCAAGGACTTTTTAAAAGAGTCCAAACAGAAAAGCAAAAAAATTAAAGAAGCCGAAAATGACATCACTGATTATGCATCTGATATTGAAATTTCTAATGCCTTCTCCTGTCTCCAGGAAGATGGGATAGATACCTCTGGTATTCACAATGAAGACACACAAATTAATAGGACCAAGAGTCCTATCCACTTCCCTTAATGGCGCGTTCTTCCATTCTCCAATGGAATTGCCGCGGTTTCCAAGTTAACATTGATGATATTAAACACCTTATTAACACTTACTCACCTATCTGTGTTGCTCTCCAAGAAACCTTCTTAACTCCTGACCGTGATCCCACACTTCGGAACCATGTTATATTCCGTAAAGATAATGAAGTTGGTGACAGGGCTTGTGGAGGGGTTGCCCTCATAGTCCCCAATAGTATTCCTGCTTCTGCTCTCCAACTCAACACAACACTACAAGCTACTGCAATTCGCATGTATACTCATGCATCCCTTGCCATCTGCTCAATATGTTTGCCACCAAAGGAACCCATTAATTTTAACCAGCTGTCTCTTTTGATTACACAACTTCCACCTCTTGGGTGATTTCAATAGCCATAATCAGCTTTGGGGGTGTAATAATACAAATTCTCCTTTACTTCACTCCAGAACAATTAATCCTTATAATTCTCCTTTTACAATGTATGAACTCATGAGTGCTTTGCAAACTTCAAGAAATAGTGCTCCTGGTCATGATAACATCCATTACTCCATGCTTAGACACTTGTCTCAAAGGTCAAAGGAAAATCTACTTTGCCTGTACAATAGAATCTGGATAGAACATTGATTTCCAGATTCTTAGCGAAGAGCAATTACTATCCCTTTCCCAAAGCCAGGTAAAGACCCAAAAAATCCAACTAACCATCGGCCAATAGCATTAACAAGATGTCTATGCAAATTAATGGAGAGGATGGTAAATCAGCGTCTTTCATATTCCTTGGAATCCAATAACTGCATAATGACTTCTCAAAATGGCTTCCGCCGCATACGCTCTACTACAGATAACCTTCTTCTGCTTGAAACAAGAGTCCGAGAAGCATTTGTCAAATGAGAACATCTAGTCTCTATTTTCTTTGACATAGAGAAAGCCTATGATAGAACTTGGCGTCATGGAATACTTTGTGACCTTCAGGAATGTGGCCTCAAAGGAAACATGGCATTTTTTATTCAAAATTTTCTCACTGATCGTACTTTCCAAGTTCGTCTTGGATCGGTTCTTTCTGATCTTTACAACCAAGAACAGGGTGTTCCTCAGGGCAGTGTCTTGAGTGCTACACTCTTCATTCTAAGGCTCAATAACATCATCAAAAAGGTCCCACACACTGTACAAACATCACTATACGTTGACGATCTCCAAATCTCTTGTCAATCCCGTGACATGAGCAGGCTAGAAAGGCAGTTGCAAATTGCCCTCAATAACATCACTAACTGGACAAATGAAAATGGCTTTACTTTCTCATTTAAGAAGACAGTTTGTGTCCATTTTTGTCGGAGGGGAGGCTTACATCCAGAACCAGAACTCTATTTGGGAAATCATTGTATTCCAGTTGTTCAAAAGGCAAAATTTCTTGGTGTGTTATTTGACCATAAACTTACCTTCAAGCCACACATTCAGTCTCTTAAAAACAAATCCATAAAGCCCTTAATATCTTCAGAGTACTCTCCCATACATCCTGGGGAGCAGACCGTTATTCAATGCTTCGTCTGTATCGTGCTCTCATCCGCTCCAAACTGGATTATGGCTCTGTCATTGACGCCTCCGCTCGACAATCCATCTTGAAAGCTCTTGGCCCTATTCACCATCAGGGTCTCAGACTGTGTACAGGTGCATTCCGTACCTCACCAGCTTTAAGGCGTATGCAGCTCTCTCTCAACTATTATACGAAACTTAAATCACTGCCCACTCACCCTCTTAGGGATGTCATTTTCGAACCTCGTTCCACCTTATTATTATTTAATATAATATAATTATTTAATAATTCAACAACATTCTTAAAAGAGCTTCTATGAATAGTGTCATTACTTTTTTTGTAGATATAAATTTTAAAAAATACTCATGACCAGCAGACCATTGTCAATCAGTCTTTTGGCAGAATCAATAAAAGTTAACTACCTAGAAGAAGTATGTATGATCGCTGAAGTGCAAAACGGATATTCTGGAATCGGAGAATCCTGTTTTCAGAGAATAAACTGTGGTTAAAAATGCCTGTCGCATTTTCGCGATGGGCACTAATTTTTTTTTCGCATTTTCGAGCAACTCGTCGCATTTTGCGAAAAATGCGACTGCAGCTTAAACCCTTAATATTTCTAGTCACATTTAATCATGCAACATGTATCTCGGGTTGGAAAAAAATAACATAAATACATAAATTCGAGGAAACAGCACACTAAAAAATAAGTGCATGCTAAATTTGGCAATGTTGACTCCAAATAAATGGAGAATTTTATCCTGGTCAACAAAGCGTGTTTCTCTTAGCAGCTAGATGGGAATAAAAATCATACCTTTTGCTTTTCGCATGGTTTCTGACATCATTTACAGTATGTGTATTCTTACAATTGCCTACTGGTATTTTCTTAGTCGGAGAAATCCCATTTTGTTTACATTTAGGGTTCTCTTGTTCAAGCAGATTTTTTACAGCACCATTACATTGCATTGTTGAGAAATGCTAGAGTACCACCTAAAATATTATAATGAAGTTATTTAATTCATTAAATACCACATTGGAATTAATAAATAAGCACAAATAATTAGTAATAATGAAACTCAAGTCAAATTACACAATGCTATGAGCAATACACGTTTTCATATAAAAGGTTCAACACTGGTAAAATAGCAATGAAAAAGATCACCCAAGCTTTCGGATGTGTCAGCAGCAGTCCTTCAACAGGAGTAAATTACTCCTGATGAAGGACTGCTGCTGATGCGTCCGAAAGCTTGAGTGATCTTTTTCATTGCTATTTTACCAGTGTTTAACCTTTTGTATGTAAATTTCCTCCCTGGTACCCTGTATTTTATTTCTAAAATACATGTTCGATTATTTTTTTTTTTAATTCTAGCTGTATTGTGAAATTCTGGCCTATTAGACACTACATTACAAAATGATATGAACACCCAGTCAAAGGTGTCGTTGAGGCAAATTACAGGGGGAGGGTTGTTTTTTTTCCAATGTTAACCCAAAGCAAATAATCACTTCAACCTTTTAATATATTAAAAATATTGCATATATTAACTAATAAAAACATTATGTGTAAGATATTATTACCCTTCACAGGGATAACACAATTGCCAAATAATGGTCAACACAGAAAAGCCTCAGGGGCTAGTTTTTTGTGAGTATTTCATGGGAGAATGCTTTTTTGCTTTGATGGGTATCAAAGCAAAAAAAAGTACAATGTTTTTTCAAAAACAGAATTTTTTGTAAAATCAAGTAACTATCACCATAATAAGAGAGTTAATAAATTAATATTAACTATAATATTAAATTAATATTTGTATTACATATCACTAATGTTTATATGATCATGAGTGACGCTAGAGGGAAATTCCATATTATATAAATATATTATATAGTTAATGTAACTAATTAAAATAATACAATATACATATTCAGACACTTAATGCTCATGATGATACGAGGAAGAGAACGCCTCCCCTTTTTTTAAATGTATCCGCCCATGATTAGTATTACAGAACAAAATAAAAATTTTGTTTGTTGAACATTTCTATTCGCAGTGAATGATAGTTTCACTAAAACATAACATGTTCGATACTCGTTCAATTCATATATCTTTGTGATTCAATTCTTGTTTTGATACTTTTTAATCGGAGAAATTTTATATGCACTAGAGTGAACATCGCATGACTTCGAAATTCGTTTAACATTGCAGTTCCGTGCAAACCTTCGAGCATATATACGCTATATATGCTTGAAGATGCAAACCGTGGATCCATATTAGTGAGGTTGATTTTTCTAGTCTCCTGTGTTAAAATAAGTAATTATAATCAAGCATGGATACTGGGTGAAGTCACAGGAGTCGTAACTCCTAAAAATATATTTTTTCACTGTAAAAATTCCAACTTTCATGATAAATGAAGGGTGTTATTCCAAGACTACAGCAAATTTTGTCCAGTTAGTTCAAATCCGCTACTTCTGGAGCACAGTTCGTTACTTTTTAATCTTCAGATCTGGCAACACCGGGCCCATATAACTATGCGGAGAGTGTATTCCCATCATTTTGAAACACAGTGTATACATATGTACACATAGTCTTTAAGTGTGTCAAGCTAAAATAGTCTTAAAATTCTATTTCTTAACTAACGGATGTGTCTCAACGATGCTAGAACTTCAGAGTTAGTTACTTTGACTGCCATCGGAATTATTACATAACGAAACGTAAGACTGATTCCAAGTCATAGCAGTACGATATTATCTAGAAATTTCGCTCAGCACTACCACAAGGTAAATGAAGATCTTGTTTGAGGAACAACAGGACTCTCCTCATCCCTTCTTGCGGCCCTGCGGTGGCGCAGTGTGGTAACGCGTTCTCCTATTGCGCGGCTAATCCGGGTTCGACTCCCAGCAGTGCAAAAAGAACGCTTACTCAGAGATCTCATAAAAGATCGCACTGCTCACTGTAGTCCGGGGTTTGGTTCCCCAGGCCTTAAGAGGTTCGGATTCCTCGGAAAACTGTAGGTCCCGGCGCAGCATGACCACTGTAGTCTTTGAGCCCAAAAAACAAACAATCATCCCTTCTTGCAACGAGAACAAAATATACAAAGAATTTAACAAGCTTTTTAAAGACATTTTAATCTTACAGTATAGTCTGAAGTACTAAAGATATATAGCAGCTCTTAAATTTATACAGCATTAATTAAAAACACGAAATTAACCTCCACAACTCTCTAAAAGAAACACAATTATGCTTATCAAACATAAATAATTAATCTCATACGAAAACACACTGTGTGAATAATATACTATTTTTCATCATTAACATCATGTCCATATATCCAGAGGATCTTAGAGATCACCCCCAAAATAAATTCACAGGACTTGGCTGGACAGCCTGTATGTTGTAATACATGGATACATACTGTAAAATGTTTGACCCCTCCCTCGAAATTAAATCCCATACGGCCCTTTGATTAACATCATTAAAACATGAACTTTGGCAATAATTCTATTTAAAAAAGAGAGGGGACAGCCGAGCTATAGAGTACATAAGGTTCAACCAAGAGAACAAGCTGGATTTCGAAGTGGATTCAGTACAGTGGACCATATTCAAGTATTAAGAGAATTAATTGAAAGAACACATGAATATGAACTTCCATTGTGTGTTGCATTTATTGACTATGAGAAGGCCTTTGACTCTATTAAAACATCAGCAGTCATCAACTCTTTAAGATCAACAGACATTGAGGATGTGTACATTGACATGGTGAAACGTGTGTATAAAAATGCAAGTGCAAAATTTCGGTTACATAAAGATACCAAAACTATCAAACTTGGCAAAGGGGTGAGGCAGGGAGATACCATTTCTCCAAAACTTTTTACTTCAGCTTTACAGATGATTTTTCAGCTGATAAATTGGAATAACAAGGGAATAAAAATAAATGGTGAATATTTAAATCATCTGCGGTTTGCTGATGACATTGTTATTTTTTCAACGAACCCATCAGAACTCCAAGACATGGTACAGGAGCTCTCAACTAGAAGTAAAGAAGTTGGACTCAAGATGAACCTACAAAAAACTAAGATCATGTTCAATAATTTCGTAGAGGAAACAAAAATACAAGTTGACAACATTGAGCTAGAAATTGCTGATTCATATATTTACCTTGGCCAGCTGATTTCAATGGATGGCAACATTATGAAAGAACTCAACAGACGTATTAAACTTGGCTGGAGTGCATTTGGAAGAAACAGTTTTATCCTGAAGGGGAAATTGCCTTTGTGTCTAAAAAGAAAGGTCTTCAACCAGTGTGTATTGCCAGTCCTCTCTTATGGATCAGAGACATGGAGTCTAACAGTTGGAGCAATACGAAAGTTACAGACAACGCAAAGGAGCATGGAGAGGTGCATGCTTGGAATAACTAGGAGAGATCGAAAAAGAAACACTTGGGTGAGAGAGCAAACTAGAGTAGAGGACATCATTGTTAAAGTAAAAGGGCTGAAATGGCGATGGGCTGGGCATATTGCAAGAAGAACTGATCAACGATGGACAACAGAAATTCTGAACTGGATTCCAAGAGACCACCGAAGACCTAGAAAACGTCCTCAAACTAGATGGGTGGATGAAATAAGAAAACAGGTTGGGGTGACGTGGAAGCGAATTGCTCAGGATAGACTTGTGTGGAAAGCATTTGGAGAGACCTTCATCCAGCAGTGGATAGATAATGGTTGAATATGATGATGATATATATATAATTTTTTTTTTATGGCGAAAGAGCATATCTGGGCTATACTGGGCCAAATGTATATATTTTTTTTTGTATAAAATATATTTTTTTTTTAACTTAAAAGAGGGAAATTAAAGAAGTGTTTCAGCTCCTACATTAATATTATAAGCAAATCACAATATACAGTAATCTCACTTAATAACGGCAATTAATTAAGGACCATTTCTGTTTAAGAACGATATTTTAGCGTCCACGGCAACTGTCTCGCGCGAAGTACATACATTAGTTTAAATTAAAGTTTTTTCGGTTTGAAAACGTTTTCCCTCCACGCATTAAAAGTCGTCAATGGGAGAAATTACTGACATTAAAATCATTACCTAATAATAAATAGCTGTCTTTAATTTCTTTACTTCAGCTTTTAAGGATTTACCAAAGAACGTACAGAATATCAAATAATTTTTGGTGCCAAACGAAGATGCATTTCCCGCTATTTCCTTACAATTACGGTTGATTATTTCCAATCAGTGAAATACTGCATCCGTAAATGGGAAACATTCCCCAAAGGATGGTAAAATATATTATAATTCCTTAATTTTACAGAGCAATTGAAGATATTGAGAGAAATCACATTAAAATAAATTGTACTAAAATGCATCCACATCAAGGAGCTACGAGCTTAGCTCGGTTGACCCACATCAAATATCGATCGGCTGAAAATCCCATGCTGTTTAGCAGATGGTGGCACTGTAGATACGTTTCTGACTATGCATTCAATGTTCTTTGATGGATCCAGGCTTGTAACCAGGATGAAGGAGCAACTGGTGCCAGGGAAAGAGTGTATGGGGTAACGGGTAAGGGTATGGGTGTATGGGGTAAGAGTGTAAAGGGCACCCAGGGATTGTTTTATATATATAAGTATCTCGATGTGGTAACTGGGGTCCCCCTTTTGCTAGTCCCGGCTTGGCTACATGCTTATATGGATCCATTTCTTTTAAGCTTGTTTTCGTGGTACTGTTTATGAATACTTTGATATTCCTTAAAAAAGTTGTATTTCGTCAATAATTAATATAACCTGCAAAGTTTTCATTTAGTTCATAATAATTAAAGAAATCTATCTCAATAATATTTTTAAATGATTTAGTTCTTCTCCAATATATTTTTCGTTTTCTCCTTATATTCGAAGACCAGTTTTAAGAAATATTGATTTAATATTACTGCCGCTAATATATATGGGTAATTTTCCCCCAGAATTACATTTTAATTCAGAAAAGTCGATTTTAACACTAGAATTGGGGCACTTTTATTATACCTAGAACCGCGGCTGCGATCATTTTGACCGCCCTTGAATATTCTTAAAAAAAAAAACTATAAATAAATATAATTTTGTTTTTATTTCAACAATACTAACGTATTTGGATTAAATCCCAATAATATTCATTTAATGTTTTCAATAATTAGGTTAACTTTTGCAATTAAATAAAATTTTTAGCACATACTTTTTTTTCCAGAGAACTATTATTTACGGAAAAAAAAATCTTTAATATCATAACGTCAACTAAAAATAATCTAACGTCAGTTGCGGATACAAGGGGGCGGTGGGGTAATCCCCCCATCCCACCCCTTGAGCCGGGAGTATATCATGCAAAATTAATGGGTTTTTAAATTTATAGTCATAAAATTAAAAAAAAAATACTGAAATAAAATTTCAAGTATTATAAATTTGCAGTTAAATAAACTGGGACAGAAATTAAAATGAATGCCAAAATGATAAGCAAACAAAAGCTATGGGCAATGTTTCAAGGTTGTTATTTGACATCGATTACAACTGACATTTCTCATCCTTCGCAATTGTTTCGCACGTTGTTTATATTTGGTCTTGCGGCAGGCAAGTGTTTTTCAGGGCCATCTGTTTTATATTACATGCCCTTTCGATTTCACGAATTGATAGAATAACATTAATATTTGATTAATAACGGTATAATTAATCATTAACATTAATAATTGATTAATAATGTTTTTGTGTATCTAATTCATTCATACATGTAAATAAACTGATTGATTGATAATGAAGCCAAATTATTTCGTTTCACCTGTTAAAATGCAACCAGCAAAAAAAATCTGAATAATTCCACGATGTTCGCATAATTCTTATAGAATTATGCGAACATCGTGGAATTATTCAAATTTTTTTTAGCCCAGATGCTCTTGCGCCATAAAAATCCAAACAAACAAATGAACGTCAAAGAACAATTTCCACTGTCATGTACACTTTTATGCAAAACAAAATATTAAAAAAAAATTCTAAAATAATTTATTTTGAGGATTAAAAACAAAACTGTTTTCTAGAGGAGGATAATTGCATTCCTGGGGGGGGGCTCAGACCTCATTGGACCCTGGCAATGTCATTACTTTTCAATGTTTCATTACTGTTTACAAACAAACACATTTGCTAGATATTAATATCAATACATTCACAGTTGTAGATTATGCCATAATTTTAATCAGTGCATACTTCCATGTTATTTCAATGGGACGGTTTATATATACATATGTGGTCTTTCAACTTTTAAAATCCAGTTGGACCTTCATATCTCGAACTTTTCCATATCGAAATTCTCCATACATCCATGCTTTGATCAATGTCCATGACCATTACATTAAAAAAAA
>QLNU02014802.1:70393825-70404777 GCA_006491805.2 Dysdera silvatica
AGAGATAGGAAACGAAGATTTCACTGGTTTTTAAAAACTTGCTTAGGTCACGTGTTACTTGAATTTCGGGATATGGAAACTCACACCCACGTTACGTCATAATCAACAGTAAACACCACATTTGGCGATTTCTCGTGCCAAATCACTCATCCCTAGAGTTGTAAAAAACTCGGGAATTTTGGACACATTGGAAACTTTGGGCATAGAAACCAAGATAGCTAGAATAAAGGACGTATGTCCCGTCCACACCTTTCTTCCTATTGGTTGATTGTGTCCAATCGACCAATAGGAAGAAAGGTAAGGACGGGACTACCTCCTTTATTCTAGCTATCTTGGTTTCTTCCCATCAAAGTTTCCAATGTGTCCAAAATTCCCGGGTTTTTTACAACTCTACTCATACTACGGATGGGAAGTATACGGATCGAAATGTATGATTTGCCACTAGATTCAACCACTTTTCTTCGTTGTTGTGGGAAAAATATTATAATTAATAGTAACTTTTTCTTATTTTGTAAGTAGCCGCGTCCCAGCGACATTTCTTCGCGTGCCAGTCTGACAGGCTTGCGATGTATTTGCTATCAACAGTATAGTAAAGTGAACTCCAGACCCCCACGCGTGTTAAAAATAATTCAAAACGCAAATATAAATGCCTTCACCATAATAATTAACCTTTATTTTTAAAAATTGTTTGTGGGGGGGATATCTATTGCTTCAAGACCTAACGACAGCGAACGTCAGTGGGCTCCTATCGTTTCGCAATTTTAGAACCACCCCTTGTTTGTAAAGTTGTAGAGCAACTGCCTTTAGTGATTTTTTTTTTTTTCTACTTTATCTTTAATTTCTCGTTTCTTTATGTTTTATCTCCGTTCAAAAGTTGCTTCCTTCTCTGGAAATTTCTGTTTCGTTTTAGTTGGCAATTCTTATCATTTTTTTATTTTTTTTTTACTTATCTTCATTTTTCATACGCGTATGCAATCAATCGTACGTCACTTTAGGTCGCAGACCAGTGTTGTGTACCGAATTTGAAGCCTTATACTCCATACCAAGATCGTGGCTATATCAATATTTCCGAAACTTGGGTCCCACTAATGTGTATGTGGGGCCGGCGATTTATAAAATTAGATTATTAAATTATCAGAAAAAACAATGAATACTATTTTCAGAGTAGTGTATGTTTTAACAACGAATCACACACACACGTACGCACTTACATAAATAAACAACTCATCGCTGGTTAATTTGAAAAAAAAAAGGCTCGAAGAAAATTAATAAACGATTATGCAATTTACTAATTAATTATTAGTAAATAATAATTTAAACGTTAATTCGCGAAATCATGTAAATTCTCATTTGGAGTTTATGAAAAGAATTGCATGCGTATTACAAAACAAGCGATTGTTGACTCTCTTGCGATATAGGGCAAATACATTTCCTCCTCTTTGCTATTTCCCTATTCCGAGTAAGTGACATGATATGGACGCTTTAATTGTTTCCTGTCAAAAGGCGTCGCGGATTGTCACACCAAGACGATACCCTTAAAGGTCTTAGTTACTACTGTTAGTTGACGTTCTCCCCTCTGCTGTAATGAACTAGCCTGTTTGTGACGTCAGCTCCCGTGAATTCTAACTTTATGGGAAACTGCAGGTCCCGGCGCAGCCCTAGCAGTGTTGTTTTTGCGCTATGAACCCATAAACAAATGAACTCAAAAGCTCTCAATCAATAGACTGGGGCGCTATTTTTATTTCCCAAGTTTTCGATAATTGGCTGAGAATGGCTCGATCTTTCTTGTGATCGACAACTAAGATCACCCTGCATCCAAACCTCTGTATCATAGGGATCTAAACCCAGGAATACGGATCGGCATAAAACAGCAAAGATTCTCTACACTTTGGATTGGAACACGGATTTGCTTCATAGTAGACAAACGCGCTACGTCTGTGCCACAGCAGCTCAACGGCAACGCGTTTGTTGAGCGTTATTATCGCTTAATTCAAAATTTAATAAGTGACAATGGATTCAGATTTAGTTTTGAATTTTAAGATTAAAAAAATTATTGAAAATTAATACTAAAATTATTATTATTAAAAAAAGTATGGAAGATATAGTTTTTTTTAATGAATATAGCTCTGGTATTCATTGGTTGAATTTAAGAGAGGTGGTGAGCATAAGTGGTTTCTTTAGGCTCATGTCCCCATTGTATATCAACAAAACGCATTATGCTTCTTAGGCCGCAATCATTAAACTTCTTTTGAAGCCACTTTGAGCCCCACATAGCCAATTTCGAGCCCCTTTACGAGTTTTGAATTCGTTATGGAACCGGAGAAAAGGCAAAAAAAAATAGATTCCGCAATTGTCCAAATGAAATACTCCCGACATGCAACGCTTAGACAGCGACTTCACCAATTTGAATGAAAAATATTAATTTATTTGCAATAGCTAGTTGCGTGGCAGTTCTCGTTTGTTTATTTGGTTACCATAGACGCATGCCACAAGGAACTGTAAGTGTTGGTAGTTTGATTTTGTGGTCGATATATAGTTTACTTCATGCGTAAAGAGGTTTGTATAAATCCGAGAATCGCTTGGCCAAACCACCTGTTGTTTTCGATATTGTAAAAATATTTGTGAATCAATAAGAAAACATTTTAATGTAAAATTACATCAGTACTGGATAATATCTCGGAAATCTTGAAGTAATATTTGCAGGGATATACAGTGAAAATCGGTTATAACGACCTTCAAGGGACCGTGCAAATTCGGTCGTTATAAACGATATCTTTTTAAAATCATAGCAACCAACAATATGCACTCTAGAGTTTATTTATTATTATTAATATTTTGATAATAGAAAGTATTAAACTTTTTGGTTTCAAAATTAAATAAAAACATAATTATAATGAATTTAATTTCCGTTTATATTATGTTATAACCACACTAAATACATAGTACTTCCTTAGTTTTTTAAATTGAAAAAATTGTAGAAAATACTACTAAAGTATATAATGTAGAAAACAAATGTAATGAATAATATTTATTATATTATACTAATAACTTCCGAACAGTGCCGGTTTAAGAGTTTTGTGGGCTCTACGCTGAAAAAATAGAATGGGCCCTTTAAGAATATGACCCTCGTGATATTCAATTAATAAATCACTTTTTAAGTTCACTATCTTTAATATTCAGGTTTAGCAGTAATAAAACTTTCTCAGACATTTGTAAATAAACAAGATTAGAATAAAGCTTAAATTTTGTAACTAACTTTAAATTTTAATAACTAACCCACGTGGTTCTGCTTTATGACTGTCAAGTCGCGTCGTTATATCCGATACGAATTTCCCTAGTTAGAATCTACGTAGACTAAAATATCGCCGTCGTTATAGCAGGTTTCGTCGTTATATACGATGTCGTTATAACCGATATATTTAGTATGGAGTAGAATAGCAAACCAAACTTCTTGTAAAAATTCCATCGTTATATGCGGTTGGTCGTTATAATCGGCGTCGTTATAAACGATTTTCACTGTATACAAAACCGTTGAATACATCTGGAACTACAAGTCCGACAGAACTGATTTTGCTATCATTCTAACCAATAGATTGTTCCATTCCCGCCAGAACATGAAATAACCGTCGCGCATGCGCAGTACACGAGGTGCGGGGCTGGATGCAAAATGGACAGTTTAGGTTTCCGCCGAAATTTGGGCAAATGTCAATATAAAATATGCATACCATCAAAAAGAGCGTCTCTGTACCTATCCAGGGATGTGCCCATTGTCAGTAGCTAAGAGGATCAGGAGTCGTAGGGCCTGCAAAAATGCGAACGTCGGCGGTATGTAACAATAGTTGTATCAATTCATTTCGGGGTTTAACTGAACCCCGCTGCTACAAACGATGCTGGATTGGGAATCTATTTACGTTAGCCCTTCAACTGTACATCATATAACAGTCACATTTTTTTTTTCTTCTTGTGCGGCCAAACAGGATTGTTTATGCTTTTTGTTCATTGTATATGTAATACAGGAATGCACTTAACACCAGAATCGCGGCTGAGGTCAAATTGACCACTTGTGAAGTTTAAACTCAAATATCTTTTAAACCTTTCGTGTTTGAAAGCTAGAAATTCTTGACTTTTCCTAAAATATGTTCCTAATAGCATATATAAAGTTTTAAAAAAATACATTACAGAGAACCGTAGTTATAAGCATATGGACCTAGAACCGCGGAAGCGATCAATTTCATCGCGTTGTCGTTTTTTGTGTAAATAATTATTATAATAATCAATTAACAAGAATAATATGATGTATAAAGTAATAATAATAAATATGATATATATATATATCAAAAATTAAACTAATTAATAATGCTAATAAAATCGTTGTTCATGCTGGCAATAATTTGTCTTGAATGATTTTGATACATAGATTTTTTTTTTTTTTTTTAATGTAATGGTCATGGACATTGATCAAAGCATGGATGTATGGAGAATTTCGATATGGAAAAGTTCGAGATATGAAGGTCCAACTGGATTTTAAAAGTTGAAAGACCACATATGTATATATAAACCGTCCCATTGAAATAACATGGAAGTATGCACTGATTAAAATTATGGCATAATCTACAACTGTGAATGTATTGATATTAATATCTAGCAAATGTGTTTGTTTGTAAACAGTAATGAAACATTGAAAAGTAATGACATTGCCAGGGTCCAATGAGGTCTGAGCCCCCCCCCAGGAATGCAATTATCCTCCTCTAGAAAACAGTTTTGTTTTTAATCCTCAAAATAAATTATTTTATAATTTTCTTTTAAATTTTTTGTTTTGAATAAAATTGTACATGAAAATGGAAATTGTTCTTTGACGTTCATTTGTTTGTTTGGATTTTTATGGCGCAAGAGCATCTGGGCTAAAAAAAATTTGAATAATTCCACGATGTTCGCATAATTCTATAAGAATTATGCGAACATCGTGGAATTATTCAGATTTTTTTTCCTGATTGAATTTCAATATGTGACACGAAATAACCTGGCTTCATTATAAGTCAATCCATTAATCAGTTTATTTACATGCATGAATGAATTAGATACATTAGAAAAGTTATTAATCAATCATTAATGTTAATTATTACCGTTATTAATCAAATATAAACGTTATTCTATCAATTCGTGAAATCGAAAGGGCATGTAATATAAAACAGATGGCCCTGAAAAACACTTGCCTGCCGCAAGACCAAATATAAACAACGTGCGAAACAATTGCGAAGGATGAGAAATGTTAGTTGTACACAATGTCAAATAACAACCTTGAAAAGTTGAACATAGCTTTCGTTTGCTTATCATTTAGGCATTCATTTTAATTTCTGTCCCAGTTTACTTAACTGCAAATTTATAATACTTGAAATTTTATTTCAGTATTTTTTTTTTAATTTTATGACTATAAATTTAAAAACCCATTAATTTTGCATGATATACTCCCGGCTCAAGGGGTGGGATGGGGGGATTACCCCACCGCCCCCTTGTATCCGCAACTGATGTAAGATTATATTTAGCTGACATTATGATTTTAAAGGATAATATTTTTTTTCGTAAATTATAGTTCTCTGGAAAAAAAAGTATGTGCTAAAATTTTTATTTAATTGTAAAAATTAACCTAATTATTGAAAATATTAAATGAATATTATTGGGATTTAATCCAAATACGTTAGTATTGTTGAAATAAAAACAAAATTATATTTATTTATAGTTTTTTTTTTTAAGAATATTCAAGGGCGGTCAAAATGATCGCAGCCGCGGTTCTAGGTATAATAAAAGTGCCCCAATTCTAGTGTTAAAATCGACTTTTCTGAATTAAAATGTAATTCTGGGGGAAAATTACCCATATATATTAGCGGCAGTAATATTAAATCAATATTTCTTAAAACTGGTCTTCGAATATAAGGAGAAAACGAAAAATATATTGGAGAAGAACTAAATCATTTAAAAATATTATTGAGATAGATTTCTTTAATTATTATGAACTAAATGAAAACTTTGCAGGTTATATTAATTATTGACGAAATACAACTTTTTTAAGGAATATCAAAGTATTCATAAACAGTACCACGAAAACAAGCTTAAAAGAAATGGATCCATATAAGCATGTAGCCAAGCCGGGACTAGCAAAAGGGGGACCCCAGTTACCACATCGAGATACTTATATATATAAAACAATCCCTGGGTGCCCTTTACACTCTTACCCCATACACCCATACCCTTACCCGTTACCCCATACACTCTTTCCCTGGCACCAGTTGCTCCTTCATCCTGGTTACAAGCCTGGATCCATCAAAGAACATTGAATGCATAGTCAGAAACGTATCTACAGTGCCACCATCTGCTAAACAGCATGGGATTTTCAGCCGATCGATATTTGATGTGGGTCAACCGAGCTAAGCTCGTAGCTCCTTGATGTGGATGCATTTTAGTACAATTTATTTTAATGTGATTTCTCTCAATATCTTCAATTGCTCTGTAAAATTAAGGAATTATAATATATTTTACCATCCTTTGGGGAATGTTTCCCATTTACGGATGCAGTATTTCACTGATTGGAAATAATCAACCGTAATTGTAAGGAAATAGCGGGAAATGCATCTTCGTTTGGCACCAAAAATTATTTGATATTCTGTACGTTCTTTGGTAAATCCTTAAAAGCTGAAGTAAAGAAATTAAAGACAGCTATTTATTATTAGGTAATGATTTTAATGTCAGTAATTTCTCCCATTGACGACTTTTAATGCGTGGAGGGAAAACGTTTTCAAACCGAAAAAACTTTAATTTAAACTAATGTATGTACTTCGCGCGAGACAGTTGCCGTGGACGCTAAAATATCGTTCTTAAACAGAAATGGTCCTTAATTAATTGCCGTTATTAAGTGAGATTACTGTATATTGTGATTTGCTTATAATATTAATGTAGGAGCTGAAACACTTCTTTAATTTCCCTCTTTTAAGTTAAAAAAAAAATATATTTTATACAAAAAAAAATATATACATTTGGCCCAGTATAGCCCAGATATGCTCTTTCGCCATAAAAAAAAAATTATATATATCATCATCATCATATTCAACCATTATCTATCCACTGCTGGATGAAGGTCTCTCCAAATGCTTTCCACACAAGTCTATCCTGGGCCATTCGTTTCCACGTCACCCCAACCTCTTTTCTTATTTCATCCACCCATCTAGTTTGAGGACGTTTTCTAGGTCTTCGGTGGTCTCTTGGAATCCAGTTCAGAATTTCTGTTGTCCATCGTTGATCAGTTCTTCTTGCAATATGCCCAGCCCATCGCCATTTCAGCCCTTTTACTTTAACAATGATGTCCTCCACTCTAGTTTGCTCTCTCACCCAAGTGTTCCTTTTCCGATCTCTCCTAGTTATTCCAAGCATGCACCTCTCCATGCTCCTTTGCGTTGTCTGTAACTTTCGTATTGCTCCAACTGTTAGACTCCATGTCTCTGATCCATAAGAGAGGACTGGCAATACACACTGGTTGAAGACTTTTCTTTTTAGACATAAAGGCAATTTCCCCTTCAGGATAAAACTGTTTCTTCCAAATGCACTCCAGCCAAGTTTAATACGTCTGTTGAGTTCTTTCATAATGTTGCCATCCATTGAAATCAGCTGGCCAAGGTAAATATATGAATCAGCAATTTCTAGCTCAATGTTGTCAACTTGTATTTTTGTTTCCTCTACAAAATTATTGAACATGATCTTAGTTTTTTGTAGGTTCATCTTCAGTCCAACTTCTTTACTTCTAGTTGAAAGCTCCTGTACCATGTCTTGGAGTTCTGACGGGTTTCTTGAAAAAATAACAATGTCATCAGCGAACCGCAAATGATTTAAATATTCACCATTTATTTTTATTCCCTTGTCATTCCAATTTATCTGCTGAAAAATCATCTGTAAAGCTGAAGTAAAAAGTTTTGGAGAAATGGTATCTCCCTGCCTCACACCTTTACCAATTTTGATAGTTTTGGTATCTTTATGTAACCGAAATTTTGCACTTGCATTTTTATACACACGTTTCACCATGTCAATGTACACATCCTCGATGTCTGTTGATCTTAAAGAGTTGATGACTGCTGATGTTTTAATAGAGTCAAAGGCCTTCTCATAGTCAATAAATGGAAGTTCATATTCATGTGTTCTTTCAATTAATTCTCTTAATACTTGAATATGGTCCACTGTACTGAATCCACTTCGAAATCCAGCTTGTTCTCTTGGTTGAGCTGCACATATCTCTCTCTCTCTCTCTCTCTCTATATATATATAGCCTACGCTCTTCCCCCCCCCTCTTTTTAAATAAATTATTGCCAAAGTTCATGTTTTAACGATGTTAATCAAGACCGTAGCCAGGATTTAATTTCAGGGGAGGGGCCAAACATTTTTACAGTATGTATCCATGCAATTACAACATGCAAGGCTGTAGCCAAGTCCTATTAATAATTTGTTATTTTGGGGGAATTCTCTAAGATCCCCCTGGATATGGACATGATGTTAATGATAAAAATAATGTATATTCACACAGTGTGTTTTTAAATATGAAGATTAATTATTTATGCTTTGATAAGCATAATGTGTTTCTTTTAGAGAGTTGTAGGTTAATTTCAGTGTTTTTAATTAATGCTGTATAAATTTAAGAGCTGCTATATATCTTTAATTATAGCTTCAGACTTCTTTTTAATATTAAGATTAAAATGTCTTTAAAAAGCTTGTTAAATTCTTTGTATATTTTTTGTTCTACGTTGCAAGAAGGGATGTTTGTTTGTTTTTTGGTTTTACGGCTCAAAGACTACAGTGGTCATGCTGCGCCGGGACCTACTGTTTTCCGAGGAATCCGAACCTCTTAAGGCCTAGGGAACCAAACCCCGGACTACAGTGAGCAGTGCGATCTTTATGAGATCTCTGAGTAAGCGTTCTTTTTGCACTGCTGGGAGTCGAACCCGGATTAGCGGCGCACTAGGAGAACGCGTTACCACACTGCGCCACCGCAGGGCGGAAGAAGGGATGAGGAGAGTCCTGTTGTTCCTCAAACAAGATCTTCATTTACCTTGTGGTAGTGCTGAGCGAAATTTCTAGATAATATCGTACTGCTATGACTTGGAATCAGTCTTACGTTTCGTTATGTAATAATTCCGATGGCAGTCAAAGTAACTAACTCTGAAGTTCTAGCATCGTTGAGACACATCCGTTAGTTAAGAAATAGAATTTTAAGACTATTTTAGCTTGACACACTTAAAGACTCTATGTGTACATATGTATACACTGTGTTTCAAAATGATGGGAATACACTCTCCGCATAGTTATATGGGCCCGGTGTTGCCAGATCTGAAGATTAAAAAGTAGCAAACTGTGCTCCAAAAGTAGCGGATTTGAACTAACTGGACAAAATTTGCTGTAGTCTTGGAATAACACCCTTCATTTATCATAAAAGTTGGAATTTTTTACAGTGAAAAAATATATTTTTAGGAGTTACGACTCCTGTGACCCCCCCCCCAGTATCCATGCTTGATTATAATTACTTATTTTAACACAGGAGACTAGAAAAATCAACCTCACTAATATGGATCCACGGTTTGCATCTTCAAGCATATATAGTGTATATATGCTCGAAGGTTTACACAAAACTTCGATGTTAAACCAGTTTCGAAGTCATGCGATGTTCACTCTAGTGCATATAAAATTTCTCCGATTAAAAAGTACCAAAACAATAATTGAACCACAGAGGTCTTATGTGAATTGAACGAGTATCGAACATGTTACGTTTTAGTAAAACTATCGTTCACTGCGAATAGAAATGTTCAACAAACAAAATTTTTATTTTGTTCTGTAATACTAATCATGGGCGGATACATTTAAAAAAAGGCATTCTCTTCTTCCATATCATCATCAACATAAGTGTCTGAATATGTATATTGTATTATTTTAATTAGTTACATTAACTATATAATATAGATCTCCCTCTAACGTCACTCATGATCATATCGCTTATTAGCGATATGTAATACAAATATTAATTTAATATTATATAGGTTAATATTAATTTATAAACTCCCTTATTATGTGAGAGTTACTTGATTTTACAAAAAATTCTATTTTCGAAAAAACATTGTAACTTTTTTTTTTTTTTTTTGTTTGATACCCACCAAAATTTAAATGATTAAATGGGAAATTAAAGCAAAAAATTACATTTCTGTTTTGAGAGTAACATGCTTCCAAATTATAAAGCATGATGTTAACCCAACAACGCTTCTCAAAAAATTTAGCTACATAATTTTCATTTCATCGCAATTTTTAATTAATTAAAAGCAGTTATTGAGAAAACACAAACATTTTCAATCTTTTCAGAATGAAAATATTTACAGATTAATCACAATAACAGTTTACTGAAAATTTTTATTTTTTGACATTTGACAATTTAAAAATTAAATACGCATACCAAGAAATGACCCCAGGTTGTTGTGCCATGAGGGGTAACGGCTATGTGCCTATGAAACAAAGGGTGGTTGGAACCGCTGGCCCTGGCACATCCACACATGAATTCAATGGTCGTCTGCTCCAAAACTGAAGCGGAATTCATCGCTGAACACTATGCGATGCCAATCAACTGGCAGCCATGATAATTGGCTGCGACACCATTCCAGACGAATCTGTCGATGGTGTAGGATTAAAAGCAGATGCCTTAAAGGCCGCCGTGAGTGCAACCCCACCTCAACCAAGCGTAGTGAGATTGTGGAAGGTGCCTTGATTGGTATAGAAGAAACTGTACCACATTGGATGGCGGAAAATGATGTCGTCGGCAGTGATGGCCAGTGGCAAGATTTAAGTGAAGCAACGTGAAACTAATTCACCAAAACACATTAATTTACCGCCTATTCTCGCCAAGAAACCGGCTTTTACCTCATTGAGTAAATAAG